>CM035129.1:49825525-50425525 GCA_020205605.1 Panax ginseng | reverse complement strand
TCTTCGTGCTCTTGGCTATCTTCCTGTGATATGTGAACACTTCTTGCATGACATATGGCGATTAAACAAAATATTGAATGAAGTTAGGATCCCATTGTTTCCTCATTATATTTAGTCCATTTATATTCTTATTTTTAGTTGGTAATCATAATTAGTTCAAATCAACAATTAAGTCAATAGTCTTAGCATATAAATATAGTGAGTTAATTAATGCATAGTAGTCTAAGGTTAACAACTTTCTCTGTGGGATCGATACTTTACTTACTCTGTATTACTTGTTGACACATGTATGCTTGCATGAGTTAGAGCTCTTTTATTAGAACTATAAAAGAGGCAACACTATGGGCAATAATAAAACCAAGGTGGTTTTAAGCTTAAGAGAAGCTCCATAGCAAATTTCCATACTAGACTTGGTTTTTTCTTCTGAAGATCACAAAAAGGTTCTGCTAAAAGTTTTGGAAGAATCCCACTTACCGAAATCAGTTGATGTTGAAAATTTCCAGCATCTGGTTGACCACATTTTTAATAACAATGTGATATCATTCACTGATGATGACATACCCGCTGAAGGGACTGGTCATTGCAAACCATTGCACATAGCGGTTTTGTCCTCCAGATATATGGTGGGAGGAGTCTTGATAGATGGAGGTTCATCTCTGAATATCTGTCCTTATGCTACCTTGGAGAAGATGAAAATCAACCCCAAGAGGATCAATAGCAGTCATACAATTATCAAAGCTTTTTATGGGTCCCGAAGAAATTTAGTTGGGGAGATTGAGTTACCTATGGAGATTGGTCCACATACATTCAGTGTAACCTTTCATGTGCTCAAAATAGCTACAGGATACAACCTACTTTTTGGAAGACCGTGGATTCATATTTATGGTGCCGTCTCTTCCACCCTTCATCAACAACTCAAGTACATTATCAACAATAGCCTAATCACTGTTAATGCTGAGCTAGAATGTCCTGAACAAGGTGATATACCACTCATCAGCTTCAACAAAGAAGTTAAGCCGGTCAGTTTCCATGCCCTGGAGGTGAGCAACACTCATTACCATCCCATTGGGGCTTCACCTCTCATACCTAAGATTTCTGTCGAGGTAATGTCAGCCACTCAAGAGATGATGTCATTGGGTCATCAACCTGGACAAGGGTTGGGCAAAGATAATCAGGGTATTAAGAGCCCAATTTAAGTTCCCAGTCAAATAGGATAGCTGTATTAGGCTATTCATCTAGCTCCAGTCACAGGAATCCTCACAAGCACAAACAAATTCCTTCATCTTCAGTCATACGACGATTATCTCCACCTACAAATCTTGAGCCCATACAATCTCCGATAAAAGTTCCTGCCCATGTTATGGCTATACTATTTCGCAAACAGATACCAGTTAGAGAAAAAGAGGTCCTGATTCCTGATCCCGAAGTGGAAGAAAGGGAACGAAAATGTAAACAAGACATCGCCAAGAGTTTGTTTCACCTATGCATCCTTTTACATGATGAGCACACAAATAGATACACTCTAGACGATGATTGTCCCGACATTATGGTCATTATTCAGGAAAAGGAGGACGATGATAGCCATTTCATCCCTGCTGTCCATCAGGAGTTCACCCTTGACAATTGAAGCAGCACTCCTTGCATTTGTCACCAAGGGTAAAAAGGGCAGAAATCCCCTCTGCCTTGTAGATAGCTTTAACTGCTTACTTTTCTATACAGTATTAGTAGTTATTTGGTCAATACATGCTAACACTTTGTATGATTGAATAGTTTTATATATTAAGTGAAAGCATATTTTGTTTCAGGACTCTGAACTTATATGTGCCTATACTTGCTGATGAGGTGCCTTTTCTTCACAAGGATTGTAACTTTGATGAAAATTTGAACTTAGACTTGATGGAAATATAAGAGGACATTGAGATACCTCAGGAGATCAAGGAATGGGTCGAGGATAAACCTAAACCAAATCTTGATCAAACCACCTCATTCAACCTCAGAACCTTAGAAAACCCTAAGCTAATCCAGATTGGTACAGACCTCACTCTGAACCAAAGGAATGACATGGTCACATTATTAACCCAATTTCAGTATGTATTTGCATGCTCTCACAAAGACATGGTGGGTTTGTCCACTGACATCGTCATCCATTGCCTTCCCATTAAAGAGGGATTCAAGCCAGACAGGCAGAAGCTCAGGCGATTACAACCTTAATGGAGTTTAAAGGTTAAAGAAGAAAATGTGAAATAATTTCAAGCTGCCATCATCATGGTGTCCACATACCCTAAATGGCTATCTAACATAGTCCCCATACCTAAACTGGGAGGAAAGGTGCGAGTTTACATGGATTACCGGGATCTGAATAAAGCTTCCCTTAAAGATAGCTTTCCCGTGCCATTTATCCACATACTCATTGACAATACTATTCAATATAACATGTACTCCTTTGTTGATTGTTTTGCGGGGGTACCATCAAATTATGGTTCCTGAGGAGGATCGTGAGAAAACTGATTTTATCACGCCTTAGGGAACCTTTTGCTATAGACGGTTGTCATTCGGCCTCATTAATGCCAGAGCAACCTATCAGCGAGCTATAATGGCTCTTTTCCACAACTTAATGCACAAAGAGATAGAGATCTATGTGGATGACATCATTGTCAAGTCCCAAAGGGAAGAAGACTACCTAGACCATCTTAGAAAGCTATTCAACAGGTTGCACAAATACAACTTGAAGTTAAATCTAGCTAAGTGCGCCTTTGGCATTAAATCAGGCTTAGATTCCTAGTTAGCCACAAAGGGATTGAGTTAGATCCCACCAAAATCCAGGCCATCAAGGAAATCCCCATTCCTCAGACAGAGAAGGAAATATGGGGATTTTTAGGAAGAATCAACTTCATTACCAGGTTAATTTCTTAACTCATAGCAACCTGTGAGCCTATCATCAAATTGATAAGGAAGAACTCCTCCATGAAATGCAACGATGAGTGTCAAAAAGCCTTACAATCAAAGAGTAGTTGGTCAACGCTCCTGTTTTAGTACCTTATAAGGATGATGTTCCCTTGTTCATGTACCTGTCCATTAATGACAATGCCATGGACTGCATGTTGGGCCAAAAAGACGATAGAGGCCAAGAGCGAGTTATCTACTACCTCAGCAAAAAATTCAGCATCAGTGAAGACAAGTACACTCTGATTGAGAGGACTTGTCATGCTTTAGCATGGTCTTCCTCGAGGTTACATCGTTACCTTCATGGTCGCAAAACCCATCGCATATCTCGCGTGGATCCTCACAAGTACGTGTTTAGTAAACCCATGTTAAATTGTCGGCTTTCCAGATGGCAGTTGATCCTATAGCAATTTGACATCGTCTATATGACACAAAAGTCCATTAAAGGTCCAGGAATTATGGATCAACTGGCTACTGCACCTGTAGGGGATTTCAAACCCTTGAAAATATACTTCCCCGATGAAGGGGTAATGACAGTTCAGCCATCAGCACAATACATGTCATACGTGGAAAATGTATTTTGATGGAGCTATAAACATGTATGATTCTGGAGCTGAAGCAGTTCTAGTATCTGGTACGGGGGGGAGCAGTATCCCGTCGCCATCAAATTGCAGTTTGTCAGCACCAATAACACAACTAAGTATGAAGGCTATATCATGGGGCTAGAACTTGCCCAATTAATGGGTATCAGGAGGTTAACTATCTTTGGGGATTCAGAATTGGTAATCAAACAGACCACAGGATTCTATCACACCAAAGAACTACATTTTCTTCCTTACCATTGGCAAGTTCTACAGATGGGTTTAGAGTTTGAAGAAGTAACCTTCCTCCACATTCTTAGGAATAGGAATGATTTTTCGGATGCGCTAGCAACTTTGGCCTCCTTGATTCACATACCTGATAAGGAAAACATGCCAAGCATCCCACTTACCCTGTAAAAGGCTCCAGCCTATGGGAATTACATTGGAGAAGTATCAGATGAGCTACCTCCCATCCAATACCCTTGGTATCAGCACATCAAGGAGTACTTGCAAGATAGATCTACACCCGTTGAGGCGAGCCCGACTGAAAGAAGGCGGATCCATCGACTAGCTAAGAAGTTCTTCCTGAGCGGAGATGCACTCTACAAAAGAGATGTAGGACTAGGTCTCCTCAGATGTCTGGACAAGGACCGAGCTCAGAGGCTTATGGATGAAATCCATGGTGGAGTATGTGGCCCACACATGAGCGGCCCCCTACTTGTTAAAAAGATCCTCAAAACAGGGCATTACTAGCTCTCGCTTAAAGTTAATTGTGATGATCACGTCAAGAGATGTTATCAATGTCAAATTCACAGGAATGTTATCCACGCCCCTCCGAGAGAGCTCCACAACATGAGTTCACCTTGGCCCTTCTCAATGTGTGGAATGGACGTGATCGAGTCCATCGAGCCCAAAGCCAATAATGGGCATCGGTTTATCTTCACCACGATCGACTACTTCACCAAATGGGTAGAAGCAGTATCCTTCCCCAGGGTTACCAAAGAAGTCATCATTACTTTAATCAAAACCAATGTTATTTATCGATATGGACAACAGAGGTGATTGAGTCAAACAATGTTAAGAACCTCAATAACTAAATGATAGAAGAGTTATACAGTAAATTCAATATCAAACACCTTAACTCCGTCATCTATCATCCAAAGATGAATGGTGTTGTTGAAGCGGCTAATAAGAACATCAAGAATATCATGCAAAAGATGTCCGCCAATCACAAAGGATGGCCTGACCTCTTGCCTCTGACTTTATTATCCTATAAAACTTCAATGCGTACTTTCGCTGGGGCAACCCCCTACTCGTTGACCTATAGGATAGAAGCAGTGCTCCCCATAGAAGTGGAAATGGAATCCCTCAGAGTGTTGATAGACGCTTAGCTAGATGAAGACCAATGGTTACAAGATAGGTATCACCATTTGTCTTTGATAGACGAAAGGCGAAGTGATGCTATCTTCCATTGTCAGTTATACCAACAAAGGATCGCCAGATCCTATAATAGAAAAGTCTGGCTACGGCAGTTTAAACAACATGAATTGGTTTTAAAGAAGATCATTGACAACCAAGATCAATCAAAGGGAAAATTCACTCCTAACTGGGAAGGCCCATTTATTGTCAAGGAGGTATTGACAGGAGGTGCACTCAGATTACAGGAAATGGACGGCGATGAATTTCCATAGCTCATCAACTCGGCCACCGTAAAATGGTACTATGTCTGAATTTATCATAAAGAAAACATCCTAGATTTGGATTACCAGATCTCCAGTCATTTCATATTTTCTAACCCTTACTACACATAACCTTTCTTCATACCCATTTGCCTCATCAGGGAAACACACTCTTCAAGCCAGCAGCCTGGTTTTTAAATCATCAGATCTTTCATTCAACTTTGTTTCAAACCTTTCAGGTTATCCCACCAAGGATTGAACCTTTCACACCCGCAATTTTGTCCCACTACGGATAAGACTTTTTACACCTGCAGTTTATCTTGAACATGGGATCAAACTTTTCCCCCGCAGTTTGTCCCGAATATGGGATTAAACTTTTTTTGGTTGCCAATCGTCCTAAACATGGGGCTAACTACGTCGACCTAATCTCCCCGATACCTGGGAGTATGCAGGCAACCATTTTATATCGTCCGGTCACAATAAAAATAAAAACAACAAAACATTTCTACACCCTTCTCTATAAACAAAAATCACAAAAATATCTCTACACCTTTCTACACCCTTACACCATTCAGCGTTGAACCTCTTACACTAGGTTCGAACTATGCAGACCTGATCTCCTTTTCAATAGGAGTACGTAGGAAACCATTTATGGTTCGGCCAAACCCCCTACCAAAATGCAAATACTTGTCAGCAATACTAGGATCAAACTTCAGTTGCAGTTGATTCCTTGAAGAGCAACAACAATCCATAAGAGATGGAACTAACTAGGCTCCTCTTAAATAGGAGTACTGGCGACCATTTGTGGTGCGGTCAATCTTAGAGAGGAAAAGCCACATTCTTCTCCACATCTACATACTGAAAATAGTCCCAACACATAAAAGAGGGTACGGGTATACACAGATTAATGATCCATTCTGACAGATCATGAGATGTCTTAATGTCCACCTATCAAGGATGAGTTCAGAATACATCAAGATCACAAGCCCTAAAGAATATCCTGTCTGTGCGTATTACGCATGACCTGGTTCCATTATTTATTATTCTGTTGGGAATAACCTGTTTGTGAGGTCTATCATATGTCTGGTGAATTCTTTTGTTATTCCATTATTTATTATAATAACCTGTCTATGCGGACTACCGCATGCATGGTGAATGACCTTTCATATTCATTCTTTATTAAATTGTGGAAATGATCTGTCTACGTGGATTACCGCATGGCGGATAAAAATCCATTTGCAATTTCGTATATTCTATTTTACTCATATGAGATATCATTTCTTTTGTACTTGTCATGAAATATCATTTTATTTGGTATTTTATTTACGAGTTACTATTTATGGGTTACTATTCACCTAGTTACTATTCACTCTAGTATTATTCACTCAGGTATTCGGGACACTTTTCGCGTCGGAGTACTATTCATGAGTTATTATTCACGAGTTACTATTCACCCAAATTACTATTCACCAGAATATTATTCACTCGGGTATTTGGGGTACTTTTCATGTCGGGATACTATTCATGAGGTACTATTCCCGAAGTACTATTCACAGGGTACTATTCGCGGGGTACTATTTACCCGAAAAATATATTTCTTTTGTGTCCAAATTATTTTTGGTACATGAATATTATTCTTGAATTTTACTCTACAAAGCAGTATCATGTAGACAATTTGGACGTTATTAATTTCTGGATAAATTAAATATAAATCTTTAAAAAATTTCCTTGAACATATTTTATTGAATTATTATGTCATTGTCATCATCCTCATGCTTATACTGTGATGAAAGTCATTTTTGGCTTACGTGCATAGATGGACTTGGTATGATTTTGACCAGGGAATATTCGGTATAATCATGACCGTAATGTAACGAATGATGTGGTAAAAGTCCTCATTGGCCTGTAGTTCATTGATGGATAGTTGTTGGTATGATTATGATCACAGATTATTCGGTATAATCATAACCATTGATGATTACATGAATATCCTTGGCTGTGGTGCAAGGATGATTCGATTGTATTTATTAAGCTGAGTCTCAGCAATAAAGTTGATGAAAAACTTTTTAAATCATAGAAGATAGTAGATTTTATGCTCTACTTGACTTTTCTAATGGATTGCTTATTCCGTTGTAGTTGTTTATCTAAAACTTGTTGTCTATTATATTCTATCAGTTGTTATACTGTTGAAGGCTAAGGATAATTTATTCTTCATTATCTTAGTCATAATATTTTTTACAGGGCTAGTTGAGCTCACCCTTTTCTTTCACTGTTCTCTTCAGGAAATGAGAATATAGTTGGGACGAGTCGGGGAATGGAATGATGGTCCAGGATAAATGGCTTTAGTAGTCCATTGAGTGTGGATATTGTCTAGAAGGCAATATTCGTGTTTAAACTCTCAGCTATGTTTTGTCGTATTTTACACGATAGTTGTATAATTAAGTTGTATTTGAATTTATGTACCACGTAAGTGGCGACTCAAGATGGGTGATGTATACCTATTTTGGGGGCGTCACAGTTGGTATCAAAGCTTAGGGATATGATCCCTGGCTGAGATGTGAGACAAGAACTAGGAGGGGAGAGATGTGGAATTCTTTCGCTAGAATGACCTACCTAAGTTTATTTGGTATTTAATTGGTCGGTCAGAGTATAGGGATAATATGTGATATGTTAATTAACCCTTGTTTTGTGGCAGTATTTGAAAATGGCATCCAAAAATGTTGAGATAAGCAATAAAGCACATGAGACCGTTGAGTTATCAACGATCAATACCCATGATAATGTGTAACAGGAAGACAATAATTCTCAAGTAAAAAACAACACCGATCAGATGATGAATGATGGGATGTTCAGAGGCTTTATGTAAGTCATGCAACATCAGGTGAGAGAGACTCCTATTCAAAATCCAGGTGGAAATAATGGCAACCCACGTTTGGTCAACGCTTCTTGATTCAAGGAGCTGGGACCACAGAGTTTTGGGAAAACCAGAACCACTTAAGGCGGAGGCGTGGTTAAAGTAGATCACCAAGATATTTGATGTCTTGGGATGCTCCGAGGAGCAAAAGGTTCCCTTTGCCACCTTTATGTTACGTGAAGAGGCAGATTACTGGTGGGAATCTGTAAAATGTACCCAACCTGACGTACACAAGATGTCTTGGGAGAAGTTCCAAGAGTTTTTCAACGACAAGTACTTTCCCGAAAGTATTCGTCACATGAAGGAGGTGAAGTTTATTAAGTTGGAGCAAAACAAAATGACCGTGTCGCAATACGAGGCTAAATTTGCGAAGTTATCCCGATTTGCATCCCATTTGGTCGATAATGAGGAGCGAATGATGCGAATGTTTCTAAGAGGTTTGAAACCCGATATATGTCAATACCTCATTTCTCACAAACTTTGTTTATATTCAGATGTTGTGAATAGGGCTTAGTTATTGGAGCGCGATAATGAATCAGTACAACCAAAAGGCAACGACCAACAACACGATAATAATCGTACCGGTGGCAACGACCATCGAAACAATGATAACCATCGTGGGGGAAATTATCATGCCAAGAATGGTAACCACTTCGGTGGTAATCATGGCCAAGATAATAGAAGTGGAAAATTCAAGAAGAGAAGATTTAATGATGATGGAAAGGCGTCGGCGTGAAGACCATTTTTATTTTTCAAGGAAGGAGAACGATCATAAATTGTATGCTTCAAATGCGAAGGGGGGGGACATATCAGTCCAAGCTGCATGATGCAGTCCATAGCATGTTACAATTGTGGAAAAGAAGGTCACCTAGCCCGATTTTGTCGTGCACCAAAGTCAAGTCCAGCTGGGACGGTGGCACCAAAGGTGGATATGAACAAAACAAAGTCGGTGCTTTCACGAAGAGCATTTTTTGTGACTTCTCAAAAAGTGAGTAACTCGAACGAAGTTAGCACGGGTTAGTTAATTATAAATTTTTGTGAAGTCTATACCTTATTAGATACCGGTTCTACCCATTCTTTTATCTCTCTTTCTTGCGCTCAACGTTTAAATTTGACCCTAGAGAAGTTAGACTTTGACTTATTGGTTGAAACTTCGTTAGTAGAAACCTTCGTTACCTCCACTATTTATAAATCTTGTTGATTCAAATCGACACTTTCACGTTACCTGTCGATCTTATCTCTTTAAAATACTTGCCTTTGATGTGATTTTAGGAATAGATTGGTTAACTACTCATCATGCTTTTCATAAGGTTGTTAGCTTTCATATTCCTAACCAACCTGTTATACGAATTCAAGCAACCAAACCACTAAAGTCAATCATTGTCATATCAAGATATAAGTAAAGAGCCCTAATCCTTTCATTGTTGACTTACTTGTGTGGAATGCACCGAAGCCAGACTTTTTGTAGACGACGTCGTGAATGACGATGGCAAGTTGATAGGTATCAATGTGATGTACTATCAAAGTCTTGGATGAGATTCACAGTTTTGAATGATATTTCTATTGTTAATAAATTCCTAACGTGTTCTTGAAGACTTCCTGGCCTACCCCAGAGCATGAAATCGAATTTTGTATTGACCCCAGTACAAAACCCATTTCTAAAGCCCTCAAATATTTCTTCAACTAAAACGAATGTAACATATGCCAAAGACGTTGGCTCGAGCTGTTAAAGATTACGATCGTACCATTCAATATCATTGTAGAAGAAGCGAGCGTTGTAAATGTACGCTGGTTGAATAGAAGATCGTTATGCGTTCTGAGTGCGCGATGTTATTAACACAAAAACCCATTTCGTATAACTTACAAATGATGAAGATAGAGTTAAAGACTCTAGGGACCTATGTGAAGATAACGAATATATGAGTAGAATCGACTTTAATCGATAAAGTTAAAGCCGCTCAAGCTACATACTCAGAGCTGATGAATGTGAAGAAGAAGGTTCAAGAGGGCGTTATTCTAGAAGCAAGAGTCGATGAAGAGAGGTAATCTTAACCCTCGATTTAATTGGCCCATTTAAAATCCTTGATTGAGTAGGAATTGTGGCCTATAGACTCGCTTTACCGCCAAGTATGTCGCGTGTTTATAACATTTTTTACGTATCGATGTTACGTAAATATGTGGACGACCCGAACCACATTATTGAATTAGAACTAGACGAGATAGCAGAAGATTTAACGTATGAGGAGATATATGTTAAAATCTTTGATAAGAAGGATTATATTCGACACTCAAAGGTTATACCTCAAGAGTTAGAATTTGAAATGAAGTTAAGGTATCCCCATCTCTTCGGCATACCAGGTACGTACATAAATTTTGAGGGCGAAATTTCATAAGGAGCGGAGATTGTGAGACCTCAAATTTTATGAATAAAGATTTAAATTTCTCAAAATATTTTTTTGAATATTATGGTGTGGATTTGATATAATATTATAGTTGTGGATAATATTTATAAATTTTGCAAAGTAATCAAGTTGTTATATAATATTCGATTGGTCGGGGAATATTCTTTTTAACAGGGAATATTCGTACGATGGCACAATTATTGGTGGACCCCACAATAGAAGTATTGTCGTAGTTAGAAAATGACAGAATTATCTTTTTATAAAAATAACGGTGAAAGTGTTACCGTTAAAACTGTTGAACTACCCGGTAGTAAAAGTACAGTAATACGTGTGGTTACATAGTAGCACACGGTATTGATTATTGATGCTTACATGAGAAGTCACATAGTTATACTCAATTATTGCTACAATAATTGTTGCATCATATCTATCATATTATTGATTCAATTCTTATCACAGTATCATCTGCATAATATGATATATTATTAAATCAATAATTGAGACGGCAAAGTTATTCATATTATTATTTGTAATATTGACAATGTCTAGAAGTTCTGTAAAGGAGAGGTTTGGTAACCTAATTACGCGCTAATAAGGAGAAATCCTTATCGGAAAGCCCCCTCTTTCCTGGGAATGACCTGGTTGTTAAATATTGAGAGTTATAATATTAATGATGAATAATTTCGTGTTGATTAAAGATGAAATTGATAGTTCCATTGTGTTGGAATTATTAGTGTTAGTGGAAATTGACATTTATTTCAATAATAATTGATGTATGGAGGTTATATTGACCAATCGGTTAATTAACCGGATAAATGAGAAATTAATTACTATAATTCACATGCTTATAACTATGTGTTCACATGTGTGTACTATTGATTCACATTCATTTACTATTAGGGGAGTTGGTGCAAGATTGATAATACTTGCATGACTAAGTTAAAAATGGAGGTATAGATGGAGGTCTTATAATTGTAATTCAAATTTTTCATATGTCTAGAACTATTGATTCACATGATTTACTATTAGGGGAGGTGGTGCAAGTTTGATAATACTTGCAGGACTAAATTAAAAATGAAGAAAAAGAGGAAGGAATTATACTGTAATATTTCGAGCCCCAAAACGTGCAATTATTGAAACTATATTTTCCTATAAATAGAAGCTCATTCTTCCTTCATTTCTCACCAATTCACTAAAGCTATAGAGCAATTATTATAGAGATAAATTATAGAGAGAAAGAAAAAGAGAAGTCTGCTACCTCACTATTCTAGTATCCAGTTTTCTTCTAAGGTAAGGGGTATTATTTCTTTCGTATTAATGAAGAGAACTTCTGTTATTCCATTCTTTATTATTATGTTGGAATAACCTGTCTATGCAAAGTACCGCATACATGGTGAAATTCTTCTATTATTCCACTTTATTATTATGTTAGAATAACCTGTCTATGCTAAGTACCGCATACATGGTGAAATTCTTCTGTTATTCCATTCTTTATTATTATGTTGGAATAACTTTGTCTCATGCGCAATCTTTGCATACATGGTTAAATTCTTTTGTTATTCCATTCTTTATTATTCTGTTGGAATATCCTGTGTATGCGGATTACGCATGACCTGGTTCCATTCTTTATTATTCTATTGGAATATCACATACATCGACATTACGCGTGACACAGTTCTATTATTTATTATTACATTTGGGAATAACTTATATGCATGCGGTCTATCGCATGCCTGGTGAATCTTTTGTTATTTCATTCTTTATTATTCTGTTGGAATAACCTATCTACGCAGACTACCGCATGCATAGTGAATGACCTTTCGTATTCATTCTTTATTAAATTGTGGAAATGATCTGTCTACGAGGATTACCGCATGGCGAATAAAAATCCATTTGCAGTTTCTTATATTCTATTATACTCATAAGAGATATCATTTCTTTTGTACTCGTCATGAAATATCATTTTTTTTGGTATTTTATTTATGAGTTATTATTCATGGGTTACTATTCACCCAATTACTATTCACTCTAGTATTATTCACTCGGATATTCGTGACACTTTTTGTGTCAAAGTACTATTCACGAGTTACTATTCATGGGTTACTATTCATCCAAATTACTATTCACCCAAATATTATTCACTCAGGTATTTGGGGTACTTTTCATGTTGGGGTACTATTCACGAGGTACTATTCCTGAAGTACTATTCACGGGGTACTATTTACCCGAAAAATATATTTCTTTTGTGTCCAAATTATTTTTGGTACATGAATATTATTCTTGAATTTTACTCTACAAAGCAGTATCATGTTGACAATTTGGACGTTATTAATTTCTGGATAAATTAAATTATAAATCTTTAAAATTTATCCTTGAACATGTTTTATTGAATTATTATGTCATTGTCATCATCCTCATGCTTATATTATGATGAAAGTCATCTTTGGCTTATGTGCATAGATGGACTTGGTATGATTATGACCAGGGATTATTCGGTATAATCATGACCGTAATGTAACGAATGATATGGTAAAAGTCCTCATTGGCCTGTAGTTCATTGATGGACAGTTGTTGGTATGATTATGATTAGGGATTATTCGGTATAATCATGACCATTGATGATTACATGAATATCCTTGGCCATGGTGCAGGGATGATTCGATTTTATTTATTAAGCTGAGTCTCAGCGATAAAGTTGATGAAAAACTTTTTAAATCATAGAAGATAGTAGATTTTATGCTCTACTTGACTCTTCTAAGGATTGTTTATCCCGATTCAGTTGTTGATCTAAAACTTGTTGTCTATTATATTCTATCAGTTGTTATACTGTTGAAGGCTAAGGATACTTTATTCTGCATTATCTTAGTCATAATATTTCTTACTAGGCTAGTTGAGCTCACCCTTTTCTTTCACTGTTCTCTTCAGGAAATGAGAATATAGCTGGGACGAGTCGGGGAACGGAATGATGGTCCAGGATAAGTGGCTTTAGTAGTCCTCACTATTCTATGAAATAGTGTGATAATAATTTTAATGAGGACTGCATTGAGTGTGGATATTGTCTAGAAGGCAATATTCGTGTTTAAACTCTCAGCTATGTTTTGTCGTATTTTACATGACTGTTGTATAATTAAGTTGTATTTGAATTTATGTACAATGTAAGTGGCAACCCAAGATGGGTGATGTATACCTGTTTTGGGGGCGTCACATCAAGTCTTTCAAATATGAATTCTTTTCTTTTAATTTTTCATTTTCTTGTTTCAAAAAATTAAACTCATAACTAGATACCTCGTTTGATTCACCTTCTATACCCATAAAGCATACTTGAGCTATTTCATCCTTGGCATTGACCTTACTTCAGTCTCCTCTTCATTACTCCAAGTGACAAGTGCTTTGTTTCTTTTATTATCCTTGAAGCTAGTTTTTCCTTTGTTCTTTAGTTGAAAGTAGTCCTTCTTGAAGTGCTTTGGACGTCCGCATTCAAAACATGTCTCCTCGGTTTGCTTTCCTTTGGCTTTATTCGAGTTGAAGGTATTTTTCCTTTTATTCTTCCTTTGTATTAGTCCTTTGAGCCTCCTTGACATCATGGCTATCTCTTCATTTGAATCATCATCAAGCTCTTCTTTATTTCCTGTATTAAGAGCTAAAACTATTTCTCGAGGAGTTTTCTCCTCATCATCATGTCTCTTTAACTGATGTTCATATTCCTCAAGTTTACCAAAAAGAGTTAGTGTATCCATAGTAGAAATAGTAGAGGAATCTTGAAGAGTAGTAATTTTAGAAGCAAACTGTAGCATCCCCAAATCCCGGTCCTAATCAACAAGGATCTGGTATACTAATTCTATAACTATTGCAGAAGATATAAACATAAATTGTTTATACAATAAACATTACACATTAACCCCAAGGTCGAGAACCTTCACTTATACACAATTCAATATCTTATCTAACAAATAATATTATTATCATTCATTACTGTTACAATTCTAGCTGCACATATAATCCCAAGATGGACTTGTCTTGATCTTTTCCTGTATCCGACGTATTCGTCTTAATCTGTAATGTTTATCATGATATAGAAAGGTGAGCAATAAGTTTGCCCAGCAAGTTTAAATTTAATAAATCAAGGATATATCATGATAGAAAGAATTGAACAATAAGCTGGCTAAAATTCTACAATATAATTGAGAACTAGCATGAACAAACTTTTATAGCTGAACAAACATTGAACATGAACATATCCATTATATCTGGATGGAATGGTAATGAAGGTGATCAGCCTTTCATACCTGATGAATACATACAATATGCACAGAATACGATTCAACAATTCATAGACATAGTAATCAAAAATGATTAATGACAAGTTAAAAGAATAGTTCAAGAAAACTTGTTTGTTCGGTTGATTACTATTACACAATCTATCTAGCTTTTTATGAAAACCTAATATAGATAATACCGATCTCCAAGTATTAGAATAATATCATCACAGTATAATACTATTATATATATATATGTATAAATATTCATAGAATAACCTAAACACATAACCCTATCAGTCCACAAACTACCTAAGACTCGGTATCAAGTTAAACTATTTCAGTCTGAGTTGACCAACACAATTCTGACATCCCGACTGCCTAGTCGGATTAATATCGAGCCTATTATCCATAAGACTCTATCTAAACTGGTTCACAGATATTTTAGATAATTAATTATCAGTCAAAATATTTTTTATAAGCTCGTAATAATTTTATGATAATTAATACCATTTATCATGATTTTTCAATCATTAATGTCGTATTTATATGATATAAATACCATAATATTCTATTATCATTAATATTTATTTATTATCAAATATTAATGAAATACATCATCATAATATTATAATATATTTATAATATTTTAAAGTATTTTAATACCTTAAAATAATATTTATATGATTTTTAAAAAGTTAAATCCTTTATCCGATAATTACCATTAATACTAAAATATTAATGTTTTCATTAAAAATATCAAAAGTTTTATTTTATAACTTAAAATATTTTTATAACACTTAAATCATTTTTATATGATTTTTAAATCATTAATTCTATTTTTCAATAATTTATTTAGTATATTTATTGAATAAATTAATTACCATTAATATTAATTAATTAATAAAATTCTTTACATAATATTAAAATTAATTGAAAATAACCTAAAATATTTTCTTATACCATAATATATTTTTAAATGATTTTTCAAGTATTAAAATCATTTTTAAGCAATTTATTTAATAGTATAATTATATAAATTAAATAACCTTAATATTATAAAAATATTAAATATTAATGAAATATATTTAAAATAATTAAAACCCATTTTGGACTTTAAAATAATTTTTAAGAATTTATTTTATATTTTCATAATTAAAAACTATTTAATACTAATTATTTAATAAAAATAATTAATTTTGTAAATAATCTGTTAAGCTAAAGGTCTTTATGGGCGACAAAGCTGTCATTGAAAGTGTTCTTGAGTGTTCTGAGGAAACCCAGAAATCCATGACAGTTAGCAAGGTGCCACGTTTGACCATCATTTGATCCATGATCCGAAGGTTTTCTGGCCAGACTAAAGTGTTTAGATTGTAGTATAAATGAAATACTACCATCATCAATCAAGTTCATGGCCATCCAAAAACCTACCAGAGAGATCTAAGCCTCTAAAAATCATGTCAGGCATGTTCTTCATTTTCTGGGTTACCGAGAAATGAAGAACAATCAAGCAACCTACTTTCCAGCCTTTGTGTCATGTGTTCTAAGCTTGCTCAATGTGATTTCAAGGTTTATTATTGTAGCATACATGACAAGGAACAATTCTATAACATAATATCAGTCTAACAACAACACAGGTGAGAGATCAAGGCCGGTCAAAGTGATGTCAGAAAACGCCTTTGAAGATTTCTGGGTTACCTAGAATCTTCATCCGGCAAATTGATCAACGGTTATTTTACCACGATTATCTATGATTCTATGCAACATCTGTTTGTTCTAAGGGCTTGGATATGCAGTTCACATGACAGACTACAAAGATCAAACAACAACATGGCCTAACACATAAACACAAGCAAGATCAAGGCCCTACAAAACGACTGTCATTGATTTTTGTGTTTCTGGTTTACCCAGAAACCAGTATTCGTGTCCGGTCAACGCACTTTGACCGCTTATATCTTTCAATCTACACATGATCTGACCTTGTTTCTAATTCAAGATCATAGTCCACATGGCATAGAACATATCCATAACATAAAACAACACAAAGCAAAAACAAAGAAGGATCTCGGGCCTCAGACATTCAGTTGTCAGACAATATTTTAGGGTTCAAAGTCAGTTTCTAAAATCTTGATTTTCTTGCCTCTAGATGTTATGGATCTAAGATGTAATAGCCCAGATCACTAAATAACACCCCTAGACACATCGTATAACATTAAATCACAACATCTAACACAAATCATAAGATTTTCTAAGTTTAGGGTTTATACCTCTGTTATGCTTCCATACTTGAATCTGACTTTGATGATTTGATATAGAAGAGCTAAGGGATGTTCTTGGCTTTCCATAACACTTAGTTCCACTCAAAATTTTTGAAGGAGAGAGAAAAAAAAAGGTTTGGCAAGGCTAACAAGTAAAGTAAGTTTATTACTTAACTTTTTAACTTTTGATTTTGGTTCAATGAATTGGTATGATATAGCTGCTGATTTGCTGATATAAGTCACATGGCTAGGGTTTAGGGTTTGTCACCAACCACATCTAGGGCAAAATATACAAGTTAGCTAAATGAAGAATGTAAAAGGGCATTTTAGTCATTTGATTTCTAATTTTAATGGCAATATAATCATTGGATCCAACCCTTATGGTTTAACCCTTAGGATTAAAACCTAAGGTTTTTTAAAAATAAATTCTAGGATTTTCAAATTAAGATTTTAAAAATGGAAAATTAAGTTTTCTAATTTATAATTAGTATTTCCTAATTATATTTAGGTTTCCTAAACACCATCAAGCTTTCCAATTAGGATTAATATTTCTCAATTATTTTGTTAATTAAGCAATTAGATCCATAATTGTATATTAGGGTTTCTAACGGAACAATTAGGGTTTCAAATTTTAAAATTAGGGTTTTCTAACTAATTTGTTAGGCTTTAAACTAATTAATCTTATAATCAATACACTTAAGTCTCAGAGATCCCAAGTTAGGGTTTCGAATTCCCAGAATCTGAGATTAGGGTTTTTGGTCTGATCGCTAGGGTTTCTTATCAATCACTAGGATTTTCTAACTAAACGTCAATGTTTTTAATATAATATTAGGGTTTGGACACTGATATAATTTATTTGGTCAACCCTTGACCCTTAACCACAAATTGTACACATGTATGACCATATATACAGAATATATACACTTATATACTTAATCTTGAATAATTCACCACAAAAATTTTTAAATTCACTAAATTCCTTCCAAGAAATCTCAAATCCTTTCACTTATTTTCTGTCCAGGTTTATTATTCAACATCTAATCCATCATTTAAGATTTAAATAATTTTCTAAATTCTTGGGTTGTCACATTCACCCCTTCTTCTAAGAATTTTGTCCCCGAAATTCAACTTACACCTTATACCGTGCACCATTCACCATTCACCATTCACCATTCATACACAGCATCACATGCTACCCAATACATTCCTCACAAGAGTAAAAGTTTTCAAATAGTGCTGAGGAGTTATATAGACTATTGTATGTCATTTTTGCAAAGGTTTATACAGAAATTCATCCGCAAACCATCTTATCTTTTAAACATAGTGGGTAATTAGCCCAGTATGCCCTGTACTGGACAAGTACTGTTGGTTGGAACAATTTTTCCCCGTTACTTCTATCCCACCGCCTTAGGCGCACAAAAATTTACTTACCTCAGTCTTTATCGAAATCCACACCAAACAAATTTGGTTCGGGAAAATTTTTAAAGAACACTTAGAGTTTTCATAAACGTTGGTCTATCTGAATCAAATAGCTTCGACTCATATCAATAATCAATTTCAAATGAAATATTTAGGTATAGCCAAAACCCCGTTGGCGAATTAAAATTTTTAAAATAGTTTGAAAATGACGTCATGATGTCGTACTGTATTAACAGCCCTTTTGAGGATGCCGTCATTATATGACTTTTTTTATAACACATCATACAATAGTGGAACAATGATTTTTAGATCAAATTCAACACTAAGTATTCCTGTATTTACAACTCCGTCATTTTTTTATCAATATTGCACCAGGTTACATGGTACATTAATGATAAATAAAATAAATTTTGATATTTCAAATCATTTTTGTCTAGCCAAAATAATTAGCATAGACTATTCTTTAAACCGTTCAAAAATCATTACAAATCTGTTTTATTATCTCAACAGGTAACGAGGTGTCAGTGGCCCAAAGTCCACACATACACAATGGTCACCATAAGTTGAGAATAAAATTAATTTTTTAAAAGCACATAGTGCGTATTTAGTTTGATGTTCAAAAAGATCGAAGTCTAGCATAGCTAGGAGTTTTGGAAAACCTAATATCTCCACTAATGATTAATTGCTTAAACATTATATCTATTCCTATTATCCTCAATACTCCATTCACACAAAACTATACCTAGTTCATCAAACTTACAACACTTATGAGTTCAGGAACTTTTCACAATCATATGAGTTTAAGAACTTGTCCTTGTCAGACCTTTGACATCCATTCGCTGAGGAGTTTATAAACATTTTATATAATCATGAGTCACGAACATACCATAAGTATGAGTTTTAAGAACTCGTACTTAATCCTATATTCTCTACCTATAACCTATCTATCTGTTATATACATGAGAAAAGAATCACCTTCTCAACAAGCATATAGCAAATAGCGCGACGCAAAAATTTCAATGATTATTAATACCAGAAACTAAGTGGTTTTTACACCAAGTACAATTCCCTGCCCATAACAAGGAATCGTACAAAACTCAGTTGCTGACATGAGTCCTCAGTTGAAACCCCCACCTAATACTAACTCCCTTCTCAATACGAATTTCATTCAACTCGTATTCATAATCCTTTCATGAATCTGTACCAATTCATAGTACAACTTACGCACAACATTCTTGTTGTAAACTTTTTAATCATTTGATTGATTCTGTTCCCTGTTATAACTTTATCAGATAACAGAGTGATGTCATCGTATATATTATGATTCATTTCTATAATATGATCATTTTGTTTTACGATCTCCTATTCATGTACCTTTAGTCTTTTAGACTCTATCTATTCACCATTATTGTTCATCTTTATTATCAGAGTTAGGGAACTTCGTGTCTTTATAACCCGTCGAGATTCATCTTTGAATCTTACCGACACACTAACTCTATTTGAGTTAGTACTTATCCTAAAAACTGCGGTTATTAGTCTAAGGTTACCCTACCCTAAGTTCATAACCAACAGCACTGATACCAACTGTAGCATCCCCAAATCCCGGTCCTAATCACCAAGGATCTGGTATACTAATTCTATAACTATTGCGGAAGATATAAACATAAATTGTTTATACAATAAACATTACACATTAACCCCAAGGTCGAGAACCTTCACTTATACACAATTTAATATCCTATCTAACAAACAATATTATTATCATTCATTAATGTTACAATTCTAGCTACATATATATTCCCAAGCTGGACTTGTCTTGATCTTTTCTTGTATCCGACGTATTCTTCTTAATCTGCAATGTTTATCATGATATATGAAGGGTGAGAAATAAGTTTGCCCAGCAAGTTTAAATTTAATAAATCAAGGAAATATCCAGATAGAAAGAATTGAACAATAAGCTGGCTAAAATTCTACATTATAACTGAGAACTAGCATGAACAAACTTTCATAGCTGAACGAACATTAAACATGAACATATCAATTATATCTTGACCGAATGGTAATGAAGGTGATCAGCCTTTCATACCTGATAAATACATGCAATATGCACAGAGTACGATTCAACAATTCATAGACATGGTAATTAACCATGATTAACCACAAGTTAAAAGAATAGTTCAAGAAAACTTGCCTGTTCGGTTGATTACTATTACGCGATCTATCTAGTTTTGTCTGAAAACATATATATATATATATATATATATATATATATATATATAAATTATAAGAATAACCTAAACACATAACACATAACCCTATCAGTCCACAAACTACCTAAGACTCGGTATCAAGTTAAACTATTTCAGTCTGAGTTGACCAACACAATTCTGACATCCCGACTGCCTAGTCGGATTAATATCGAGCCTATTATCCATAAGACTCTATCTAAACTGGTTCACAGATATTTTAGATAATTAATTATCAGTCAAGATATTTTTTATAAGCTCGTAATAATTTTATGATAATTAATACCATTTATCATGATTTTTCAATCATTAATATCGTATTTGTATGATATAAATACCATAATATTCTATTATCATTAATATTTATTTATTATCAAATATTAATGAAATACATGTCATAATATTATAATATATTTATAATATTTTAAAGTATTTTAATACCTTAAAATCATATTTATATGATTTTTAAAAAGTTAAATCCTTTATCCGATAATTACCATTAATACTAAAATATTAATGTTTTCATTAAAAATATCAAAAGTTTTATTTTATAACTTAAAATATTTTTATAACACTTAAATCATTTTTATATGATTTTTAAATCATTAATTCTATTTTTCAATAATTTATTTAATATATTTATTGAATAAATTAATTACCATTAATATTAATTAATTAATAAAATTCTTTACATAATATTAAAATTAATTGAAAATAACCTAAAATATTTTCTTATACCATAATATATTTTTAAATGATTTTTCAAGTATTAAAATCATTTTTTAAGCAATTTATTTAATAGTATAATTATATAAATTAAATAACCTTAATATTATAAAAATATTAAATATTAATAAAATATATTTAAAATAATTAAAACCCATTTTGGACTTTAAAATAATTTTTAAGAATTTATTCTATATTTTTCATAATTAAAAACTATTTAATACTAATTATTTAATAAAAATAATTAATTTTATAAATAACTGTCGCTAAAGGTGCTATGGGCGACAAAACTGTCGTTGAAAGTGTTCTTGAGTGTTCTTGAGGAAACCCAGAAATCCATGTCAGTTAGCAAGGTGCCACGTTTGACCATCATTTGATCCATGATCCGAAGGTTTTCTGGCCAGACTAAAGTGTTTAGATTGTAGTATAAATGAAATACTACTATCATCAATCAAGTTCATGGCCATCCAAAAACCTACCAGAGAGATCTGAGCCTCTAAAAATCATGTCAGGCATGTTCTTCATTTCTTGGGTTACCGAGAAATGAAGAACAATCAAGCAACCTACTTTCCAGCCTTTGTGTCATATGTTCTAAGCTTGCTCAATGTGATTTCAAGGTTTATTATTGTAGCATACATGACAAGGAACAATTCTATAACATAATATCAGTCTAACAACAACGGTGTGAGAGATCAAGGGTAAACCAAAGTGATGTCGAAACGCCTTTGAAGATTTCTGGGTTACCTAGAATCTTCAACCAGCAAGTTGATCAACGGTTATTTTACCACGATTATCTATGATTATGTGCAACATCTGTTTGTTCTAAGGGCTTGGATATGCAGTTCACACGACAGGCTACAAAGATCAAACAACAACATGGCCTAAAACATAAACACAAGCAAGATCAAGGCCCTACAAAACGACTGTCAGTGATTTTTGGGTTTCTGGTTTACCCAGAAACCAGTATTCGTGTACGGTCAACGCACTTTGACCACTTATATCTTTCAATCTACACATGATCTGACCTTGTTTCTAATTCAAGATTATAGACCACATGGCATAGAACATATCCATAACATAAAACAACACAAAGCAAAAACAAAGAAGGATCTCGGGCCTCAGACATTCAGTTGTCAGACAATATTTTAGGGTTCAAAGTCAGTTTCTAAAATCTTGATTTTCTTGCCTCTAGATGTTATGGATCTAAGATGTAATAGCCCAGATCACTAAATAACACCCCTAGACACATCGTATAACATTAAATCACAACATCTAACACAAATCATAAGATTTTCTAAGTTTAGGGTTTATACCTCTGTTATGCTTCCATACTTGAATCTGACTTTGATGATTTGATATAGAAGAGCTAAGGGATGTTCTTGGCTTTCCATAACATTTAGTGATATAAATACCACAATATTCTAGTATCATTAATATTTATTTATTATAAAATATTAATGAAATACATGTCATAATATTATAATATATTTATAATATTTCAAAGTATTTTAATACCTTAAAATCATATTTATATGATTTTAAAAATTAAATCCTTTATCCGATAATTACCATTAATACTAAAATATTAATGTTTTCATGACAAAATATCAAAAGTTTTATTTTATAACTTAAAATATTTTTATAACACTTAAATCATTTATATATGATTTTTAAAATCATTAATTCTATTTTTCCATAATTTATTTAATATATTTATTAAATAAATTAATTACCATTAATATTAATTAATTAATGAAATTCATCACATAATATTAAAAGTTATTGAAAATAACCTAAAATATTTTCTTATACCATAATATATTTTTAAATGATTTTTTAAGTATTAAAATCATTTTTAAGTAATTTATTTAATATTATAATTAAATGAATTAAATACCCTTAATATTATAAAAATATTAAATATTAATAAAATATATTCAAAATAATTAAAAACCCATTTTTGGACTTTAAAATAATTTTTAAGAATTTATTTTATATTTTTCATAATTAAAAACTATATACTACTAATTATTTAATAAAAATAATTAATTTTGTAAATAACTGTCACTAAAGGTGCTATAGGTGACAAAACCGTCGCTGAAAGTGTTCTGGAGGAAACCCAGAAATGCATGTTAGTGAGCAAGGTGCCACGTTTGACCATCGTTTGATCCATGATCCTAAGATTTTCTGGCCAGACTAAAGTGTTTAAATTGTAGTATAAATGTAATACTACCCATCATCAATCATGTTCATGGCCATCAAACAACCTACCAGAGAGATCTAAGCCTCTAAAAATCATGTTAGGCCTGTTCTTCATTTTCTGGGTTACCTAGAAATGAAGAACAACTAAGGTACCTACTTTCCAGCCTTTGAATCAATGTGATTTCAAGGTTTATTATTGTAGCATACATGACAAGGAACAATTTTATAACATAATATCAGTCTAACAACAACACATGTGAGAGATCAAGGCCGGTCAAAGTGATGTCAGAAAATGCCTTTGAAGATTTTTGGGTTACCCAGAATATTCATCCAGCAAGTTGGTCAACGATTGTTTGACCACGATTATCTATGATTTTGTGCAAGATCTGTTTGTTCTAAGGGCTTGGATATGTAGTTCACATGACAGGCTACAAATATCAAACAACAACATGGCCTAAAACACAAACACAAGCAAGATCAAGGCCCTGCAAAACGACTGTCAGTGATTTCTAGGTTTCTGGCTTACCAAGAAACCAATTTTCATTCCCGGTCAACGCACTTTGACCGCTTATATCTTTCAATCTACACATGATCTGACCTTGTTTCTAATTCCAGATCATTTTCCACATGGCATAGAACATATCCATAACATAAAACAACACAAAACAAAAACAGAGAAGGATCTAGGGCCTCTAACATTCGGCTGTCAGACAATATTTTAGGGTTCAAAGTCAGTTTCTAAAAATTTGATTTTCGTGCCTCTAGATGTTATGGATCTAAGATGTAATAGCCCAGATCACTAAATAACACCCCTAGACACATCATATAACAACAAATGAAAACATCTAACACAAATCATAAGGTTTTCTAAGTTTAGGGTTTATATCTCTATTATGCTTCCATACTTGAATTTGACTTTGATGATTTGATATAGAAGAGCTAAGGGATGTTCTTGGCTTTCCATAACACTTAGTTCCTCTCAAAATTTTTGAAGGAAATAGAGAAAAAAGGCTTGGAAAGGCTAGCCAGTAAAGTAAGTTTATTACTTAACTTTTTAACTTTTGATTTTAGTTCAATGAATTGGTACGATATAGCTTCTGATTTGCTGATATAAGTCACATGGCTAGGGTTTAGGGTTGGTCACCAACCACATCTAGGGCAAAATATACAAGTTAGCTAAATAAAGAATGCAAAAGGGCATTTTAGTCGTTTAATTTCAAATTTTAATGGCAATATGGTCATTGGATCCAACCCTTAGGGTTTAAACCTAGGGTTTTTAAAAAATAAATTCTAGGATTTCCAAATTAAGATTTTAAAAATGGAAAATTAAATTTTCTAATTTATAATTAGTATTTCCTAATTATATTAGGGTTTCCTAATCACCATCAAGCTTGCTAATTAGGATTAATATTTCCTAATTATATTGTTAACTTAGCAATTAGATCTATAATTGTATATTAGGGTTTCTAACAGAACAATTAGGGTTTTAAATTTTAAAATTAGGGTTTTCTAACTAATTCGTTAGGCTTTACCCTAATTAATCTTATAATAAATACACTTAAGTCTCTAAGATCCCAAGTTAGGGTTTCAAATTCTCGGAATCTGAGATTAGGGTTTTTGATCCGATCGCTAGGGTTTCTTATCAATCTGAGATTAGGATTTTATAACTAAACGTCAATGTTTTTAATATAATATTAGGGTTTGGACACTGATATAATTTATCTGGTCAATCCTTGACCCTTAACCATAAACTGTAAACATGTATGACCATATATACAAAATATATACACTTATATACTTAATCTTGAATAATTCACCACAAAAAATTTTAAATTCACTAAATTCCTTCCCAGAAATCTCAAATCCATTCACTTATTTTGTGTCTAGGTTTATTATTCAACCTCTAATCCATCATTTAAGATTTAAATAATTTTCTAAATTTTCGGGTTGTCACACAAACCTCTTGGGCATAGCCCGAAGTAACTTACGTTTAATCTCACATTGTGGAATGGATTTGTCAAGTAGCTTTAAAGAGTTCAAAAGAACAAGGAACCTTGCTTGAGCCATCTTTTTGGTTTCGTCTTTCTCAAGCTTGAATATTTCATAGTCGTGTATAAGCATGCTTAATTTAACTTCACGAAGCTTGGATGTTCCTTCATAACTCACCACTAGAGTGTCCCAAATTTCCTTAGCTGTGTTGCATGAGGAAACTTTATCGATCTCGGAATGTACCATGCCGCTAAGTAATGTGTTCATAGCTCTTGGATCATAGGAAACCACGAAAGTCTTAGTTAAGTCCATCTCTAGCAAAGTCTTTGGAGTACCGTCATCTTTCCTTGGAATAACCGGTCCATTCTCCACGACACACCATTCCCAAGGATCTCTTTTAAGGTAGATCCTCAATCAAAATTTCCTAAAATTGTAGTTTTCTACTCCATGCAGCAGAGGAGGTCTATTGGTTGATTGACCTTCTTGATTGTTGTTCCCGAACTGTGCCATGTCAGAATCTTTCCCTACAAGTCACCTTTAAGACCAAGATAAGTAGAGCCAAGCTTTGATACCAAATGAAATAATTCACTCACTTTATACCAAGATAAGATAAATATTGGAGACTCAATTTATTTCTTTAAAAACGACCCTTTTTAAAAAACAGATTCTATCAAATCTTGAATTACAATAATTCACTTGAGCACTTTTTCTCCTTGTGCACCAATGCAATCCTTAAGCACCTATGCTTCCTTGAACCTGTTTGGATACGAACCTTAATCCACCTGGATTAAATTCCTTTAGACAACACTTAGTCTAAATAATAAAATTACAATTATAGAAGTCTAATGATCAAAGCAAATAAGCAATTTAACAATGCATGGCTCAGCTAGCTAATAAATGTAATGATCAAAAAGTAAAAGAGATATCACCAATTTAGAAGCTCACGAAAACTTGCTGAAAATAGTATCAATATAATTACACAACAGCTTGTAAGATTTCACCGAAAATAATAGAATATCTTTCAAGTATATTAGTGCAAAGATTAATTTAAGTGTTGTTGATTAGCACTGATATCTCAGTTGAATTTATAGCCAAGAAAAAATATTACCATTGCTCTTTAAGAGATAAATCAGTTTCCCTGTAAACAATTAACAATTTATTTCCGTTAGAACAAATTTAGTCGAATAAGGAATATAATCAGTTTAAATCAAATCCGTGAAAATCTCTTATAAAACAGGTTAGACTCCTTCAAAGCTAATTCACTTGAGGAAGTTCAGAACACGCTAATGCCTTTTCCATTATAGAAGATTTGTAATTTCCGTAATAAATGGCAAAGGAAAATAACCCTGCTTATGAATTAAATAAATTGGAAGTATTAACAGAGTGTTAGTTTGGTAAATAACATCAAGTGTATCTTAAACCAACTACTAAGGATAATCATGATATTCAACTTTCGAGACATAAGCAAGTATACCATTAAATGATAGTAATCATTATACTACCATCTTCTTTACAACAATTTCCAAGATATCATATAAGAGATATGCATTAAACAAAAAAATCTCATTAAAATTTCACACATGCATATTAAATTATTAGAATACTTCTTGGATATCAACAATTAAATTTTTCATGAAAATACCCATATGTGCTAACAACTAATTTTGCAATTCCCGAACAAAAACAATCTTCATTTCATTTCATGCATAAAATAATAATTATATTAAATGCACACATAAAATGTCCTAGAGCCTTGACCTTACATATAATCTTAGGACACAAATGTCTTCAAAGACTTTCATCAATGAACCTTTGATCAACTTCATGAAATTTCACAATAAACAATTTAGTACAAAATTTCAAGTCATCATCAAAACAATAAGGTTAGAATATTAAACAAGTCAACATTCTCCCCCTTTTTGATGATGAAAACACCAAAAATTATAACTCCCCCTAAATTTATGCATATTTAAAATTTCAGGATAAAATCAAAACTATTTAATAATCAAAACTGATTATCATCATGACTTTTGTTTTGGCATTATCCATAACCTGCAAAAATGTTAGCTTCGACAATTACTAGATAATCAAAGACTTAACCAAAAGCAATCAAATATCAAATTATCCAGTTCTGGTGCCAACCAATCTTTCTTAAATAGACCAAAAATAGAAATTTAAAAATTTCCGGTGCCAACCAATCATTTTTAAACAAACCACAATTAAAAATAACAATCAGCAGTCCTTCCTTTCAAGTCGTCAGCAGTCCTTCCTTCCAACCAGAAGTCCTTCCTTCCAAGCAGCAGTCCTAACATACAGTCCTAATGTCCAGTGTCTCCCCCACTGTCATTATGCAAAAAGATCTTCAATCAATATCCTCAACATGTACCATGTTTGGAGGACGAGTAGTAAAATATAGACGATGTAAAATACGATGAAGTTTTTCTTCTAATGATAAATCATGAGCAAAGCGATGGGGACGAGGAATGAAAGTAGGATTTGGAAGAGGAAGATCCTTGAAATCACTAACAAACTCTGCCATCCAATTACAACGAGGCCACTCCGGAATTGGGGAATACATTCTCTGAAAGTGGAGCTTCTCACCTACGTCATTGAACCTTGTTGCCATAAAATCTACAAATTCTCCAAGTTGATAGCTGATAAACATCATCTCATGACTCAACTAACATGAATTTTTGTTAATGTTTCTTTGAAAAGCTTCAACCATTGCCAATATTTGCAACTCAAAATCATCCTGGAGATCGATAAACGCATCTTCTACTTTCAAAAATCATTATTTTAAATCATCAGCCCGAATGGGCAATTTGCCTTTCTCCAAAATAGTTAGTCTCTGCTTGACATCAACAATATCTTTCTGCATTGTTTCTTGGTTTTGAAGAATTTGATTAAATAAGTTGATCACTTCAGGAGATGAAACTAAAGAACTTGGAAAATTTGATGAGGAAGGATTATTAGATGGCAAATCAGAGGAAACAGGACTAAGTGGAATAGGAGGAGGATCAGGGACAATTCGGACAAACAAACCATCAACAAAAGAAATATGAGACTATTTTAGATTGGCAGAATCAATGAATTCATTATGTGAGATCACAATTTCATCATCTAGAAAAATTATAAAATGTTAAAACATTTTAGTAAGAAATAAACCATAAGGAAGACACTTCTTAACCTGACGAATGCAACTTAATTAGCATATGAGATAACATCATGAGAGAATAATTAAAAGAAACACCTTTTAAAATCATTGCCACAACCACTAGATCTTGATACGTTAAATCTGCTCCACCACCAACTCATGGAAATAGATTGTAGCGTATCAACTTGTGCAGAACATAAGCAATTGGACACACATCAACAGTCTTAGGAGTAAACAGAGTAGACAAAGAATGATCATTCATAACAGTATGGAGTTGCTCAAGAGGAGGAAAAGGAATATTAGCTGCACCCTTTAAAGTAAAAGGACAAGGACCGGTGGATGGAATATTAAAAATACTACCAAAATCAACAACTGTGAAAAATAAAGATTTTCCCTTCACAAAAGATGTTTAACAATCCCCATTACATTCCAGATTTATGTAAAATTGTTGTACCAACATAGGATACACTTTAGTTAGGGGAAAAAGCATAGTAGACATACCACAAGAAGCAACAAAATTTTCTAAAGAGGAATTTTTTAAATAGAATAAATCCATGATTTTTTCATAGACAAATTATTTTGTAGCAATTGAAGTTTTGAAGCGTGCTTCAAAACTCTGACAGCTAAAGAATTATCTGGCAGATCAAAAGAAGATAAAGGGTTTACTAGAGGGGAAGGAGATTCAGGTTGAGATGAGGGAAGTTCAGCATTTAGAGATGGTTGCGACTTCTTTTTTTATTAGATTCCGAAAACTTCAGGAGTGAAAAACTCGAATCGGATGCATCGGATAAAGTGGCATCGTTGGACGAAACATGCATGGACGCCTGATGATTCTGTTGCTTGGACTTCTTCTACGATCTCACGGTGTAAGGGAGTCGAGAATGTTTGCTTTCTTTAATGGTGATACTAGAAGATCTCTTGTTGGCTCGGGTCTTCATTTTTACAGAAACTAGAATGCGCAAGAACAATGAAAAGAGAAAGGGTTTCTGAGTTTTGTTCAACAAAGTGTGAGGACAGGTTTTAATAGAGCTGAGTTGGAAACCGAAAAGACTTCTCGGGCAGATGGACACTCTTCAGCTCATATCTTTTCAAATTTTAAAAATCGTGATTATATCTAGAAATTTAGAAATCATGATTAAAAATAATTTATGCATGAAACTTTTTAGTACATGAACACTATTTATACCGTGCACCTTCCAAGTTCTCTCCTTAACAAACAAAATCTTTCTTCACTTAAGGGTTTGGTAAAAATATCAGCTAATTATTTTTCTGTTGTGATAAAAATTAATTTGATTAAACCTTTTGAAACATTATCCCTTAAAAATGATGTCTAACCTCTATATGTTTTGTACGTGAATGCAAAACAGGATTCTTTGATATGTTAATAGTGCTATAATTATCACAGTAAATAGGCACACTATCACATAAAATATCAAAATCATATAGGGTTAGTCTCATCCATAATATTTGAGAGCAGCAACTCCCTGCAGCTAGATATTCACCCTCAGTGGTTGATAAAGCAATGGAAGTTTACTTTTTACTATGTCATGTTATAAGACTATGACCTAAAAATGTGCAAGAACCATTGGTACTTTTTCTATCAATTTGGCATCCTGCATAGTTAGCATATTTTATTCTATTATTTTTATTTTATTTTATGTTTTATTGGATTTTATTTTATTTGTATTATATAATATATTTTAAAATATTTTTTATTAAATTTAATTTATTTTTTAAATTAATTTTTTTATTTTAATTCATTATATTTTATTAAATTTAAATTATTATAATTTATTAGTATTATTTTGTATTTTATATTATTTTATCTTATTATTACTCATATTATATTATATTATTTTATTTAATGTATTATATTTATTTATTAGATATAATTTAAGTTATTTCATTTAGTAAATTATTTTATTTTAATTTAATTATTTTATTTTATTTCATATCATTTTATCTTAAATTATCTTATCTTATGTTATTTAATTTTATTATTTTATATTATATTATCTTATTTTATGTTATTTAAATTTATATTATTTATAATTTTATTTTATTTTATTTAGTAGTACAAAACTAAGTAAATATTACTATAAACCAGGTTATTTTAGTATAGGAAAATTAAGTAAGTAACATATTTAAATAGTTACATGGGCCCATAAAATTTGCAATTGAAGAATTCTGACAGAAATTCAGTCGAAAATATCAAATACACTCACCAAAATTATGAACATACACTATAATAAGCTGTAATTGATACATTGTAATAAGCTGCAATTGCATAAAGAAAAATAAATTGAAACATTTACCATATGCTATACACTAAACGAAAGCTGCAACATAAGCTGTAATAGTTAGGTAGAACAGAATTTTCCGTAGAACGCAATTTTTGGCAGAACCCAATTTTTACAACAGTTAGGCTATTAACACAATAGGTAGCCACAAGCAATAACCCATTTCGGCAGAACACAAATAATAACCCTTATATTGACAATTAACATTTAAGTCCCAATTTCAGCAATTCATCCGAAATATATATAGTAGCAGTTATCATCAATAGATATATATAGTACCAATTTCAGTGCAATATGCACAATATAGGGTAGGAAATTATACCTAAATATATAAATAAACTATTACTAACCTTACGCCTTAGTTTGAAAACAGATTAAAGGAGGAGAACGAGAGAACAGTCAAACTCGGCGTAACGCGCCAATCGGCGTCAACGCGTGTGGAAGAAGGGTCGGCAGATGGGGTATTGTATGGAAGGGTGGTAAGACGGTAAATAATGAAAGAGAGAGAGAGGTGAAGAGAGAGAGAGAGAGAGAAAGAGAGAGGCGAGGTGAGAGAGCGGTGCAGACTGCTGAAAAGAGAGAGAGGCGAGAGAAAATGAAAAGATTGAAATGAGAAGGTGTCTGTGTAATAGGTTTTATTAGATAATTCTTACGGAACGTCCGTCGTAGATAAGTCCATCGAAAATAAGCTACTTCCGACGGACATTCCCTCGGATATAATTATATTTTCGTCGAAGATAACTTTCGCGCTGGTGGGAAACTTAGCGCCAATGTGGCCCCTATACTTCTGACTGATTTCCGTCGGAGTTAGTCTATGTTCCACAGAATTATCTTCGAGGGATAATTCAGTCGGAAGTATACTATTTCTGAGGGAAACTATTTCGTCGAACTTAATTCCGTCGAACTTAGTCTTTTTTCTTGTAGTGTGGGGCATAAGTTTATTCATAGTCGATCACTTCTTGTTGATTGTATCCTTGAGCTACTAGCCTTGATTTATTACGAGTGTTTGTGCCATACTTATCAAGCTTATTCTTGAATACCCACTTTGTTCCAATGATAGAAACATCTTTAGGAGGGGGCATAAGTTCCCAGACTTGGCATTGTTCAAATTATTAAAGTTCTTCTTGCATTGCCATTAGACAACTTTCATATAGAATAGCTTCCTTGGCATTCTTTGGCTCGATTTGTGATAAGAATGCAGAGAATGCACATTGATTTTACAATCCTCTCCTTGTAGTGATTCCTTTGTTTATATCTCTAATGATGTTTTCTGCTGGATGATTCTTGAGATATCTTGCAGTCTTTGGCATTTAGACATCATGTATTACTTCTTCTTGTTGGGGGGAAATCTATTTAAAGCTCTTGTGTTGTTCCTTGTTCTACTCCTTGCGAGTTTTCCAATTCATGTTGCTGAATTTGTTCATTCGGCTTGTTGGATAGACTTTTTCCGTTTGCTGGATTCACTGAGATCTCCAAATTTCCTGCATCCTCATCTCTTTCTTTTTGAAGATCATTGTGAGTTTCATTAAATATAATATGAACAGATTCTTCAACACATAGCTTGTTAATATTAAATACACGATATGCTTTACTATTTCTTGTATAACCAATGAAAATTTATTCATAAAATTTAGCATCAAATTTTCCCAAGTTATCACTAGTATTTAGAATAAAACATTTAGATCCACAAAAACTTTGAAATAACTTATATTAGGAATCTTGTTATTTAAAAGTTCATAAGGAGTTTTCAAAATAATTGGACGAATAAGTACTCTATTCAAAACATAACAAGAGGTGTTTATAGCTTTGACCTAAAACTTTTTAGGAAGTTTACTTTCTTGTAGCAAATTTCTAGCTGTTTCTTGTAATGTTCTATTCTTTCTTTCTACTACTCTATTTCGTTGAGGGGTTCTTGGGGCTGAAAATTCATAGCTAATTCCTTTTTGATCACAAAATTTTATAAAGTTTTTTTTTGAAATTCAGTACTGTGATCTTTTCTTATCTTTACAAGTTTGAGACTATATTTTGTTTCTAAATTTCTTATCAATTTCTCAAATTCTTTAAATGCTTCATCTTTAGTTCTCAAAAATAATACCCATGTATATTTAGAGAAATCATCTACTATTACAAAAACATAAAACTTACCATTTATACTAGCATGTCTTCCTGGTCCAAAAAGATCAAGATGAAGTAGTTGTAAAGGAGAATAAGTTGATACCATGTTATTTGTCGTAAACGATGTTCTTACTTGTTTCCCAAGTTGACAAGGAACACATATTCCCTTCTTTTCATACATTTTTTGGCAACCCTTTGATGAGATTCTTTGAGGATAATTTCTTATTTAAATCCATGTGAACATGTCCCATCTTCTTATGCCATAAATTATCCTCATCTTGCACAGATGCAAGACATAGTTCTTCATCATGTTTCTCAAAATCAATAGTATATGTAAGACCCCAACTTTTATGAATAAAGAATATTTTTTCTCGAAATATATTTTTGAATATTATGGTGTGGATATGATATAATGTTATAGTTATGGGTAATATTTACAAATTTTTCAAGTTAAGCAAGTTGTTATAAAATATTTAAATGGTCGGGGAATATTTGTTTTAATAGGAAATATTCGTACGACGGCACAATCATTGGTGGACCCCACAACGGATGTATTGGCGTAGTTAGAAAATTATAAAATTATCTTTTTATAAAAATAAAATTAAAAGTTTTACCTTTAAACTGTTGAACTACCCGGTGGTAAAAGTACAGTAATAGGCGTGGTTGTATAGTAGCACACGGTATTGATTATTGATGCTTACGTGAGAAGTCACTCAGTTATACTCAATTATTGCTACAGTAATTGCTGCATAATATCTCTCATATTATTAATTCAATTATTGTCATAGTATTAATATTTTATATTATTAAATCAATAATTGAGATGACAAAGTTATTCATATTATTATTTGCAATATTGACGATGTCTAGAAAGTTCTGTCGAGGAGAGGTTTGGTCACCTAATTACGCCGCCAATAGGGAGAAATCCTTATCGAAAAGCCCCTCTTTCCTAGGAATGATCTGGTTGTTAAATATTGTGAGTTATAATATTAATGATGAATAAGTTCGTGTTGATTAAAGATGAAATTGATAGTTCTATTGTGTTGGGATTATTAGTGTTAGTGAAAATCGACATCTATTTCGATAATAATTGATGTCTGGAGGATATATTGACCAATTAGGTAATTAATCAGATAAATGAACAATTAATTGCTATTAATTCACATTCTTATAACTATTTGTTATCATGTGTGTACTATTGATTCACATGCATGTACTATTAGGGGAGGTGGTGCAAAATTGATAATACTTGCATGACTAAATTAAAAATGGAGGTTTAGATGAAGGTACTATACTGTAACTATTTTTTTCACATGTATAGAACTAGTGATTCAAATGAATGTACTATTGATTCACATGATGTACTATTAGGGGAGGTGGTGCAAGTTTGATAATACTTGCATGACTAAAATAAAAATGATGGAAAAGATGAAGGTATTATACTGTAATAATTCGAACCCCTAAACCTATAATTATTGAAACTATATTTTTCTATAAATAGAAGCTCATTCTTCTTTCATTCTCACCAATTCATTAAGACTCACAAGTGCAATTATAGAAAAATAAGCTATAGAGAGAAAGAAGAAGAGAAGTTTGCTACCTCGCTATTCCAGTATCCAGTCTTTTTTTGAGGTAAGGGATATTATTTTTGTTTAGTATTCATAAGGAATAATATTTTCTTAAATACTTTGTAGTATGTGAGTAATATTATTTTGTCTCGTATTCCTAATTATACCCTCATTTTGTTAAAGTATTGCTTCTATAATCCGTGAAATTAGTAGAATATCCTTGAAATTTGTGCTTCATCTAGTATCGTTTCACAAGGATATTTTCTGCCCATTCTTGTTAAATTTTAATCTTTTCATGCCTGAGTAATCGTCTGGTGAGTCTTATTCATTTATATACGAAGATTATTCACAAAGTACTATTCACGAGTACTATTCACAAAGTACTATTTATAAAGTACTATTCATGAAGTACTATTAACGAGTACTATTCACAAAGTACTATTCACGGGGTACTATTCCTGAAGTACTATTCACGAGGTACTATTCACCCAGGTACTATTCACCCGGAGTACTATTCATAACAAAAATTAAAAAAAAATTCGGATCAAATCATTTTTGATACATTATCATTCTTGAATTTTACTCCACAAAGTAGTATCATTATAACTTCTTTAAAATTTATCCTTTTATCATTAACATCATTGTGACGCCCCCAAATCTGGGTCTCTTCCAACCCGACAGATGGTGCTACACGGTACTACCATTCATTCATTCGTTCACCTGAATAGTCACAAAAGGACTAATATAACTTCTATATATCCAAAATAATATTACATTTCCCAGGTTCTTTGTAACCCATTCGTTTGTTCTTGTCATAATATCAAATATATTACAATCGTTCACCTATACTATTACATAATTAATCTAAGGGTTCGTCTTCGCCTTGCCCTTGTCCTTGCCCGAGCCTTCGGTCCGCTCGATCTTGGCTGTGTTCAAATGGTTCAAGCAAGAGTGAGCATGACTAGCTCAGCAAGTACTACAATTCTAATAAACAACATGATTGAAACATAGAACTCATATATCTTCAATAACTGAACAATAGTTACGAAGTACTATCGATAATTCAAAATAGCACTTATTTTGCTTCAAAACATTTTACACAACCATACTCAGTAGAATAACAATTATGGCTCAAGTCTATGAGCATATCATAAGTTCTTTTGAAAAGGACAACCCGGCACTAAGTCCGTAAGTCCGTCATAGCTTACGAGCACTTCTGAGTGATCAGCTCATAGTACTCTATGTTGATCAACACTACATTCATTAAACGTGTGTACGTTTAAGTTGTGGCAACCTCACGTGCCTGTCGTTAAACGACAAAAACATTTTAGCATACTTGGTCTTCGATTGAAAACCATGCCAATATAACTTGGTAACATTAATCATGCTTGATAGATTCATAATATAAGTCTAGCCGAAAGAATTGGCTTTAGACTTCATCGTTAAAAACTTCATGCGAAAGAATACATGAATTACGACTTGTCCGGTCGAATCGAACAAGGGTTAGAATACTTGCCTTTAGCGTCTGCTTACTGATTAACACACGTACACTTTAAGTCTCTATGATTCTACAATACATAATCATATAACGTACCACATTAGGTATTATACAATCAAGTATGTATACTATTATATCTTACCCTTCATCTAAATGTAAATCCTAACTTAGATTCGTTATTTAGGGTTTCCGGCTTTCATTACGTCATTCACATTCCGCTCATCTTCGATTGATTATTAACTCTTAATCAACATGCATTAGTGTCTTACAAGTACCTTACAATGTCTTAATCATGTTATGATTACATCTTAATTCATTACTAACAAGTTCTCTTTTCTTCTACACTTGAAATTATTCTTCACTATCAAATTTCTTGGACTGGCGCCATGGCGCGAAGAATTACTCTGTGTCTCATGCGTCTTGGCCTTGAGTTAGCGATGTACAACAAGGTTCGACCTCGTCTTTCTTGGCATGGCCTTTTAGGCTTGAGTCGCATGCGCAGCAGAACTCGTGCCTCGAATAATTATGCGCGATTTTTAAATTTTTACAAACTTCCGGACGCATAACTTCTTCGTTTTTAAGTCCGAATTGGTCCGTTCAAAAGCCTACGGTTCACAAACTTCATAATCTCGCGTTCATGCAAGAATTTTATCTATTTGACTTTGTTTGCTAAAATTTCACCTATGAGTTCATTTTTATCGAAAGCGATAAGCGTTCGTGAACGTTCAACGCTTCGTTCTTCGTTCTAAGTCGGAATTCGGTCATTTTTGAGTCATGCAGCTCTATAATGACCAATATGACTTTGTCTCCATCGAAAACCAAATGTTTCGACTTCAAACACAAAAATCGACTTCCATTCAGAGAATTTCACGAATTGACGATAATAAATCGATCGTGTGAATTAAAAAGCTACATTCTTAATGATTCTAAATGGATCTCAACCAACATAAGATCATTACAAGTTACTTATTAATCCATCTCATAAATAAGGTAGGTTTTGACTCATTCTCACAAGTCATTAACTTATACAACTTATGAACTAAAAATCTACATGTTCAGCGACTTATGAACAACTTAAGTCCTTCAATCAAAGTTCTCATGCTATAATCAACATACTAATCATCATATGACAACTTATAATAAGTTCTTCATGGCTCTAGCAACTTATTAATGTTCAAGTTGCTTATTCAACTTTATTACTTATGTTCATTCCTTATTAACTTATTACATGATCTTAGCATACATGTTCATTAATAACACTTCCCTTATCAACCTATTCTAATAGAGATGAAAGAATATTGAACACAAGATCAATACCTTTGAAGTCTAACTTCTTCTTATTGGAAATCTAACAAAAGAAGCTTTGGCTTAAAAGTGCTTATTTGCTCTACCAAATAAGTGGCTTATATTTGAGAGGAAAGTTGGATGAAAATAATAACCCTCAAAATGAAATGAGAAGCTCTTGTATTTATAGGTAACTAAGGTTAGGGGAATTTTAGACATTAAATCACCCACCTCCTTATTACACCTCCTCATTTCCACCTCCTCAATCATCCATCTCCTTACTTATTCATTGTGTGCTCATCACTTCACTTGCTCACCACACATTATGTTTGCCCATCAAGCTTACCCCATTTCTACTTGGTTTGACCCATGGATCATGGCTAAATCATTGGGCTTTGATAATTAATCTAGCTTCTCTCTTAATGGGCTCATGCTACAATACTTTGGGCTTATGATAATTAAACACTTAGGCTTGATGATCACATACATTGGACTTCTATATTAGACTATCAATCCTACAAGTCCATTACCTTAAATTATATAACTTAACCTTTATACCCCACATATAATCCTCATATACTTACTCGTATATTAATTCGTAATATACGTTACCTCATTCTTCATACATAATAGTACAATACATGGTATTATACTTGCATTCTTTACTTTCATATAATGTATACACATTATATAATCACAACTCTCTTCCTTTAATGCTTAATAACCTAACGTTCCCAGATTAAGTCTGCATGCGAAATATTATATTTTCCATACTTAGGTTATTATTACATAATCGATCTCACCTTGATATTATAACATTATGTATTTCTCGGAAGTTCAAAAATAATTCCCGAGCAGAAATCGATAAATAGTGTTTTTTGAAAAATTTCTCAGAAAACATTTATTTCCGTTTTAGAAATTCAAACACTTTAATTCTCCCACGTAGTTAAAATACTATGACGTTCTGACGTTTCTAGGTTATAGAACGACCTTCATCTTCTCAACACGCAATAATAATAAAAATATTATTTTATTCATTATTAAAAGTAATTACAAAATATTCGATTTTTCCGGGGCGTTACAATCATCCTCATGCTTATATTGTGATGAAAGTCATCTGTGGCTTATGTGCATAGATGGACTATTGATTGGTATGATTATGACCAGGGATCATTCGGTATAATCATGACCCGTAATGTTACAAATGATGTGATAAAGCAAATAGTGCATTGATGAACAGTTGTTGGTATGATTATGACCAGGGATTATTTGGTATAATCATGACCATTGATGATTACGTGAATATCCTTGGCCCGTAGTGCAGGGATGATTCGATGATGTGGTTTATTTATTAAGCTGAGTCTCATCGATAAAGTTGATGAAAAACTTTTTAAATCATAGAAGATAGTAGATATCATGCTCTACTTGACTCTTCTAATGGATTGCTTGTTCCTCTACAATTAAACTTGATGTTTATTGTATTTTATCATGTTTAACACTGTTGAAGGCTAATGATAATTTATTCTGCATTAACTTGGTCATAATACTTCTTAAAGGGCTAATTGAGCTCACCCTTTTGCTTTCATTGTTCTCTTTAGGAAATGAGAACGTAGCCGGGATTAGTCGGGGAACAGAGTGATGGTCCGAGATGGTGTTATAGTAGTCCTCACTATTCTATAAAATAATGTGACAATAAATGTAATGAGGAATCCATTTGAGTTTGAATATTTTTTAGAAGACAATATTCGTGTAAAAACTCTCAGCTCATGTTATATAACTAAGTTTGTATTTGTATTCAGTACCATGTAATTGGCAACCCGATATGGGTGATGTATACCTATTTTGGGGGCGTCACAGAATATATATTTCCTTCTCTTTGTGCAATTAGAGTAGTATTGTTAGTACCTTGAGAAATTATATATTTTTTTTTAAAACTAACTTGATGACCATTATCCATTAATTGACTAACACTTATAAGATTAAATTCAAGCCCACTAACAAGATGTACATTATCAATATTGACCTTACCATTACCTATTTTACCTTTTCTGATTATTTCGCAAGTTCGATTATCTCCAAATGTAACCATACCATTATTCTTCTTGATTTTTAGCTCCACGAACTTTGATTTGTCACCAGTCATGTGACGAGAGCATCCACTATCAAGAATCCATTTTTGAGATGGAACCCTTACCTTGAGACATACCTGTCAAGAAAAAATAATTCATCCTTTTTGTACCCACATCTTTTTGGGTCCTTTAATGTTAGTTGCACATAAATCATCCTTTTTAACCCATACTTTTTTAATCTTATTTTTCTTAAAATAGTTTATGTCCAAGTGACCTTTAATACCACAATTTCTACACGTTGTGAAAGCAGAACAATAATTCAATCTAAAATGTGATTTTAATTTTAGCATTTTCATATCACCCTTTTTATGCATAGAATTATAACCAATTCCCTGTCTTTCAAAATTAGGTCTTAGTTTACCCAATATGACATTTAAGTTTTCTTCCCCATGAACAAACTTAGCAAGAGATAATTTGAGTGAATCTATTTACTTTTGAAGTTCATTATTAGGAGAGGTTTTAACAAGAGATTTATCATTAAATGCATCAATACATACATCTCTCATTTTTAGTTCATTAGTCAATTTTTGGACTTCATTATTCAAATAATTTACCTTATTGAAAATTATTTTGTTATAATTATCTAGATAATCAATTTTAGTATTCAAAATATTTTATTCTTTACATGTAGATTCTTTTTCAATATCTTTCTTTTTCATCTATTAAAGAATCATCCTTACTCATTAATGTATTTACAAAGTCTTTCAAATATGAATTTTTTTTCTTTTAATTTTTCGTTTTCTTGTTTCAAAAAATAAACTCATAACTAGATACCTTGTTTGATTCTCCTTCTATTCCCATAAAGCATACTTGAGCTATTTTATCCTTGGCATTGACCTCAACTTCGGACTCCTCTTCATCACTCCAAGTGACAAGTGCTTTGTTTCTTTTACTATCCATGAAGCTCGTTTTTCCTTTGTTCTTTAGTTGAATGTAGTCCTTCTTGAAGTGCCCTGGATGTCCGCATTCAAAACATGTCTCCTCGGTTTGCTTTCCTTTGTCTTTATTCGAGTTGAAGGTATTTTTCCTTTTATTCTTCCTTTGTAGTAGTCCTTTGAGCCTCCTTGACATCATGGCTATCTCTTCATCCGAATCATTATCAAGCTTTTCTTTATTTCCTATATTAAGAGCTAAAACTATTCTTCGAGGAGTTTTCTCCTCATCATCATATCTCTTTAACTGATGTTCATATTCCTCAAGTTCACCAAAAAGAGTTAGTGTATCCATAGTAGAAATAGTAGAGGAATCTCGAAGAGTAGTAATTTTAGAAGCAAACCTCTTGGGCATAGCCCGAAGTAACTTACGGTTAATCTCACTTTGTGGAATGGATTTGTCAAGTAGCTTTAAAGAGTTTGGAAGAACAAGGAACCTTGCTTGAGCCATCTTTACGGTTTCGTCTTTCTCAAGCTTGAATATGTCATAGTCGTGTGTGAACATGCTTAGTTTAACTTCATGAACCTTGGATGTTCCTTCATGACTCACCACTAGAGTGTCCCAAATTTCCTTAGCTGTGTTGAATGAGGAAAATTTATCGATCTCGGATTGTACCATGCCGCTAAGTAATGTGTTCATAGCTCTTGGATCATAGGAAACCATGAAAGTCTCAGTTAAGTCCATCTCTAGCAAAGTCTTTGGAGTATCATCATCTTTCCTTGGAATAACCGGTCCATTCTTCTCGACCCGCCATTCCCAAGGATCTCTTTTAAGGTAGATCCTTATTCAAAATTTCCTGAAATTTTAGTTTTCTGCTCCATGCAGCAGAGGAGGTCTATTGGTTGATTAACCTTTATTTGCAAATTGAATTCTTGAAGAAGAAGGATCCATCTGATTAGTCTTGGCTTAGCATCCTTCTTCGAAACCACCTTTATCCCAATCAAATATGCCCGAAATTTGTCAAAGGCATATACTACTGCAACTAACTCTTTTTCTATAATTGTGTAGTTAAATTGGGCATCCGTAAGGGTTTTACTTGCATAGTATATGGCGTGGAATATTTTCTCTCATCGTTGACCCAAAACAGCTCCTACCGCATATTCGCTAGCATCACATATTAATTCGAATGGCATAGTCCAATCCGGTGCGACTATAACTAGGGTTGTGGTCAACTTCATTTTCAACTGCTCAAATGTTGCTTTACACTCGTCATCAAATCTGAACATTGTATCCTTCTCTAAAAGACTGCACAATGGCTTCGTAATCTTAGAGAAATCCTTTAAAATCTTCTGTAGAACCCGGCATATCCAAGAAAACTGCGGATTCCATTTACTGAATTCGGCAATCAAAGATTCTCGATTGTGTCCAACTTTGCCTTGTCAACCTCTAAACCTTTAGTAGAAATTTTATGCCCAAGAATTATCCCTTCTTCAACCATAAAGTGGCATTTCTCCAAGTTGAGTACCAAATTAGTTTCCACACACCACTTTAACACCATGACCAAATTTTATAGACACTTATCAAAAGTGTTTCCATAGATTAAAAAGTCATCCATGAAAACTTTTACCTCTTTTTCCACCATATCTGAGAAGATAGCCATCATGAATCTTTGGAATGTTGTTAGTGCATTACATAGCCCAAATGACATCCTTCTAAATGTACAGGTGCAATATGGGCATGTAAAAGTGGTCTTCTCTTGATCCTTGGGAGCTATGACAATTTGGTTGTAGCCCGAGTATCCATCCAATAGGAAATAGTACTCATGTCCAGCCAGTCGATCCAACATCTAATCAATTAAGGGTAGAGGAAAGTGATCATTTCGGGTTTCCTTATTTAGCTTTCTGTAGTCCATGCACACCCTCCATCCGGTCACTGTCCTCGTCGGAATCAGCTCATTATCTTCATTCTTAACTACCGTTATTCCACCCTTTTTCGGCACACACTATACTAGACTGACTCATGCACTGTCTGAAATCGGGTAAATAATTCCCGCATCGAACCACTTTAGTATTTCTTTCTTCACCGCTTCTTTCATGATTGGATTTAATCTTCTCTACTACTCCACTATTAGCTTCGCATCCTCTTCCATTAGAATCTTGTGCATGCAAAAGGAGGGGCTGATCCCCTTTATATCGGCAATGGTCCAGCCTATTGCAGACTTGTATTCTCTCAAAATCCTCAGCAATTTACTTTCCTACAATCCGTTAAGTGCAAATGCAATAATAACAGGTAAAGTATTTGAATCACCTAAATAAGCATACCTGAGGTGTTTAGGAAGTGGTTTGAGCTCAAGAGTGGGTGGCTCCTCAAGTGAAGGTTTCATCCGAGCTGAAGTGTTTTCCTGTGTCTAATGGCTCGAATGGAACTTTGAATCTACTTACTCTAGGCAAAACATCGAACATGTGTAAATAATCCACAAACTCTAGATCATTTAAATCTTCATCCCATAGTAGTGTAGTTTCTAATGGGTCACTGACCAAACCTTTTACCATATCTTCATTCACTATCCGGTTGATGACATCCACTTGGAAACATTCCTCTTCATCCGTAGGGAACTTCATAGCTTTGAAAATGTTGAATTTGACTTCCTGATCTTGAACCCTCATAGTTAGTTCACCTTTTTGCTCATAGTTAGTTCACCTTCCTACCGAAGATCTTGACAGGTACCTCCTCATACGTTAACTCTTCGGCTATCTCATCTGCTTCTAACGCAATAATTTGGTTTGTGTCTTTCACATATTTACGAAGCATAGATATGTGAAAAACATTATGAACATGAGACATGCTCAGAGGTAATGCGAGTCTATAGGCCACATTTCCTATTCGGTCAAGAATCTCAAATGGACCAACAAATCGTTGATTGAGTTTTTCTCTGTTTCCGAATCTTGTAACTCCCTTCCATGGAGAAATATGTAACAATACATGATCCCCAGTATTAAATTCCATGTCTTTCAATGAAGATCCGCTTAACTCTTGTGTCGATCCTGTGCCATTTGTATACATTGTCGAATGGTTTGGATCTTTTCTGTAGTCATGCATACCAATTCTGGTCCCAACAATGTTGCTTCACCCACCTCATCCCAGCATACTAGAGAATGACACTTTCGTCCATACAACGCCTCGAATGGAGCCATGCCTATACTTGCTTGATAACTGTTATTGTAGGAGAATTCCACCAATGACAAGTACTTATCCCAACTTCCTTTTAAATCTAGGACACAAAGTCTTAATAGATCTTCAAGAGTTTGAATAGTCCTTTCTGATTTCCCGTCCGTTTGGATTGTATGCCGAACTAAATCATAAATCTGTGCACATAGCTTTCTGCTAACTAACCAAAATTCGTGAAGTGAATCTTGGGTCACGATTCGAAACTATGCATACTGGCATGCCATACAATCTTACAATCTCATTTACGTACATACGAGCAAGATGTTCAAGGGAATAAGTCTCCCGTATAGGCAAGAAATTAGTATACTTGGTTAATCTATCAACAATAACCCAAATCGCATCTATGCTTTGAGAAACCTTGGGAAGACCAGTAACGAAATCCATGGTAATGTGTTCCCACTTCCATTTCGGAATATTAAGTGGTTGCAATGGACCTTTTGGCACTTGATGCTCTGCCTTTATGCGCTGACAAGTTAAACACATCGAGATAAACTCCGCGATCTCTCTCTTCATATTGCTCCACCGAAATATATGTTGAAGATCATGATACATTTTGGTACTCCCAGGATGGATTGAAAACGGTGTGTTGTGTGCCTCCATCATAATTTTATGCTTTAAGTCAGAATCGTTAGGAATGCAAAGTCTGGAGTTGACTCAAAGTATTCCTTCTTCATCAATTCTTACTTCTAGAATAACACCTTCTTGTACTTTCTTCTTAATATGTATCATCTCTGGATCTGTGGCTTGAGCAACTTTAACTTTATCGATTAAAGTCGGTTCTACTCGTATGTTTAATATCATCATGTGGGTACTTAGAGCCTTTAACTCTATCTCCATCCTTTGTAAGTCATACAAAATGGGTCTTTATGTTAACAACATCGCACTCGTACCCGCATACGATCTTCTACTCAATGCGTCAGGTACCACGTTTGCTTTTCTAGGATGATATTAAATGTTATGATTGTAATCTTTCAACATCTCGAGCCAACGTCGTTGCCGCATGTTGAGTTTTTTTGGGTGAAGAAATATTTGAGGCTTTTATGATCCGTATAACTCTCCACTTTCTCCCCACACAGGTAGTGTCTCCAGATTTTCAACTCGAAAACGACTACTGTGACGCCCCCAAAATAGGTCCATTCCATCCAACCCATTCTGAGTCGCCAAATACATGGTACAGAAATAACTACAACTTTATTATTACAACATATAAACTGTGAGTTTAAATACAGATATTGCCATCTAGACAATATCCACACGCAAATAAATCCCCATCATAATTATTGATACATTATTTTACAAAAATGGTGAGGACTACTAAACAACTCTCTCTAGAACCTTCATTCCATACCCCGACTAGTACTCGCTACATTCTCGCCTCCTAAGAAGAAAAATGGAACAACAAGGAAAAGGGTGAGCTCAACTAGCCCAGTAAAGAACATTATGACTAAGATAACATAGAGCAAATTATCGTTAGTCTTCAACAGGGAAAGATCTAATAGAATACAATAGACAACCAGCTTTTAAATCAATAATCGCAGCAATGAAACAACAATTCATTAGAAGAGTTAAGTAGAGAATGCAAACTACTATCTTCTATATATGAATTTAAAAGTTCATCGTCGATAGTTTATCCTCAGTAACATCAATCAATATATATCTCGAATCAAATATTCATCTTTGTACTACAGCCAAAGATATTCATCATTGGTCATGTTCATCTAAACACTGCTCATCTTTGCACTACGGGCCAAAGATATTAATCGATCAATCATGTTCATCTCAACACTGCTCATCTTTGCACTACTAGCCAAAGATATTCATCAAGAAATCATTCATCTTTGCACTATAGGCCAAAGATATTCAAGAATATCATCATTTAGGACCGAGGATGATGAAAAATATTTTAAAGGAAACGAATCCGGTGAAACAAAAGAACAATATTAAGGATTCAGTATTTTAAACAATCCAAGTTCAAAAATACTTCATAAGTAATCGAGTGGAGTAAAATTCAAGAATGATCAAAACATGGATACAATCAAAGCTAGTATCCATAATAGATATTTTGGACAAAAAGAAGAAATTTCATTTTAGGTGAATAGTGCCAGATTCGTGAATAAGGCCAGATACGTGAATAAGTGTCGTATATCGTGAATAGTAACTCAATACCAAAAGATAGAAATTTCACAAAAAAAATCTTCACGCTTCGTGAATAGTACTCATGAATAGTAACTCATGAATAGTAACCCCGACATGAAAAAGTTCCAAATTTGATAAAAATTTCCAATCAATATTTTAGCATAATGATATTGAAGAAATAATATTATTTTCGAATAAAATAATATCCCTTACCTCGAAAAGACAAGATTTAGTTAAAAACCTGATATAGGCTATGACTTGAAGTCAGACCAGTATAGCAATACTCAAAGTATACTCAAAATACTCACAAGAATACGCTCGATAATATGGAGAGAGAAAACTTCAGTTTCTGGTGTGATTTTCAATTCTAACCTAAGCACCCTATTTATAGGAAAATGCTTAGAACACCAAAGTAGAAAATTTAATATAATAATATTATATATATTATAAATTCTCTACGCACATTTTGACAACTGAGTTTAGCTTATCTTGCACATGCTAGGGCTGCCCACAAAACAAAAAAAAAAAATTTCCTATTTTAAATATTTTAAACTTCCAAAAATAATTATTTCGGAGCTTCGGAACTTCAATAATTCATAATAAATAGCCCTTTTATCAGAAAATTCGAATCTCACAACATTTTATAGGAAATTCAATTCTCTACAACTTTGCGTAAGAAAGTGTTTCCAAATTCCAAATGTAAATTGACCAAATCCACAAACCAAGCATTTTTTGTGCTATAATCAAATTTCACCAAGAAATGGGGTCCACCCGACACATAAAATATGCTTTAAATATTTTTGGTAACAAAATACTCCTCCTCCACATATACTCATATATTCCACATTCATCGTAAAAATATCAACATTATTATATTATTAAAATATAATAATATATTTAAATGAATTATTTTATTAGAAAAAGATAAAATTTCAATTTCAACAATTGTCACATTAAAAATTTTCTCCATCTATATCCACATAAAATCAATATTTTCCTCATCATATGAATCAATAATTAATTATTCACAAATAATATTACGTAATCACAATATTGACAACCAGCAGGTTCCTGGAAAGAGGGGCTTTCCAATAAGAATTTCTCCTTCTTGGCGGCATGCAATTAGGTGACCAAACCTCTCCTTGTATGTAACTTTCTAGACATTGCCAATAATGTTATCTAATAATATTATTCAGATAATATAAATTATTGCTTCGATAATGAAAAATCTTGTGTAATGACAATTATTGAAACAACAAAGAATATAAAATATCAACGCAAAGAATTATTAAAACAATAAAATAAAATCTTTGAATAAAGTAATTATCGTAACCATTATTAAGTAGTGCCTTTTACGTAAGAATCAATAATTGGTGCAATACTGCATGCTCACGTGTGTTAACCAATTAGGAGTATTTTAACAAGATAATTCAGTAATAACTACCGTTATTTTTAAACAACTTATATTTGTCGTTTTCTTCATCCAATCGCTCAGTTATGGGGCCCATAAAAGATCAAGGCCGTCGTATGAATATTCCCACAGCGATTTAATATTCCACAACCAAACGAATATTCCCGACAATAATGAATATTTTATAACCACTTGCTTATTCAAATATTTATGTATTTTACCCATAACTATCCACATTAATCAAATCAACCCTTACTATTTCAAAATAATAAATAGAGGAAAATAAATTTCATTTATTAATAATTTGGGGTCTTACAACTGCTGCCAACTCTAGATCATGAGTAGGATAATTCCTCTCACATTATTTGAGTTGTCATGAGGCATAGGCTATGACTTTCCCATTTTGCATGAGAACACATCCTAACCCTTTGCCTGAAGCATCGCTGTAGAAAACAAATCCATCCGAACCAGATGGTATTGTCAGAACAGGTGCCAAAATGAGTCTCCTCTTAAGCTCTTGAAAACTCTTCTTGCATTCCTCACTCCATATGAATTTTGTAACTTTCTGAGTCAGCTGAGTTAACGAAGTAGCGATTCGAGAAAATCCTTCCCTGAATCTCCGATAATAACCAATTTAAGCCCGTAAAGCTACGCACTTGATTCATCGACTTTTGTTGCTCCAACTTTATATTGCTTCATCTTCTTGAATCGTCAACAGATACACCATGTTTTGACACTACGTGCCCAAGGAATGCTACTTCCTCAAGTTAAAAATTGCATTTCTTTAGCTTGGCATATAACTTAATATCACGAAGCCTTTGAAGTACCAGCTTCAAATGGTGCTCATGATCTTCACGACTTTTGGAATAGATGAGGATGTCATCAATAAAGACAACAACGAATTGATCCAAATTTTCCTTAAATGCACGGTTCATCATATCCAAGAAAGCAGCAGGAGCATTAGTCAATCCAAAAGACATAACTAAGAATTCATAATGCCCGTATCGAGTTCTAAAGGCAGTCTTCGAAATATCCTCAGTTTTAATCTTCAGCTGATGATATCCCGAACGAAGATCGATCTTTGAAAAGAATTGTGCTCCTTGCAACTAGTCGAACAGGTCATCAATGCGAGGTAGCGGATACCTATTCTTGATAGTGACATGGTTCAATTCATGGTAGTCAATACAAAGTCGCATACTCATGTCTTTCTTCTTTACGAATAAAACAGGAGCACCCCAAGGAGATGTACTAGGACGAATGAAACTGATGTATAACAACTCCTGTAGTTGGACCTTTAACTCCTGAAATTTAATAGGAGCCATTCGATATGGGTTTTTAGAAATGGGCTTTATACCCGGGGTAAGGTCAATAAAGAATTCAACTTCACGTTCTGGGGGTAGACCAGGAAGTTCTTCAGGAATACATCAGGAAATTCACTAACAACAGAAATATTATTCAAATCTGACATGTTTTTGTTCAAGTCCATAACATGGGCTAAGAAAGCTTGACATCCATTTTTTAATAAACGAATGGCTTTATGGCTTGATATGATAGTGATTGACTTTAGTGGTTTGGTTGCTTGAATTTGCATAACAGGTTGGTTAGGAATATGAAAAACTAACAACCTTACGAAAACAATCAATTTTGGCATGATGAGTAGTTAACCAATCAATCTCTAAAATCACATGAAATGCAAGTATCTTTAAAGAGATAAGATCAACATGTAATTTGATGATTCCAACTTGGATTAAGAAAGATTTATAAATAGTGGATGTAATGAAAGTTTCTCCTAATGGAGTTTTCACAAATAAGTGAAAGTCTAATTTCTCCAGAGTCAAGTTTAAATGTTTAGCACAAGCAGGAGAGATAAAAGAATGGGTAGAACCGGTATCTAGTAAGGTATAAACTTCGTAAGAGTTTAATATTATCTTACCCGTGATCACCCCGTTCGGTTTTCTCGCATTTTGGCCAGTCACGGCAAACGCTCTCCCTTGAACCACTGACTTTGTTTTGTCCGTAGTCGCCTTTGGTGCCACCGTCCCAGTTGGACTTGACTTCACTACCGGACAAAATTGGGCTATATGACTATCTTTTCCACAACTGAAACACACCTTGGAAGGCTGTGAACAGTTTGGACTTATGTGTCCCTACTCTCCGCATTTGTAGCATCTAACTGGCGGTCATTCTCCTCCCCTAGAATTTGTTGATGGTGCTTGTGTTGCTACTGATGTCTTTCCGTCATTGTTTAATCTCCTCTTTTTGAAATTTTCACTTGACTCACCTCTCCTATTATCATGGACACAATTACCACCAGAGTGGTTACCGCTTTTGTCTGTATTTTTCCCTCCCCGCTGGTTATCATTGCTCTAATGACTGCTGTCATCGATATGACCCTAGTTGTGATCCCTCGGTTGAACATACTCATTATCTTTCTCTAATAATTGAGCCCTATTGACAACATTTGAATATATAGAAAATTTGTGAGAGATAAGGTATTGACGAATTTTGGGTTTTAGACCTCTTAGAAACATCTGCGTCATACCTTCCTCATTCCCACCAAATGAGGTGCAAACCTGGATAACTCCACAAACTTCGCCTCGTACTGGGACACCGTCATATTGTTCTGTTTCAGTCTAATAAACTCTACCTCCTTCATACGACGGATACTTTCAGAAAAGTACTTGTCATTGAACAGTTTCTAAAATGTTTCCCAAGACATGTTGAAAGGGGTGGTTGGTACGCTTCATGTGATTCCCCACAAAGAATCGCCTCACCAAGAAACATAAAGGTGGCAAATTGAACCTTCAGTTCCTCCGTGCATCCCAAAACATCGAATATCTTGGTAATTTGCTTGACCCACATTTCTGCCTTAATCAGATCCGGTTGTCCCAAGAACTCTGGTGGTCCAAACTCTTTAAACTGCTTGGCAGTGACAAACCACGTGTTGCTATAATTTTTACCCGTATTTTGTACACGAGTCTCCCTCGTCTGATTTTGCATGAACTGCAAAAAGCTTCTAAACATCCCATTATTCATTATTCATTCTGTAGTGTTGTTTACATGAGGAATATTGCCTTCCTGTTGCATATTCTCCTGGTTGGTGATTAAAGGCGTCTCCACGGTCTCATACACTCCATTGTTAACATTCTCAACTGACATTCTCAAATACTATTTCAAAACAAGGGTTAATTAAAGAAATTGACATACAACATAATACCCATATATTCTGACCGACCAACAAATAAGCTTAGGTAGGACACACTAGCGAAGGATTTACTTGTCCCTCCCCTCCTAGTTCTATTCCCCGATCTCTATCAGAGAAAATATACCTAAGCTCTGATACCAACTGTGACGTCCCCAAAATAGGTATATGTGAGATCCCGAATTTTATGAAATGAAAGTATTCAATTTTCTTATAATTATTATTTAATTTAGTAAATGGTTAAATTGATAAAAGGTTAAAGTTAAGGGTGATAATTGAAAATTTTGCAAGTAAGCAAGTTGATATAAAATATTCATTGTGTCGGGGAATATTCATTTGGTCAAAGAATATTCTTATGTCGGGGAATATTCGTTCGACGACACCATCATTGGTGGACCCCGTAACAGAATAACAGTCGGAGTTAGAAAACGACAGAATTAACTTTTTATAAAAATAACGGCAAAAGTCTTACCGTTAAACTGTTGAAATACCCGTTGGTAAAAATATAGTAATATGCGTGGTTGCATAGAAGCACATGGTATTAATTATTGATTCTTATGTAAGAAGCCACTCAGTTTACTCAATTATTTCTACATTAATTGTTGCATAGTATCTCACGTTATTTGATTCAATTATTATCACCGTATCATCTGCATAATATTTTATATTATTAAATTAATAATTGAGAAAACACATTTATTCATATGATTATTTACATTATTGATAATGTCTAGAAAGTTCTGTCGAGGAAAGAGGTTTGGTCACCTAGTTGCGCACCAATAAGGAGAAATCTTTATCAGAAAGCCCCCTCTTACCTGGGAATGATCTGGTTGTTGATATTGTAAGTTATACTATTAATGATGAATAATTGTTGAAATATTAAAAATGTGTTTATTAAAGATAAGTGAATTACAAAAGTTAGAGGGGAATAATTCAAACTTGGAAAACTTTAGGGGTACTAAAGTATATTAAGTAAATCAATCTGGACCATTGGTTGTGGTTTTAATAGTAAATCAATCTGGACCATTGGTGGTGGTTTTAATAGTAAATCAATCAGGACCATTGGTGGTGGTATCAATAATAAATCAATCTGGACTATCGATGGTGGTTTAAATAGTAAATCAATCTGGACCGTCGATGGTGGTTTAAAAGTAAATCAATCAGGACCGTCGATGGTGGTTTTAAAAGTAAATCAATCTGGACCGTCGATTATGGTTTTAATAGTAATCAATATGGACCGTCCATTTTAATAGTAAATCAATCTAGACTGTTCATGAATTAGTTACTATTTAGTCATTTCTCCTATAAATAGAAGCTTAATTCTTCTTTCATTCTCACCAATTCACTAAGACTCACAAGAGAAACTATAGAGAGAAAGAAGAAGAGTATTCTGCTACTTCACTATTGCAGTATCCAGTCTTCTACTAAGGTAAGGGATGTTATTTTCATTTGGTAAAGGGTATTATTTCTTTCATATTCATAAGGAATACTATTTTTTGTATTCATCCTTTAATATGTCGGAATAACCTGTCTACGCGGATTACGTACCGTATGATAGGTGAAAATCCATTTGCAACTTCGTATGTTATTTCTTTATATATTCTTAAATCTAAACTTACTATGGTAAGTATTGCTTCGATAATCCTTGAAATTAGTGAAATATCCTTGAGTTTTGCTCTTCATCTAGTATCGTTTTATTGGAATATTGATCTAAATTTTCTTATTAAATATCAATATTTTCACCTGGGGTACTATTCACGGGTTATTATTCACCTGGTTACTATTCACTATAATATTATTCACTCGATTATTTGGGGCTCTTTTTATGTCGGGGTACTATTCACGAGTTATTATTCATGGGTTACTATTCACATGATTACTATTCATTTAAATATTATTCACTCGGGTATTTGGGACACTTTTCATGCCGGGGTACTATTAACCGAAAAAATTATTTCTTTTCTGTCCATATTATTTTTGATACATGGATATTATTCTTGAATTTTACTCCACAAAGTAGTATCATGTTGACAATTTGGATATTATTAAACTCTGGATAAATTTAAAATCTTTAATAATTATCCTTGATTTCGTTTGATTAATGCTTATATCATTGTCATCATCCTCATACTTATATTGTGATGAAAGTCATCTTCAGCCAAGGGTGCAAAGATGAACTGTTGATTGGTATGATTATGACCAGGGATCATTCGGTATAATCATGACCCGTAATGTTACAAATGATGTGGTAAAAGTCCTCATTGGCCCGTAGTGCATTGATGGACAGTAGTTGGTATCATTATGACCAGGGATTATTTGGTATAATCATTATCATTGGTGAAAACAAGAATATCCTTGGCCTGTAGTGCATGGATAATTCTTGGTCGTGATACTAATGAATATCCTTAGACGTAGTGCAAGGATGATTCAATTATGTGGATTATTTATTGTCGAGTGAGTCTCGATAAAATATTGATAATAAGCTTTTAATTCGTAGAAGATAGTAGATATCATGCTCTACTGACTATTCTAAAATACAGTTGCATGTCTTTGGCATGTAGTGCAAAGATGAACTGTTAATGAATATCTTTGGCCCATAGTGCAAAGATGAATTTATTAGTATGATTATGAACAGGAACTGTGATTTGGTATAACCATGATCTTTGATGTTTCAGGTAAAGACAGGTGATGAAAATTATCTTCGTCCTGGGTGCGAAGAGGAATTTAGAATCACAATTTTGATTATGAGTTATTCATATAATTGTGGATAGGAATTGTTGATTGATGTTACAAGGATAAAACATGGGGGGTGGACTTTTAACATGGAGAAGATAATAGACTTTATAGTCTATTTGACTCCTCTAATGGATTGCTCGTTCCGCTGCAATTATGGTTGAAAGCTGTTATCATCTACCATATGTTCTAAATCTCTGATTTATTACTGATGAAGGCTATTGATAAATTAATTATCTTAGCCATAATATTCTTTACTGGGGTATTTGTGCTCACCCTTTTGCTTCACAATTCCTTTCAGGTAATAAGAGGGTAGCTGGGTCGAGCGGGGATAACATAGGAATAGTGTGATGGTCCGAGACTATCGAAGTTTATCAATACATTATAAAACGGCATGACATGCAATATATAATTATATTGATGTCCTAAGATGTGTGTGTTGTATTTTATACGTCACTTAATAATTAATTTTGGTGAACAACAATAGGGTGATGAGAACCCGACTTTGAAAGCGTCAAAAGTGCACCTCATTAGAATGAACAAGATAGTAATCTTCTCGTTCTTCTTTGGGGTCTATAAATATTTGCTGCTGTATTTTATATAGCATTTGAATAATTTGAGTTTGGATACTGTCTACGAGATAATATTGTATTAAAACTCACAGCTTATGTGTTGTCGTACTCTGCACGATAGTTTAACAGTTGTATAAGTGAAGTTTGTATTTGATTTCTGTAATGTGATATCTGGCGACTCAGAATGGGTCGTGTGGACCTATTTTGGGGGAGTCACAAATGGTATCAGAGCTTAGGGATATGGTCTCTGGCAGAGATCCAGGATTAGAACTAGAAGGGGAGAGCAAATAATATCCTTCGCTAGTGTGTGTCATACCTAAGCTTAATTTTCTTACCTAATTTGAGAAATTGCGATATGTCAATTAACCTTTGTTTTGAAGATGTATTCTAGAATGATATCTGAAATATAGGGGATGAGAAATGGGAAAATCATGATATAGAGGAAATAACCGGGAATGTACAATCTGAAAAGAAAGCAAGGTATTCTCATCTCTTCGAACTACCAAGTATGTAAATTTCGAGGGAGAAATTTCATAAGGAGGGGAGACTGTGAGACCCAAAATTTTATGAAATGAAAGTATTCAATTTTCTTATAATTATTATTTTATTTAGTAAATGGTTAAATTGATAAAAGGTTAAAGTTAAGGGTGATAATTGAAAATTTTGTAAGTAAGCAAGTTGATATAAAATATTCGTTGTGTCGGGGAATATTCGTTTGGTCGAGGAATATTCTTTCGTCGGGGAATATTCGTTCGACGACAACATCATTGGTGGACCCCACAATGGAATAACAGTCGGAGTTAGAAAACGACAAAAATAACTTTTTATAAAAATAACGGCAAAAGTCTTACCGTTAAATTGTTGAAATACCCGGTGGTAAAAATACAGTAATAAGCGTGGTTGCATAGTAGTACACGGTATTGATTATTGATGTTTACGTAAGAAGCCACTCAGTTTACTCAATTATTGCTACAGTAATTGTTGCATAGTATCTCACAATTAAACATACCTTGAACTGTTGTGGACAGTTTGGACTGATATATCCCTCTTTCCCGCATTTATAGCATACGACCGATGGTCGTTCTCCTCCCTTAGAACCAGTTGTTGCTGGTGCTAACGTCTTCAAATGGTCATTGTTGAATCTCCTCTTTTTAAAATCTCCTCCCTACTCGCTTCTTCTATTCTCATGGCTATGACTACCACTAGAGTGGTTACCATTTTTGTTCGTCTCTTTCTTTTTCACCGGGTTATCGTTATTACATTGACCGCTATCTCCCAGATGATCTCGGTTGTGGTCCCTCGGTTGAACGTATTTCGCGTTGTCTCGTTCTAATAATTGAGCCCTATGACAACAACATCCGAATAGAGAGAAAATTTATGAGAAATGAGATATCGACGCATGCCAGTTTCAAACCTCTCGAAACATCCGCGTCATACGCTCCTCATTCTCCACCAAATGAGGTGCTAAACTCGAATAACTCGCAAACTTAACCCTCGTCTTGGGACACCATCATATTATTTTGTTCCAATCTAATAAACTTCACTTCTTCATATGACAAATACTTTCGTGAAAGTACTTGTCATTGAACGCTTTTGAAACGTCTCCCAAGACATGCCGAAAAGTGCTGGATGGATGGGTACGCTCACGATTCCCACCGAAGAATCCGCATTCATTACGGAACATAAAGGTGGCGAATGGAACCTTATGTTCCTCCGCATCCCAAGACATCGAATATCTTGGTAATTTGTTTGACCCACGCTTCCGCCTCTTTAATCGGATCCGCTTCCTGCACTCGTGGTCCCAACTCGAATCGCTGCTTGGCGTGACAAACCGTGCGTTGTTATCATTTCCACCGGTATTTTGTGCACGAGTCTCCCTCATCTGATTTTTCATGAACTGCAAAAAGCTTCTAAACATCCCGTCGTTCATCATCTGCTCAGTGGTGTTGTTCATAGGAGGAACATTGTCAGCCTGTTGCACGTTCTCCTCGTTGGTGGGTAAAGGTGTCTCCACGGTCTCAATTGCTCCACTATTAACATTCTCAGTCGACATTCTCAAATACAACCATAAAACAAAGGTTAATTAAAAAAACAACATATCACATAATATCCCTATATACTGACCAACCAATAAATAAGCTTAGGTAAGACACACTAGCGAAGGTTTTACTCGTCTCTCCCCTCCTAGTTTTATTCCTCGATCTCCGCCAGAGATCATATCCCTAAGTTCTGATACCAACTGTGACGCCCCCAAAATAGGTATACATCACCCATTTTGAGTTGTCAATAACATGGTACAGAAACAACTATAATTTTATTAATACAACATATTAACTGTAAGTTTAAATACAAATATTGTCATTTAGACAATATCCATACCCAACTAAGTCCTCATTATAATTATTGATACATTATTTTACAAAAATGGTGAGGACTACTAAAACAACTTCTAGAACCATCATTCCACTCCCCGACTAGTACTCGTTACATTCTCGCCTCCTAAGAAGAAAAATGGAACAAAAAGGAAAAGGGTGAGCTCAACTAGCCCAGTAAAGAATATTATGACTAAGATAATATAGAACAAATTATCGTTAGTCTTCAACAGGGAAAAATCTGATAGAATATAATAAACAACAGGTTTCAGATCAATATTCGCAGCAGAAATAATAATTCATAGATAAGTTACGTAGAGAATGAAATCTACTATAATCTATGAATTTAAAAGTCCATCATCGTTATTTTATCCATGTAACATCATTCAATATACATCTGGAATTAAATATTCATCTTTGCACTACAGGCCAAAGATATTCATCAGTTGGTCATGTTCATCTCAACACCTGTACATCTTTGCATTACAGCCAAAGATATTCATCATAAAATCATTAATCTTTGCACTACAGGCCAAAGACATTCAATAATATCATCATTTAGGACTGAGGATGATGAAAAATATTTTAAAGAAAACGAATCCAGTGAAACAAAAGAATAAATATTAAGGATTCGTATTTCGGTTTATCCATGTCAAAAAATACCTCATAAATAATCATAGTGGAGTAAAATTCAAGAATGATCAAAACATGGATACAATCAAAGCTAGTATCCATAATAGATATTCTTGACGAAAAGAAAAATTTTTATTTTTTGATGAATAGTGTCGTATTCGTGAATAGTGTCGTATACGTGAATAGTGTCGAATACGTGAATAGTAACCCTGACACAAAAAGTTCTAAATTTGATTAAAAGTTCAGATCAATACTTCGGCATAATGATATTGAAAGAAATAATATCATATATGAAGAAAATAACATCCCTTACCTTGAAAAGACTGTACTTCTGACTGGAATACTGGATATAGTGCTGAAGGAAACTTGCACCGTATAGCAACACTCAAAGTATCAAAATATTCACAAGAATACGTTCGATAATATAGAGAGAGAAAGAGAGAAAACTTCATTTCATTGTGATTTTCAATTCTAACCCAAGACCCTATTTATAGGAAAATGCTTTGTAACACTAAAAATGTAAAATTTAATAAATTAATAATATTATTTTTCCAAATCTCCCTACACACACCACCAGCTGAATTCAACCACTAACACATGTCCCAAAAATAAAAAAAACGTTTTTCTTAATTAAAATATTTTAAACTTCAAAAATTAATTATTTCAGAACTTCAATAATTCATAATAAATAGCCATTTTGTCAGAAAAATTCAAACCTCATGTCTTTTTTATAGGAAATTCCATTATCTACAACTTTACAGAAGAAAGTTTTTCCAAATTCCAAACAGAAATTGACTGAAATCCACAAACGGACGATTTTACAGGCTATAATTAAATTTCAGTCAAGAAATGGGGTCCACCGACACACAAAACATGTGTTAATCATTTAATGCAACAAAAATACTCTTCATCCTCATATACTCATATATCCCACATTCATTGTAAAAATATCACCATTATTATATTATTAAAATATAATAATATATTTAAATTAATTATTTATTAGAAAAGATAAAATAATAATTTTTCAACAATTGTCACATTAAAAATTTTCTCCATCTATATCCACATAAAATGAATATTTTTCTTATCATATAAATCAATAATTAATTATTCACAAATAATATTACAGAATCAACAATCGACAACCGTAAACTGGCGGTTCCTGGAAAGAGGGCTTTCAATAAGGATTTTTCCTTCATTGGCGCGCAATTAGATGACCAAACCTCTCCTTAGACAGAACTTTCTAGACATTACCAATATTGCTATCTAATAATATTATTCAAATAATATGAATTATTGATCCGATAATGAAAAATATTGTGTAATGACAATTTTTGAAACAACAATAATATAAAATATCAACGCATCAATTATTGAATCAATAAAATAAAATATTGAACAGTAATTGAGTAGTGCCTTCTTACGTAAGAATCAATAATTGGTGCAATACCGTGTGCTACTGTGTTTTAACCACCGAGTATTTCAACAGTATTAACAGTAACAACTACGCCGTTATTTATAAACAACTTATACTTGTCGTTTTCTTCATCCAATCGCTTTCCGTTATAAAGCCCACACAAGGCTGCACTGTCGTACGAATATTCCCCGACAGTAAGAATATTTCACGATCAAACGAATATTTCCCGACAACAATGAATATTTTATAACCACTTGCTTATTTAAAATATTTGCGTATTTTACCCCTAACAATCCACACTAATCAAATCGACCATTACTATTTCAAAATAATAAATAGAGGAAATTTAATTTTATTTATAATAAGTTGGGGTCTTACAAAATCAATCTGGACCGTCGATAGTGATTTTAATAGTAAATCAATCTGGACTGTTGATGGTGGTTTTAAAACACTAGTACAAAAATATAAAAAGACAACACTTAAAAGACAACGTTTTTATAAAAAAACGTTGTAGTATTTTTTTTTTTACAACGTTTTTTAACAAAATATTGTATATATATATGAAAAAATGTTAAGTATTTATAAAGGTAATTTTTTGATTTCAAATAGATAACGTTTTTAAAAAAAATGTTGTGTATGTAAAAAACACAGAGCTTTTCAAAAATTCTCAAACCCTTCTTTACAAAACACGGAGGCCTGAGAGTCGGGAAAGAAAAAAAATTGGGTTCCTTTGTTCCCTTCCCATTTTTAAAATCCTCAAAACCTAACCCACCGATCACTCACATTCGTTGCATGCAGTCCAAAAAAATTTCAAAAACCCCACTGAACACACTTTCCTCTATTCTGAGCCTGTAAAGAGAAAACCCATCTCTCCTCTATACCACTCTTTCTTCGTATTCAGTACTAAGGAGCAGAATTTCTCTTAATTTGCTTCAGATTTCGGTTTTAGCAAGGTAATTGGGGAAAACCACTTTGGTAAATTTCTTCAATTCTTTGTTAAAAATACTGACTTTGGGTCTGTTTTGGCCAAAAATATTTGTTTCTCCTTGTAATTTATTGGGTACTGTTACGTATTCGTCAGTACCAGCAGATGGACTTCATCGTTTTCTGCTACGCCGATGAGTAAGATGAAGAAGAAGCTCTTGTTTGTCCTCCACAGAGTCCAAGAAACTTCTTAGGTTTCGGTTTTCAAAGTTATTCTTCTAGCAAATCAGCGATTACTTGCGGTGGCATTTCTGAGATAAACGAGAATTAGTTCTCCGACGTCGTATTGAAGTCCGATCGTCCAATTCTGGTTGAATTCGTTGCCACGTGGTGCAGTTCTTGTCGTTTGATTTCTCCCGTCATTGAATGGGCTGGTTAGGTTCCAACTCTCTCTCTCTCTCTCTCTCTCTCTCTCTCTCTCTCTTCCCTTATCATTTGATATCCAGATTTTGATCTCCAAATTTAAAATTAAGAAGATTAAGTTAATTTCTTTGAATTTTATAATTTCAATGTTTGTGTTGGCTTGAAGGAATATCATTTTCATATATAGTTCTTACAAGTAAAACGTGGAAGTGAAATTACTCCCATCTATTCTTAAAAACTTTGAGCTCTACTAATGGTCAGAGATATATTTTTTAGGCTTTCTATTAAAGCCAGATAACCTGCTTTTGTGACCAAATAAGCTTTTGTGTTTGCTCAAGTTTTTTTAACCTCCGAAAGTCTTTTTATTGACCAATTAACATTGTTTTAAATAATTAAGAGATTCACCAAATTTAAAAGTATATTACCACATGTGATACTAATGGATTCTATGTAAGAAATATCTACTTGCAAGCAATAATGAGGGGCAATATTTTATGCTGCAGGTCTTCCCATTCGTTAAGATCTCGCAATTGTTTCAGTGTCAATTTCTTGTTGAAAGAGATTTGCTATTTGTATTTGATCAATTGGTTGATAATGATTAGTTGGCCAGTATATATAGTTTTTAGGAAGATTTATCTATCTTTTCTAGTGATTGCACTGTTGGGATGATACTTGGACTAACCATTGGTTCCATCTCTAATATCGAAACATTAAATAATAGCTTTCACTTTGGTATAAACTATTTCACTTTGAAATTGAGATTATTTACTGAACCTACATAACTGTTTACTGTACAAAATATAACATCCCACATGTGTGAGTGATTCAATTGTATAGCTCATGCCTATTGTATTTGTTAATAAGCATAACGTCAATTGTTGTTTTAAGTATTAATTAGTGCTTTGAGTTCAAGAAGTTGGCTTATGTTCTATTATTAGTGCTTTATAGGTTTGATTACTGGAACTTCCCAGGCAGACTGTGTTGTGCTTATCATTGACTCCACCACATTGCTCTCAAGTTTGCTGAACTTTTAACCAAAATAGATAGGCAGTCTGGCAAGGAGCTTGAGAAAGAGCCTAAGTATCTGGTCTCAGTGTTGTTCTAACTGCACTCTTGCTGGCATCAACTTACCTCTTGCACTGACTTGGTTACCTTTAGATGGAACTACAAATTGAGGGTTGGGTTAAGGCTTAAGAACTGCTGTCTGTGACAGCAGTGGCTGCCACAACACACAGATAAAAAGAATATAGCATGCTTGGAATTAAAAGTAAAAGGAGCCAATTAAGTTCCTGCCCTTTTGGTTATTTACTGCACTTGATGTAACATGATACTGTGATGAAGAGTCTAATACTGCACTTGCCCTTTTGGTTATTTTCTTTCACTTCTAAAGGATGAATTTCCTGATGTACACCTCAATATTATTAGCAAGCTTGATCAAGTCAATCTGTTGTGTACATTTTTAGGTTGAACACATTCTGTTATGCATTTAATTGTTATGTATACTCATTTATACATCTTGCATTTTCTGTAAATAATTGAATATTGTATCTCAGGTGGGTGAGGATGAATTCGGGTACATGTTAGTTGACATTTTGAAACAAAACAAGGTTAACAACTCTGGCATGCGATTTGACCCAGCTGCAAGGACAGCACTGGCATTTGTTACATTCAGGTCTGATGGTGAGGGAGAATTTATGTTTTTCCATAATCCTAGTGCAGATATGCTTCTTCGTGAATCAGAACTAGATATAAATCTGATCAAGCAGGTCTGTTTTCCTTGTCTTTTTTCTCATCAATTATGCAACACTTGATTTATTGCTCTTAGCACTAGTGTTAATTCAGTTGAACTATATCTAAAGCAGGCTACAATCTTTCACTATGGTTCAATTAGTTTGATTGAAGAACCATGTAGGTCAGCTTGCTGCAATGACTATAGCTAAAAAATCTGGAAGCATCCTCTCTTATTATCCAAATCTGAGATTGCTCGAGAGGGTATTATGTCAATGAACGACTGTGCTGTGTAGCACCTACTGGGACTCTCATGATTCATGAACTACTGTATATAATTGATGCAGTTTTACAACTGTTATATAATGCCTTAGCTTTTAGAATAAAAATAATGAAAAATATTGTCTCTGGTCCTGTTGTTGTAATGGTTTGGCACTATCCGTGGTGATTTTGCTATTGATATTGGCAGGTAGCATACTGTGATGGAAATACAGTTGCCTTGGTTGGCTTTGATCAGTTCATCACTAAAAATGCTACTCTGACGAATGAGAAAGAAGTTGATGCCCGTCCAATTAAAGCTATGAAGTTTTCTGTGTCACCTGTTGTGCGTGTTGCGGTGCAGTGAAATACTTGTCGGGCCGTCATGACTGTGGTGGTGGTGCTTGAATTCAATGCTGGTAAGTAAATATTTTGAGCATGAATTCTTGTATGTATAGTATAAATGTGTTTTGAGTATTTGTTTAGTTTATTTTACTTTTTGATATGACAGGGGCTACTTTGTGCAAAGTGCTGAATAGAGGATTGGGGACACTGGCAGCTGGATGAATGCTGCACTGAACTGTCATGATGTATAATGCACTGCGTTTGGTAAGGAGCATAGGCGTACAATGAATGCTAGTGAGTGCGTTGCTAAAGGTTGTGCTCTAGAATGTGCTATTCTCTAGAGTCATCCACACTTCAATGAGCTGCTTGAGAAAATATTTACTGTAGGTGCTAGTGCATTTAATTTTGAGGATTCCTTTCATGTGTATTTTTTTTTATTTTACAAGTTATCAACATGATGTTGCTAAACCACTCAATATTGTGTCTATATATAATACTACACTATTGATGTTGTTATATTTTTTGGATGTAGTAATTTGAAACGGTAAACGAATGGTATTGTTGGGATGTATTTTGAATGGTTGATACATTTTGGCTTTAAATTTAAATGAGAATTTAGACGTTTTAGCTTTATATCATGGCATTAGCATATTGCAGGTGTATTGGTAATATAGGTAAATCACAACTTTTTTTTTCTTTTTTTTTATCTACAACATTTTTAAAATGTTGTAGAATCATACCTTCTACAACGTTTTTAAGCATCTGCTAATTTTTGGATAACAAATCTACAACGTTTTTTTCTTAAAAACGTTGTGTAATGTGCTTAACTACAACGTTTTAAAAATGTTGTGTAAGGGTGTCAAATAGATAACACCCTTAACCACGACGTTTTTCTGACTGAAACCACAACGTTTTTTTCGCGTTGTCTATTTACTGTTTTGTAGTAGTGAAAGTAAATCAATCTGGATCGTCGGTTGTGGTTTTAATAGTAATCAACATGGACCGTCCGTTCTAATAGTAAATCAATCTGGACCGTTCGTGACTTAGTTACTATTTAGTCATTTCTCTTATAAATAGAAGCTTAAATTTTCTTTCATTCTCACCAATTCACTAAGACTCACAAGAGAAGCTATAGAGAGAGAAACTATAGAGAGAAAGAAGAAGAGTATTCTGCTACTTCACTATTGCAGTATACAGTCTTCTACTAAGGTATGGGATGCTATTTTCATTTGGTAAGGGGTATTATTTCTTTTGTATTCATAAGGAATACTATTTTTTCGAAGTAATCCTTTAATATGTCGGAATAACCTGTCTACGTGGATTACGTACAGTATGATAGGTGAAAATCCATTTGCAGTTTTGTATGTTATTTTTTTTCATATTCTTAAATCTAAACTTACTATGGTAAGTATTGCTTCGATAATCCTTGAAATTAGTGAAATATCTTTGAGTTTTGCACTTCATCCAGTATCGTTTTATTGGAATATTGATCTAAATTTCTTATTAAATATCTATATTTTCACCCGGGATACTATTCACGGGTTACTATTCACTCGGTTACTATTCACTCGGGTATTTGGGGCACTTTTCATGTCGGGATACTATTCACGAGTTACTATGCATGAGTTACTATTCACCCGATTACTATTCATTTAAATATTATTCACTCAGGTATTTGGGACACTTTTCATGCCGGATACTATTCACGGGGTACTTGTGACAACCCGAGAATTTAAAAAAATTTTAAAATCATAATTGATTGATTTAAGGTTCAATATTAGAACCTAGACTGGAAATAAATGTATGGAATTGGTAGTTCTGTAAAGAAATTTTAAGAATTTCAAATTTTTTGGACAAAACTTGAATAATTTGGTAGACTGTAAGTGATAGTCTGGTAATGAGGGATAAGATTTTGGTGGATTTAAAATTCTTGTGAAGAATTATCAAGGTTAAGTATCTAAGAGTATACGAGTCGGTATATGTGATCTTATATATAAATAGTAAATTTTTATGTGTATAGTTTGTGGTTAAGGATCAAATGTTGATCAGATGAGTTGCATTAATGACAAACCCTAAAATTATAATGAGAACGTTAAGGTTAAGTTGTTAAACTCTAATCAGAGATTTTATGTGTACAGTTGTGATTTAAGATCAAGGAATTTATTGGATAAGTTATAACTTTAGTAAACCCTAAAGTTAGGTTAAAAATGTCATGTTTAAGTTAGAAAACTTTAACGAACTGTTAGAAACCCTAACGATATGTCCGAAAACCCTAATTTTAGTTCTGGGAATTCAAAACCCTAATTCGAATATTCAAAACCCTAATTTGGGAATTCAAAAGCTAAGTTTAAATGTCTAAGTGTTATATGTTATGGGATAAATGGGAAATGTCCAAAATGCCCTTCAAATTATAGGGGAAAAGACCAAAATACCCTTAGTGGGTGCGAAATGACCAAAATATCCTTTTACTTACTTTTTAAGTAAAAGATTTTAGCAAATCTGGGTGACTCATCCAATTGATATTTCCATGTGCCTTAAAATCTTTCCAAGATAAGATTTGTTGCCACCTTGCAACATCTACATACATTGAATCAAGAAATCAAAGGATAAAAAGTTAAGTAATAAACTTACTTTACTTAACATACTTGCCAACCTTTTCTCTCTCTATATTTTCGAAATGTGAGAGGAAGTGAGACATAAAACAAAGCCAAGAACATCCTTTAGCCTTCCAAGATCAGAAACATGGATCAGAAATCAAAAATCAAAGCATCAAAGGTATAAAACCCTAATTTTTGTAAATCCATATGTTGTATGTTAGATGTTGAATCAAGGATCCATAACATCTAGGTGTTACAAAATCAAGTTTTCAAACTGACTTAGAACCCTAATTTTAAGGCCTGACAGCTATATGTCAGGGCCTCTAGATTCTTCTATGTTAACGATTTGTTGTGTTTTAAGTTATAGACTTGTTCTTTTCCATGAGGAGAGTAGACTAGAAGTGAAATCAAGTCCATATCATGTCTAGATCTCAAGATATAAGTGGTCAAAGTCAGTTAACTGACCATGACCAAACGGTTTCTGGAAAACCCAGAAACCCAGATTAGGTCTGACAAACTTTTTAAGGCCTCTGATCATGCTACTGACAAGTGATTTGGCCATGTTTGTGTAGTGAACTTGTAGTTTGGTATAAGGACTACACAATCAAGCCTTTAGCTCACCCATAAAGTACATATAATCAAAGTTAAAAAGGGTCAAATTAGCGTTGACCAATTGCCTAGAACGAAATCTGGAAAACCCAAAATCGTGAAAAACAGGCGTCCTGACAAGGTTTGACCAGCCATTATCTGTCATATGAGATGTTGTTGTTATGATTTGATGATATATAATTGTACCTTGATATCTATACTACATATATGAACCACTAGATCACACAAACCGAGTCCAGAAAAGCTAAGATTCAAAGCTTCAAAGTAGGTGCCTCGACTCTAGAAAACCCAAAAATTTAAGAACAGTGTCTGACAATGATTTAGGAGGCTTAGATCTCTCTGATATGATGTTGTATGACCATGAAATTAGTATGTAGTTGTAGTATTACATAAGTACTATAACATTAATGCACTAGACTGCCCAGATTGTATCAAGATCCATGAATTAAAACCGGTTAAACCTCCTACCTTGGTGTCTGACACGAACATTCTGGGTTTACTAAAGAACACAATCAGCGACGGTTTTGTCACTAAAGCCAGTTTTAGTGACATTTAATTTCTAAAAATGATTATTTTATTTAAAAATTAGAGAAATTAGTTTTTAGTTATGAAAAATACAAAATAAATTCATAAAAATTATTTTAAAGCCTAAAAATTAGCTTTTAATTAGTTTGAGTATATTTCATAAATATTTAATATTTATGAAATATAAATGGTATTTAATTTATTTAATTATAATATTAAATAAATTATTCAAAATTGATTTTAATACTTGAAAAATCATGAAAAAATATATTATGGTATAAAAAAATATTTTAAGTTATTTTCAATAACTTTTAATATTATGTGATGAATTTCATTAATAAATTAATATTAATGGTAATGGATTTATTTAATGAATATATTAAATAAATTATGGAAAAATAAAATTAATGTTTTAAAATTATTATAAAAATGATTTAAGTGTTATAAAAATATTTGAAGTTATAAAATATAACTTTTGATATTTTGTCATGAAAATATTAATATTTTAATATTAATAGCAATTATCGGTTAATGAATTTAATTGTTTAAAAATCATATAAATATAAGGTATTAAAAATAATTTTATATATTATAAATATATTATAACTACACCAAAAATGGCCTCTAATGAAGGACAAATTCTTCACAAGACATACTATATCACTCACAAATGATTTATTGCGAAGAAATATTTTCTTCACACGATTGCTCACATTAGACCTCCTCGCAATTGGGTATCCTTCGCTAAGTAGTAACTAAATATTTTTTGTGAAAGATATATTGTGAATAATTTTTTTATTCACAAATTGTATTTGGTAATGGAATATTGTTATTTAGTGAAAGATTGGTTTCCTTCACAAATAATATTTTAAGAAGGACTATTTGAAATTAGTGAATAACTTGATTCCCTCACAAATAATATATTGTGAGGAACAAATTTATTTAACGAGAGAATATTTTCCTTCACTAATTATAAATTGAGAATCTTTCTTCAAATTAGTGAGAGTAAAATTCCTTCACAAATTATAAATTTATAAATAAAAAATTAATTGCTAAATAATCAAAATTCATTGAAAATGATAATTAATTTTTAAACCATGGATTTCATATTTATTATTATTATTAATCTCTATAAGAAATATTAAATTTATTTTTCAAGTAAATATAAACATTGCCATACTTTTTTTAAACTAATTGATAAACTAATGCATAAAGAGCTAATAAAATCAAAACTTCTCATATAAATATATCATAATACTCGAGTCACATTAATTACAAAATTTGTTATTGTATGTTGGTCTCACAAAGACCATAGTACCTACAAAATTTATTAACTAACATAAGAAGTGAGTATGACATGAGCCACTTTCTCTTTTGCCAAGTAGTTCTTGAGGTTGATGGTGCTGAACTTGGGGATGGTCCAGTACTACTTGAGCGGAAAGAAGTGAAAATAACATGAGCGACTTTCTCTTTTGCCCAGATTGAATTTTTGAAGCCTTGAATGAACAAACAAAACCAAATCAATAGACCAACCAAGATATTTGAATCTATGACGTCATTTGTGATATCTTGTAATTTTTTAGAATCAATGAGTTAATTACTTCTACTCGACATTAGCAAAACCCCAAGAGTTTAATTATTATGTAAACATTCACAGAGCTCAGAAAAGTTTGAAGTTCATGATCTAAATGGACTGTACATATGCAATTCACACATGCTCTAACATATACCAGACCCGACTCGGCTAAGACACAAAAACTTATGAATTATTTGGATTTTCTATAAATGGCAACTAGAAAACAGGAAAAAGATCCCGTTACTAATCTCATTCTTTTAATCATGACCTTGAGTCCTATTCATTGTGGCCAAATCATGGAGACTGCCCAAAAACATGCAACTACTATGGTGGCGATAACACAGAGAGTGAGCCCATCAACTTACGTTACAACTACTAATACACGTAGTAGCTGATTCTTTCATGCAGAAGTTTTCAGAAAATAAAGATTGTTAATAGACAACCAGATTTGGGACATTGATGGTTCAAATAAACAAATATGTATTAAAGGGGAAACTAAAAGTCTTAATAATCATTTGTTTAATGGTGACACTCGCATAAAATTAGAAATTTCAAATTAGTAATACACAACAGTATACTTGGGCCATCATCACTGTCACCAAGATCTCCCAGAAGAAATACATCCAAGTCCTGCTTAGTGGCTGATGAGGATACACTCTTACTTTTCTGGCTTACTCCCCCAGTTTCTGTTTTAGAATCTGTTCCAACACTTGAACTCTCCTTCACGCCATCTTTCATTTCTTCCGCAGACTTCTTCTTAGCATCTTCCATGTATCGCTTTTCATAGCAAAGCAATCAGAAATATAACAAATATCTAGCTAACAAATACAAACTCAACTGCAGAAAAGACAAAAAAATTGATGAATGGATATCTTGTCTATAACTTATATAATAAAAATTTTGTACTTTGAAACATCAACAAGAAGAAAAAGGGCACAACCTCATGACTGTTAACTTAAATAAAATATATGAAACATCTATGAATGGAAGCCTGAACTGCGTAGCAATATATGAAATCATCCACAAAGAAGGACAAAATTACTCACGGAGCCACATGACTGTAAACTAAAATAAAATATATCCTCCAGAACTTCCTTTCTTTCATCACTCGCGGGTATAACTCGTGAGTTGCTGATACCAGATGTCAATTATATATGATTTGTCCATCATACTTTTGAATTATATCTTAAATTTCTTGAGAGATTTGATGTGAACAAAGCCCCTAAGCCATGATGAATACATAAAAATGCATTCAATGGAAAGTTCTGCAAAAAAAACATTTAAAATTACAGTGCTAAGTGTCATAGCTTTCAAGAAGAACATAGAATAGTAGAGGATCTAACAGTTCTGGTCGGTGGAACAACTATTGGGCAAATTTTCAACGAATACTTAGGCAGAATCAAATGGCTATAAGATCAAATCAAACGGCAATTATTCATGAAACCAAACAGGAAAATTACCAGGTTGTATTAGCATAGCTATGAATTTCTAAATCAAAAGTCATATTTAGCTACTTTGCCATCCCAAAAAAAGGCCATGTGAAAATAAGGAATGGAAAAAGAAACAGGAGTGAAGTAAATAGCATACATGCTGTTTCTCGGTAGATTCATGGCAACCAAATTTTTGAAAACTTCTTCTCTCTCCTTTTTGTGGAAAACAAGGAGGTCATTACATCCGTCCATGCTAAAAAATCTCAATAGCAATAGGTCGCAGCTGGTAATCACATTTCAAAATCTCATGGACACTATTAAGCTTCCACATGCGCCAGAGATGAGGTACATTACCACTAGTATGTATCTTTTCCTTTCCCCATGCACCACCATTATAGGCCCATGCCCTTCCACCAACATATGACTTCATGGAAGCAACCCATGACGAAGTGGACTTGGAATGAGAATCCATACTGCAGGAAAAATCTTTCTTTACACCTAAAGCCTGACAATAACAGAGAGTTCATCTTCGCCCTCTTTTTCACATAAGCAGCCAGACTCATCTATGTAAAAATTCTCGATAAATACAAACAGAGCTCTCCAATCAAAAATATAACATCATGTTTATCAAGACCTACAACCCTTTCACAATTATATTAATACATTATCTTCTCAAGAGGCTCCAGATAAGGTTTAATTAGATATTCACCATTGTCATTTAGCTCTTTATCAATTTTTTCCTCTGCCACTTTCACGTCCTCAATCTTCACTAATATTGACTGTCCTGGAGATTCTAGATCAGATTTTCCTTGCACACTCTCTGCTTTAAGGATATCTACTGCACTGGACTTGACACTAAATTCAGCAGCAGACTGAAGGTTTTCATCATATATACTACTGTCATGATCATCGTTCCTACTAGAAGCTACATCTCTCGCATCATCTGATTCTTTAAAAATTGATTCATCATACAGCTCGCCATCAAAAGATTTATTGTTTGCATTGTCAGTAAGAACATTGAAGAAGGAATCAGATACAACATCAAAAGCACTTGGATCATTCTCAGTTTTATCCTTGGATAACTCCAATTCACCTAATTCAAATTGCCCATTCAGAACATTTTGTATTATATCAATCTTTAGTTTGCACCGCTCAAGTTTTTTGTGCATTCGGTATGGACCCTCGATGGGACAAAGTTGCCACTCAGGATCTTCATCCGTCGAAGATTTACGTGTTGGAAATATTCCTCGCTCATGTACAAGTTTTTGGAGATGTGTTTGCCACTCACTTTCAGCATGTAGTACCCATCCATATTTATCTTGACGAACAACTCTCAGTTCTGTAGACATTGCATCATGAACCAATTCAAGAAAGATTCTCCATTCATTTACCTGCTCCCAGTGCCTTGAATCTATTTTTGAGGTGTCCTTCGATTTTCTACCCATTTCCCTTCTACGAAGACCATCCATGCCTTTTATTCTAACTCTAGGAAACTTTGTTGACCCAACAATATACTGCACCCACATAATCTTGCCACAATATTCCAATACTTTATTGACATCCTGTTCAAAAATATGAAACCACTCAAAAAAAGCAGATAAATTCCCAGTCAAAAGTTTGTCAAAACCACCACGCAGAACATCCAGCTTCTTTGGTTCAGAAAAAGAAGCCTCGCATGTAGCAATCTGGAAAAATATCTCAAGTGATTGCATGTCAAACAATGACATCCTCCTATACAGAAATAGACTAAGTAAGTAATATCCTCGATTTATTTGCATCTCTCTCACGTTCTGTGGATTCTGATGAAGTGCACAAGCAAGTAATGTCAGTGCCATGTGCAACATATCTCTTGTTTCAGCAGCCTCAACAAGAGCTAGGACAACAGCCATCCCACCAACTGTACCAATGCCATCACCAATAACACATTTCTTACAGACATAAATATCACCATGAAGACGTCCAAAGCGTGGTATACCTGGGAAGGATAAAAGCTACTATCAAATCCAGAGTCATCTCTGTACTGTGAAAAAAATATAAGTAAAAATATTGGCAATATCATAAAAAGAATGAAACGTAGTGAAACAGAAGGAATAAATAGAATTCTATATAGAAGTTGTCCCCTTGTTAGGTAAAAGTACAAAGATGGAGTTACCTCCAATAGGAGAAGCAATATCAGATACTGTATCAACTAGATTGAGCATTGACATGGTTCTTGATGTTCGAAAAGCTTCAGTGCATGTTCCATCAAATGCAAAAATGAGCTTCTTCCCAGATAGCTGTAGCGAGAGGTTCCCTAGCCTTTCCATATCCCAAACAATTCCACTTTGATCAGCCTTCAAGTTACCTTGCTTTGTACAGCTTTGTATTTAAAAATAATGTACAACTTTATATTTAAAGTGGGAGTGCAACAACCCTAATCTTACTTTAAGTTGAATTCCTGTGTAAATCTCTACATATATTGCAACTTGTAAAAATCATAACTAATGCACACAATCAAAACTCTGTATGGCATTATTTCAAACACTTAAAATGCATCAAGTCAGACGAAGTAAGTAACAATTATAACTCCAAAAATTGATGAAATGTTTGCATCAAATTCAAGATAAGTAAACTATAATCCTCGACGTAGGAAGTTGGTTAAGGAAAGGGAATTGTGAAATTGAGAACTAAATCTACAAAACATGCACAAGATGAAGTCCTGGGTCCTCACCATTCTTAACCAAAACACAAAGTCAGAAAAATGGACTACCATAAAACTGAATCTAAGGAAGGCACATCAACAGAATTATACTAACATATGAACGTAAATACATCTACATGGGTTCATATAACAGAAATTAGAAAGTGATGAAATTAAATTGGGTACCTTAACACTGAATCAGGAGAAACCAAATCAAGACCACCAACAGTTGGTTTCCGATACAATTGCAAAGGCACCGACTGCGTCTGTTGCTGTAACTATTTCATGTATCTGATTGACACCCTTCCCTGCTCTGATCTCTCATCAGAAAATCCAATTCGAATACTCCCCAATTCCCGGCGCAGAACTAAGCGGGACACTCGACGTCGCTGCCAAAACAGTAGGAGAATGACAATAAATATATGGAAGTGGAATAGGGGTGATGGATCTAGGTTTCTGATCCACGTGAAAGAGAAGGTACTAAAGAGGAAGAGGAAGAGAGGGGAAATCTAAAGAGAGAGAAAGGGTTTTGTTGATTGAATATTCAGACTCAATTTCAAACCGACGTGAGTTTTTCAATTGATCGAGTTAACTCCGATCTAATTAAGAATTGACTCGATAATTGTGACGTACCTAAAATACGTCTATTTTATTTAATTTATTTTGAGTCGTCAAATATATGGTACAGAAAATAACTGCAATTTTATTATAATAATTATTGTGCAAAATACAACAACATATATATTGTGAGTTTTAATGCAAATATATATACCAAATGTGACTCTTGACACCAACTTGGATAGCACGTCACAATGACACCTTACATAAAGGTATAGTCAAAAACTGTTTTAGAAATTAAAATCTTTGGGAAGTGCTCAAGAAAACCTTCGTACATGGGAGGTCATGCGTCTAGGTTATGATAGATATCATATGTCCACAAAATTATCCTTGGTTGATCTAATAGACCCCAAAGGGAAAACGAGAAGATTACTATCGTTCTTTTCCAATGGTGAGTCTTCTCTTGACATATAACTATCTCCACTGTCTCCGGTTGAAAATTATATTTCAAATAAACTCCAAGATCATATAGGTAGTGCTCGTTGATATACTCTCTAAGTGGATGTGCACACAACCCCGTCTCTTATGATAACACGAGGTTGTATGTCATTAGACATCTTATATGATAGTGGCAAAACACCCTTCCAAAGTTGGTTTCACCTCACCCTATTCGGTTCACCAAAATTAAATATCAAATGACATATACAATACGTCACACTTATCTAAAGTTCTCAATAAAATTATTTTCATACTATTTAGGGAGAACCTCAACAGCTATAGACCACCGTTCTATTCCCCTATTATCCCCGCTCAACCCAGCTACACTCTTCTTACCTGAAAGGAATTGTGAATCAAAAGGGTGAGCACAACTAGCTAAGTAAAGAATATCATGACTAAAGATAATTAAATTATCAATAGCTTTCATTAGTAATAAAATCAGAGATTTATAACATATGGTAGATGATAAAACTTTTGAACCATAGTTGTAGCGGAACGAGCAATTCATTAGAAAAGTCAAATAGACTATAAAGTCTATTATCTTTTCCACATTAAAAGTCCACCAACAATGTTTTATCCCTGTAACATCAATCAACGGTTCCTTTCCACATTCATATGAATAACTCATAATCATAATTGTGATTCTAAATTCTCTTCGCAGTCCGTGATCGAAGATAATTTTCATCACCTGTCTTTACCTGAAACATCAAAGATCATGGTTATACCAAATCACAGTTCCTGTTTATAATCATACTAATAAATTCATCTCTGCACTACAGGCCAAAGATATTCATTATTATTTCATCGTTGCACTACAGGCCAAAGATATTCAATAACAGGTCATCTTTGCACTACCGACCAAAGATATTCAACAACAGGTCATCTTTGCACTACGGGCCAAAGATATTAATATCTCAAAGAAATATATAATCATTTCAGAATTTATATAAACCATAATTATAACCATGTTGATTAATTCATCTTTCCACTTAAGCTAAAAATATTCGATTGTAAATTCAATGGTCATGATCATATCAGTCAACGATTCAACTTTGCACTACTAGCCAAAGAGAAACCCATAGTCACGATCATACCAATAATCTACCCATCTTTATACTCAAGTCAAAGAGAAATATCATTTTTAGGGTTATAAGAATGGTATATATGATAATAAAAATAATATAATCAACATTTAGATTTAATCTCAAGAGTAAGATTCATAAATTAACGATAATTTGGTCAGAAAAAGAAACTAATTTTGTCGTGAATAGTACCCCGGTGAATAGTAACTCATGAATAGTAATTCATGAAGAGTAACCCCGACATGAAAAAGGTAAAAATTCTACAATAAAATTCATACCAAAATTTCGGTATAATGATATTGAAAGAATAACATTTCTTAAACTTATAAATAATTTATTTTAATTGTTTACACTTTATTAATTAATGCATTTAATCATCCTAAAATGCCAAACTCATAAGATTTCATCACCAATAACCAAAACCCTTATCAAAAATCTACATACACCTCATATAGGATTCTCAAGCCATAAAATTCTATTTTCTAATTTTCTTCATTCACATAACATATTTAATTCATTTACTCATAACTAGTCCATTTTCATGAAAAAAACCAAATCAGTACAAACAAATTTTTTTTCCTGGGATTTAGCAGAATATAGTCCCATATTGAACATATATTTTTCTTAGAATTTTTAAAATTCATTTACTATTTTTCATATGGCCAAAACTGCCGAATATTTAGACATTTATCATAAATTATACTTTTGTCCAAAAATTTCAAAATTTACAGAGTATACTTCTGTTATATACATGTACTCCCAATAAAAATTTCACCAGTTTTGGAGTTAACCACAAGGAGTTATAAGGGTTTACTTTTAAAATAGTCTTTTCTCATAAAATTCATAACTCCTAATCTATACATCCAAAAATCACCATTTTTGGACACAATCTAGAAAAATCATCAAATTATCATTTCAATTTTTTTCAAAATTTTTGAAGGTCGAAAAAATTACAAAACAAAAAAACATAATAACCCTTACAATCCCTTACCTCAAAAAAGCAGTATTTCTGGCTAGAATATCGGATGTAAAGCCGAAGGAAACTTGTACTGAATAGCAACTTTCCAAGTATCTAAATACTCACAAAAATACGCTCGACAATATAGAGAGAAAGAAAACTTGTTTCTGGTGTGATTTTCAATTCTAACTTAAGCGCCTATTTATAGGAAAACGCTAGAACGTCATAGAAGACTAAAATAATAAAATATTATTATTTTATTTATTCTTACGCACCAACCATTTGGAAACTCAGCAGCCAACCATCTTGGACACCAATTAGCAGCCCACATATTAAAAACCAAAGAGGGTCCCACCCAATTTTAATAAAAATTATTTTATTTTTCGAAACTTCAATAATTCATAGAAAATAGCCCATTTATCAGAAAAATATAAATTATATGTTCATTCCACATGAAATCGAATTCTCTACAACTTTTTAGCTTTAAGTTTTTCCAAATTCCAAACAGAAAATATCCGAAATCCACAAACGGATAATTTTCAACACCTTTTAAAATTCATAACAAATCATACGTTAATTTTTAACGGTTCAAAATTTGTGGACATATACTCAACTTATATATGTATAACATATCCAAAAATCACAACGATCCAACGGTCGGATTAAAATTATAACTCATGCAATAGAGCTTTAAGAACACCTATTTGATCTTTTAATATCTCCAATCTGACAATGTGACACCCCCAAACCCAGGTACTTCATTCCTACAGGATTTAGTGTTCACTTAATCAAACATTCATATCTACCTACCCAATCATAATAAAGCTAGATAAATAAAACCTTTCCTATTAAAGGGTTACATAATAAAATCTCCCAGGTTATCTAACCTTTAAATACAATCATTCAAATGCAGAATTTAAAATAAACTTCATTACAACTGTTCAATTAAAATCTGAAAATCAAATATCAAATTACAAGTCTTCAAAACTTGTTCATCTTTCCTTTCCTTCATTGGTGCTAGTACATCACCTTTTCGTCTTTAATCGTAAAAGTTATATATAAGCAAGAGTGAGCAAACAATGCCCACTTGAAACAATAAGAAATCGACAAGAGTATAATAATAATAATAGCGCTCATGATAGGCTCATCATGGTCGAAGCATTACTCTAACAATGATATTCGAGAACTGAAATTCAAAATGTGGAATAAATATAACTGAGGGTCATAAGACCATGAACTATGTCCACAGTTGCGAGTAATCTTTCAACTCTAACTTTAACAGTCATAAGACTATAAGAACTCCTCGTACTTAGGGGGATTAGCCCTTCGTACTATGCATTGTGCACAAACATTTAACGCTACGCGTAAGTTATCCCCTAATAATAATAGGGTTGTTCATCTCAGTATTTAGAGTACGAGTCCGCACCAAAGGAAGTTTGGTTTGGATAAGCTTTCAAGGGTAATTTGAAGTTCAACGATCATCAACTAGAGGACTAGTTGAATTAATAACATCATATTACAGAATAATCGTAATTGAATCAACATAGTAAACCAAAATCATGCTTTAGGAATAATCTAATAGCATATACTTTGAATAACTATAACATGCCTTGCTTGAACAATATTAAGCCAAGGTTAATTAGAATTGAATACTAAGCATGCATAACAATTTGATCGATAAAAATGTTCAACATTAGAATGTATAAATTTGCATGCCAAACAACAAGTTAAATACAATAATAACTTGCTCAAGAATAACTTACATCATTATATCATAATCGAATTGAAAACCATAATTAGTTCAACAAGATAAAGGATTATAAAGCTTGCATTCTTATATTGGAAACAATAATTCATTCAATCATGATAATGGATTAGAAAACATGCTCAATGTAAAAAGAAAGTTTACAAAACTTTCCTTGTCCGTGGACTAAACCGAACAATTCAAATCACAATATCCTATAAACATATGTCATCATGACATAATTAGTCACTACTACTTTACAATCTTAACTAAGTACGTTCATCATATAAATATTGGATTTTTAATCACATAATCAAGTTATAACACACGTTAATTGTTAATAACATACTTATTCATAGTATAAAAATACTAAAATCAATATTTTACAGTCCTACTATCATCACATAACAATTCCTAAAAATTTCATGTACAAAAAGTACACTGTCAGACCATTCTGCTAACTCAGCATGGCTACACATTATTACGCTTACATTGTGGTCGCGTATTTGCATACGGAATATGGGTTACAAGGTAGCAAATGTACATTGCATACTAACTTTGGTTATTCTTTGCATACAAATCAAAAGCTATGATCTCGATCGACAACTTCTAAGAATAAAGATGGGAAAAAGCCAATTTTGGCCTACAAGTTCGTTTCTAACAAACTGATTTACATATAATTCATACAAAACTTCATGTAAACATAATTCAAGGATTCCTAACATGTTTCTACCCATACAACAACATAAACAACACAATTAACACACCCAATTTCATTGTTTTTGGCTAAAACTCATTTTTTTGATATTTTTGAAGAAAACAACCACTGTATTTTTGTTTTGCAACCAAAACCATTAATTCAAAGCATTTTATCAAAGTATATATATACTCTAACAAATTAAAAAGCTAATTTATCAATAAAACAACTATATAACCCATAATTTCTATTTTAACTAGACAATATATAATCACCAAAACTCACTGTAAAATATTTTTCTTCCCAAATTACATACATATCATCAATTCATAGATTATAACTTATGAAAATCGTTTTAACATCACTAATAAGTCATATAAAGACACATAACACAATAATACATGCTTACACAAAGATTCTACAAAGAATTTGGGAAGAGAACTAGACTTTTAAAACTAAAAAGAAATTGGAGAATACCTTGATAGAAGATGATATGGCTATTCTTTTCTCTCTCAAGCCTCTCCTTCCCCAATCTCTAGTCTTTCTTTCTCTGCTCTTTCCTTCTTCTCTTCTTCTTCTTCCTCTGAGTTTTCTTTCTTCTAAGTTTTTCTTTTCTTCTCTTTCTATCTAACGTGTACTAGATATCTAAAGTATAGAATATAATATATATATTGATTATATAATATAAATATAAAATACATAACTGACATCAGTTAAATCTTTTGAAATCAAAAGCCATAAGGCTTGTTTGGCTAAACACTAAAACATAATCAATTAATCCTTAGGCCTTGTTTGGTAAGACTGAATTAAACTCCCTTAATTTATTTTAATAACTCCTTTATCACAAGGTTATTTGTCACACATCAACTTAATTAAATTAATTCTAAAAGCAATTTATTAAATCTCTTCATCACATAAATCAATACCACCAAAATTATAATTTCTATATAATTATAACTTTATTTAATCTATTAACATAACCTTTTAATTTATAAATTCAAATTAAAATATAATAATTTATTCAATAAAATTCTCTAACTTAATAATTAAATTAAATTAGCAAAATAATTAATTTTCCTTAATTATTTATTTAACAAATAATTAAGCACATCAATTCAAATTTGAACAATTATTTATTCAACAATAAACACATCCATTAAATATTTAAATAATTCAATAAATATTTAATATAACAATTAAAAATGTAGAATGTTACAAACAAAATACTGATAAAAGCCCTCAACATTAATTCCTTCATTTATAACCACATAAATAAATCCATCATTTATATCCGCATCAAATAAATATTTCCTTATCATATAAATCAATAATCAATTATTCACAAATAATATTACAGAATCACAATAATGACAACCAGGCAGTTCGCAGAAAATAGGGGGCTTTCCAATAAGGATTTCTCCTTACTGGCGCGTAATTAGGTGACCAAACCTCTCCTTAACAAAACTTTCTAGACATTGCCAATAATGCTATCTAATAATATTATTCAAATAATATGAATTATTGATTTGATAATGGAAAATATTATGTCGTGACAATTATTGAAACAACAATAATATAAAATATCAACGCAAGAATTATTAAATCAATACAATAAAATATTGAACAGTAATTACTGTAAAAATTATTGAGTAGTGCCTTCTTACGTAAGGATCAATAATTCAAAAAATACTGTGGAATACCGTGTGCTACTGTACAACCACACGTATTACTGTATTTTAACCAACAGGTATTTCAACAGTGTTAACGATAACAAATACTTTGTCGTTTTCCTTCATCCAACCGTTTTCTATTATGGGGCCCACAAATGGCTGAGCCGTCGTACAAATATTTTCCGGCAGCAAGAATATTCCACGACCAAACGAATATTCCCCGACAACAATGAGTATTTTATAATCACTTGCGTATTTAAAATATTTACATATATCACTCTTAACTTTAACCTTTTATCAATTTAACCATTTACTGAATAGTAATTATAAGAAAAATTGAATACTTTTATTTCATAAAATTCGGGGTCTTACAATAATTTTTTCAAACAGATCGCCTTTGCTGCTTTTATATATAAGAATTAAAAGGTTGCGCCACTTTATTTTTTCACAGCCAATATATGAAATTAAGTTTAATGTAATGTAAAATTATTTATTTTATAATTTATTAAAAATATAATTGATATTATAAGCTACTTAAAAAGTGTTATTAAAAGTAAATTTATTATTATAAAAAATTTAATCTATTTATATATACTACAATTTGTATTCACTATAATTCTAAAAAACTTATTTTAATAAAATAGTGATAAATTTTATCTCTCTCAAAAAATCTCTCACCAATAATATATATCGAGTAATAATTTCTTCATTAATAATATTTTTTTCTTCGCAAATTTTCATCAAAAATTTGCGCTAAACATTTTTCTATCATCTCAATTTTGCGAAAGAAAAAAAAAATCTAAATTGTGAAGGATGTTTCCTTCATAATAATTATGTTGTCACTAATGTTTTTTCCTTCATTGTTCCCTCGCTAAAAAGCTCCTCCCGTGAAGGAATGAATTCCTTCACAAATTTTTCTTCACTACATCCCTATTTTGGTGTAGTATATATATATATATATATATATATATATATATATATATATATATATATATGTTATAATTTTCATTAATATTTAATATTAAATAAATATTAATAATAAGAGAATAATGTGGTATTTATATTATATAAATACGATAAAAGTGATTGAAAAATTATGATAAATGGTAATAATTACTTGAAAATTATTACGAGCTTATGAAAAATATTTTTACTGATAATAAATTATCTAAAATATATGTGAACCGGTTTAGACCGAGTCTTAGTGATTTTAGACACGCGATTTATCCGACTAGACCGTCGGGATGTCAGATTTACATTGGTTTTGACTCAGACTGAAATAAATTGACTTGATACCGAGTCTTAGGTAATTTGAGAATTGTTAGGGTTATGTGTTATGTGTTTAGGTTATTCTATGATTATATATAATAGTATTATATTGTGATGATATTATTCTAATTTGTATATCGATATTATTTATATATTAGGTCTTCAGTCAAAGCTTAATAAATTGCGTAAAAGTAATCGACCGAACATGCAAGTTTCTTATACTTATTTATTGTGCAAGTTTTTCTTAACTCGACCTCGAGTTGTTTCATTTAAATATACTTGTGGTTAATCATTACTGATTGCCATGTCTATGAATTGTTTAATTTCACTCTGTGTGTATTGCATGTATTCATCATGTATGAAAGGCTGATCACCTTCATTACCATTTGGTCCATATATATTTGTTAATGTTCAATGCTCGTTCAGTTATAAAAAAAAAATTCATGCTAATTCACAACTATATTGTTGAATTATAGCCACCTTATTATTCAAATTCTTTCAATCATGATATATCCTTAAATAAACTTATACTTCCTGGGCAAACTTATGCTCACCCTTGCTATATCATGATAAATATTGCAGATTAAGACGAATACGTCGGATACAGGAAAGGACAAAGCCAAGTTCAGCTTGGGACTATGTGTGCAGCTAGATTTGTAACAGAAAAGTATTATAATAACAATGTTTGTTAGATAGGATATTGATTCAGGTTTTATGTGAAGTTTCTCGACCTTGAGAAAATAGTGTGTAATGTTTATTGTATAAACAATTTATATTTATATCTTCCGCAATAGTTATAGAAATAGTATACCAGATCCGTGGTGATTTGGGACCCAGATTTGGGGACGTTACAGTACAATTTCTGAAGTACTATTCATAGGGTACTATTCACCAAAAAATTTATTTCTTTTTTATTCAAATTATTTTTGATACATGGATATTATTCTTGAATTTTACTCCACAAAGCATTATCATGTTGACAATTTGGACATTATTAAACTCTGGATAAATTTAAAGTCTTTAATAATTATCCTTGATTTCATTTGATTAATGCTTATATCATTGTCATCATCCTCATACTTATATTGTGATGAAAGTCATCTTCAGCCAAGGGTGCAAAGATGAACTGTTGATTGGTATGATTATGACCTGTGAATCATTGATAAGATAATCATGACTTGTAATGTTACAAATGATGTGGTAAAGTCCTCATTGGCCCGTAGTGCATTGATGGGATGAGTTGGTATCATTATGACCAGGGATTATTTGGTATAATCATGACCATTGGTAAAAACAAGAATATCCTTGGCCTGTAGTGCATGGATAATTCTTGGTCGTGATACTAATGAATATCCTTAGACGTAGTGCAAGGATGATTCAATTATGTGGATTATTTATTAAGCTGAGTCTCAACGATAAAATATTGATAATAAGCTTTTAATTCGTAGAAGATAGTAGATATCATGCTCTACTTGACTATTCTAAAAATACAGTTGCATGTCTTTGGCATGTAGTGCAAAGATGAACTGTTAATGAATATCTTTGGCCCATAGTGCAAAGATGAATTTATTAGTATGATTATGAACAGGAACTGTGATTTGGTATAACCATGATCTTTGATGTTTCAGGTAAAGACAGGTGATGAAAATTATCTTCGTCCTGGGTGCGAAGAGAGATTTAGAATCACAATTTTGATTATGAGTTATTCAAATAATTGTGGACAGGAATTTGTGATTGATGTTACAGGGATAAACATGGTTGGTGGAATTTTAACATGGAGAAGATAATAGACTTTATGGTCTATTTGACTCTTCTAATGGATTGCTTGTTCCACTGCAATTATGGTTGAAAGCTATTATCATCTACCATATGTTCTAAATCTCTGATTTATTACTGATGAAGGCTATTGAAAAATTAATTATCTTAGCCATAATATTCTTTACTGGGGTATTTGTGCTCACCCTTTTGCTTCACAACTCCTTTTAGGTAATAAGAGTGTAGCTGGGTCGAGCGGAGATAACAGGGGAATAATGTGATGGTCCGAGACTGTCGAAGTTTATCAATACATTATAAAATGGCATGACATGCAATGTATAATTGTATTGAGGTCCTAAGATGCGTGTGTCGTATTTTATACGTCACTTAATAATTAATTTTGGTGAACAACAATAGGGTGATGAGAACCCAACTTTGAAAGCGTCAAAAGTGCACCTCATTAGAATGAACAAGATAATAATCTTCTCGTTCTTCTTTGGGGTCTTGAAATATTTGTTGCTGTATTTTATATGGCATTGTAATAATTAGAGTTTGGATACTGTCTATGAGACAATATTGTATTAAAACTCACAGCTTATGTGTTGGCGTACTTTGCACGATAGTTTAACAGTTGTATAAATGAAGTTTGTATTTGATTTCTGTAATGTGATATCTGGCGACTCAGAATGGGTCATGTGGACCTATTTTGGGGGCGTCATAGTTTACATCACCCATTATGGGTTTCCAAATACATGGTACAGAAACAACTACAACTTTATTAATACAATTGTCATGCAAAATACGACAACACAAAAACTGTGAGTTTAAATACAAATATTGTCTTCTAGACAATATCCACAATCAAATAATTCCTCAGTACAATTATTGATACACTATTTTACAAAATACTTAGGATTACTAAAACAACTATCTTGAATCATCACTCCATACCCCGACTAGTTCCTGCTAAATTATCACCTCCTCCGAAGAAAAATAGAACAAAAAGAAAAAGGATGAGCTCAACTAGCCCAGTAAAGAATATTATGACTAAGATAATGTATAACAAATTATCCTTAGTCCTCAACAGGGAAAATTTTGATAGAATATAATACATAACAAGTTTTAGATCAACAACTGCAGCGGAAATAACAATTCATTAGAAGAGTTAAGTAGTGAATGAAATCTACTATCATCTATGAATTTAAAAGTCCATCATCAATATTTTATCTCTGTAACATCAATCAATATACATCTTGAATCAAATATTCATCTTTGCACTACGGGCCAAAGATATTCATTTATATCACCAGTTAGTCATGTTCATCTCAACACCTGTTCATCTTTGCACTACGGGCCAAAGATATTCATCAGGTAATCATTCATCTTTGCACTACATGCCAAAGATATTAAGTTATATCATCATTTAGGACTGACGATGATGAAAAATATTTTTAAGAAACGAATCAAGTGAGACAAAAGAACAAAGATAAGGGATTCGTACTTTAAATAATCCAAGTTTAAAAACACTCCATAATAAACCATAGTGGAGTAAAATTCAAGAATGAAGATCAGAACATGGATACAATCAAAGATAGTAACCATAATAGACATCTTGGACAAAGAAGAGAAAATTTCATTTTTTGGTGAATAGTGTCGTATACGTGAATAGTAATCCCAACACAAAAAGGTAGAAATTCCATAATAAAATTCATACCAATATTTTAGCATAATGATATTGAAGGAAATAATATCATTTACGAAGAAAATATCATCCCTTATCTCAAAAGAACAATACTTCTGACTGGAATATCAGATGTAATGCTGAAGGAAACTTGCACTGAATAGCAACTCTCAAAGTATCTAAATACTCACAAGAATATGCTCGATAATATAGAGAGAAAACTTATGTTTCTGGTATAATTTTCAATTCTAACTAAGCACCCTATTTATAGGAAAATGCTAGAATGCCAAAGGAGACTAAATTATTAAAATAATAATAAAAATTTTCTACGCACATTTATTTGACCAAATTATAAGCCATCACAAGTGGGGCCCACAAAAAATCAGAATTTCCACACCAACCAAATTTGGGGCCCACCATGTTTTTAAATAAAAATATTTATTTTCGAAACTTCAATTATTCATAATAAATAGCCCTTTTATTAGAAACATACGAATTTTATGTCCATTCCATAGGAAATTGAATTCTCTACAACTTTGTAGAAGAACGTTTTTCCAAATTCCAAACAAAAATATCCGAAATACACATATGGGTGATTTTTAATACCTCCATTTCGATAAAATACTGATAAAACACCCCAGCATTAATTCCTTCATTTATATCTACACAAAATAAATAATTCCCTATCCATCATTTATATCCACATAAAATAAATATTTCCTGATCATATAAATTAATAATTAATTTTTCATAAATAATATTGTAGAATCAAAATTATGACAACCAGGTCGTTCCCAGGAAAGAGAGGGCTTTCCGATAGGGATTTCTCCTTACTAGCGCGCAATTAGATGACCAACCCCCTTTCCTTAGACAGAACTTCCTTAGACATTGCCAATAATGCTATCTAATAATATTATTCAAACAATATAAATTATTTATCTGATAATGGAAATATTGTGCAGTGACAATTATTGAAACAATAATAATATAAAATATCAAGGCAGCAATTATTGAAATTATAAAATAAAATATTGAATAGTAATTACTATAACAATTATTGAGTAGTGTCTTCTTACGTAAGAATCTATAATTCAAAAATATTTTGCAATACCGTGTGCTACTGCAACCACGCGTATTACTGTACTTTAACCACAGAGTATTCCAACTGTGTTAACGGTAATAATTATGTTGTTATTTATAAAAACTTAAACTTGTCATTTTCTTTATTTGACCATTTTTCGTTATGGGGCCCACAAATGGTTGCGCCGTCTTACGAATATTCCCCGAGAGCAAGAATATTTCACGACCAAACGAATATTTCCCGACAACAATGAATATTTTATAATCACTTACTTTTTTTTGCAAAATTTACACATTTCACCCATAACCAAAGCATTATATCAAATTAAATCCTTATTATTTCAAGATAATGAATAGAGGAAATTCAATTTTATTTATTAAAAAGTTGGGGTCTTACAGTTCATACTCAGTCTGGAGTCTGTACCAAAACAATTCAGTTGGACAACTTTATCATAAACAATAATATTTAATCATACATGTACAATTATGTTTAGCCGAGTCAAATAGCTTAGACGGCTTTTAAACCATCTATACATACCAAATTCAATAGTATGTATCAAAACTTCTTCAAATACAACAATTTATACAAGTGAGGACACTTGCATAACCAAACTTAGCTTACAAAGAATAGAATAATTTTTATAATATAAGAAACATATGAAGATATTAATGAGATATTTGTAAACAATTAATGAACGAATCGAATAAAATCCGATAAAGTAAGGATACTTGCATAACATATACAAGTTTGCAAAAAAAATAAAAGTATTGTGTAAGGTTTAGATACTTGCACAATAAAAGAGTATCGAAACTTGCCTTAATCGTTGCTTACTGCTACACAATTTAATATAACTTCTTTTGAAAGACCTATCATTAATAAGATTGATATATCAATTAGCATCATATATCTCACTTATTATACCATTACTCCATAATAATTTATCTAACATGTAATCACATAATCAAACACCTTAAATATTTAGTAATATTATTATCCTTTGATAATATTCCAATCACTAAACTATATACATCAAGATTTAACACTTACTCTTTCATTTTTATAAGTTCTTATTTATAATCCAGTAAGCTAAATACTAATACAGTAATCTGGATTATATAAAAAACCAATCCAGCAACCTGGATTGACCAATCCAGCAAGCTGGATTATCCTTTTCAGCATACTAAATACCCAATTTAGCATATTGAATACTGAATCATACTATATTCTTAAAATACTTAACTTCTCTTTATTATTTATTTTAAATTCTCATTTAATATTATTAATTATTTAATAATATTTTATTCATTCACAAGTATTATTAATCATTTAATAATGTCTTACTCACCACAAAATATTATTAATCATTTAATAATATCTTACTCATTCTATAATATTATTAATCATTTAATAATATTTTAATCTTAATATTATTAATCATTTAACAAAATTTTAATCATTAACAAATATTATTAATCATTTAATAATATTTTAATTTAACTTTAATCTATATATTATTAATTACTTAATAATATTTTAGTCTAATATTAATAATCATTTAATAATATTTTAATCATTTATTAAACTTATAAACAATTTATTTTAATTGTTTAATCCTTACTAATTCACTTATTTAATAAACCTAAAATGTCATAAATATAATATATCATCATAAATGACCAAGACATCCTTCATAAACCTGATTTCATCATATTAAGGATTCTCAAGCCATAAAATTTTATTTTCCTAATTTTTAACATCACATAATTAATTATTCTTATTTATTCATAACTCACGCACATCCATGAAAAATACCAAAACACTTCCAAAAATGTTTATTTTTTGGGATATATCAGAATATAATGTCCTCATGAACATATAATTTTACTAGAATTTTTGAAATTCATTTACTATTTTTAAATAGTCCAAATCAGTCAAAAATTGCAGCATTTTTCCTAATTTGAGTTCTTGTCCAACAATTCTAAATTTTTCAGTGTATGTTCTTGATATATATATATATATATATATATACTTCCAGTAAATATTTTATAATTTGCAGAGTTACACACAAATTATGAGTTATTCAGTTGTACCTTTTAAAATAGTCCTTTGCCGTAAAATCCATAACTATCATTCTACATGGCCAAAAGTTCCCATAATTTTACAGGACTCAAATAACTCATCATATTAGCGCTCCAAAAATTTCCAGAATTTTTAAAGTTCAAAAAAATGATGAAACAACCCTGGAAGTGATTGGTCAGCTATGTTTTCTTCCCCTTTTTGAAAAATTTGGACTGTTTTGACTAAAACAGTCACCATGACTTGTAAAAATATTATTTTTGATTGCTACCACTTGGGTTTAGTAGTTAGCTTACATATCTAAAACCCTTCTTTGATAGATTGCAACTAGGAGGTGTAGATCCCAAGTTGGGAGTGTTCAAAGTGAGGAAAAGCTAGGGTTTTCTAGTTTTCAAAACATAGTTTCCTTTTTCTATCTTTAGATCTAATTTTTGACACTCAAAAGGTCTAGATCTAAACATAATAGACTTATTAACATGTAAATCTATAGAGGTTTGAAATTTGGAATCGTAGATCCAGGTTTTGATTTAGAATAATCAAAATAATTTATAAAAACTACTTTAGGGGTATACTTTTGTTTGAGTTCTTCCTTCTTCTTTCTAAGTTTGATTATGGAGTTAGATGGCTTGCAAAAACTCTCCCTCTCTCCCTCTATGGCTGACCAAAAATGGTCTTCCTCTCTCTCTCTCTCTCTTTGATTTTGCTAAGTTATGAAATGAGATGAGAGAGAAATGAATGGTTTAGTGTTAGTTAAATATATTTAGATATATTACGTATATCTACCTACATACCCCACCTTCTTTTGCTCCTTCTCTCTCTTTGTCTCACTTATTAGGAGATTGCTTGTGATCTGGGTTATAAGTGTTGGTTGAGTAGAAACTTGACACATGTGAAGAGTTGGTGAGAGTTAGTAAAATGAAATCATTACACCACATGCCCCTTTCTTTTCTCTCTCCCATGTGCCGCCCCCTCCTCCTTATCTTGTTTCAAATTTTGTTTCTTTTATTGCAATATTTGCTTAATCAAATGTTCAAAATGTCCTTTAATAATTGGGCTAAAACTTGCGCTATAAATTTAATTCTTTTGAGCTTCCTAAATAATTGTTTGGGCTATGTAAATTAGATTAGGTCCAACTTTTAATTTTATCCTACCTTAATCATTTAATTAGGATTTCCATTCACTCGTTTGTAATTTAAATAATTACTCATATACCTTAAATTTTATAATCCAATTAGACTTTCTTTAATTAAGTTATAAAATTAACTAATTGAGATGTATAAAATAAATCTTCTAGGATTAGTATATATTTTAAATACTAACATTATTCTATATTATAACTCTTAGGTTATTTAATTCGCATACCTAAAATATATATTAGGTTACAAAACTTTATTCTTAACTCTCTTTATAGGCTAAACACATATATACACATTAAATAATATATATTTATTTACTCACTTACATAATCCACATATTGCATAGCACATTTATCATCATTGATAAATATTTACTATATTTAAATTTTCACATAATCATTCACTATATGTCACAAAAGTTTAATACCTTGATAAATAATCTAATATTCTTATTTATTGGCTTTCCTTTTTATTCAATTAGTTCATTAACTTAATTATCCCTAATTGGCATGATAAGTTATTACCGCTCATGTAATCACTATATATAATTCATATAAATAATTAATCACTTAAAGATTTGTAAATATTTTTAATTTACTATTTAAGGTTAATATTCAAGCTATGTTAATTTTTAACATAACTTATCTTACTCTTCCTTAATTAAATTGATTAAGTACTCACATTAGTTAACTTAAAATAAATAAATTAATTATATTGTTTAATTCTCATATTAACTTATATGGTCCAAGTACTTTCTAAAAAAAACTTATTCGTAAAGAGTTACATATATAATCATATAAAATTCTCGGTTCTTACAATACTACTTTTAGACACTCAAAAATTTTCATTACTGTTACTAACCCTGCAGGAGGGCAAAATCATCTTCCAGGGATAACCCTAGAAGTCATCTCAATTTCAACCTCGAAGATAACCCCGAGAGATCCAGTTTTTAATCCCAGAGACAACCCCATGAAGCCTAATTTTAATCTCGGAGATAACCCCAGGAGATTCAGTTCCAACCTCAGAGATAACCCCGAGGGATATAGTCCAAATTTCGGAGATAACCCCAGAAAAGTAAGTTTTAAACCCAGAGACAACCCCGGGATACTCAGTTCAACCCCAGAGATAACCCCGCGAGGTCAAGCCCACCTCAGAGATAACCCTGAGGACATTCAACATCCACAACAACCCAATCTTAGAGATAATCACGAGAAACGCATCGCTACATCATGATGTAAGCCGGAGATAGTAGGAAAAAAATATCATTTTGCCACCTTAACATCACATTCACGTCGTCTCAACATATTTCCTCCACACTGCATATAAGAATGTCCCGCAAGAGCTATAGCTCAAATCCCGAGTGACAACTGCACAAGAAAGTATAACGGATAGACTTTGAAGACTTTTTAAGCTTTCTACTACTTTACATATATATATATATATATATATATATATATATATATATATATATATATATATATATGGTCCGGATCTTAAGCTCACTCCTTATCTAGCTCACCTTGTTTCACCCCCTTTAGCAATGGATCGAGGCGATTTATTAAATCCGGCCGCTAAAAACTAAGATGATGGTACTATATATAGCGGATTTGAGATCAATCGCCGCCTCATCCATTGCTAAAAGGAGGTGATCTTAAGATCCGGACTATATATATATATGTGTGTGTGTGTGTGTGTGTGTATATATATATATATATATATATATATTTACATTCATGTCTAGCCTGAAGTTTACTTCGTGGCCTTTTACCGCTTTTACCATTTTTACTGCGGGCTAGATTTGCCTCAATCTGGCTACTTCTAACTTTATCCAGTTCAAAGTGACTAAACTGGAACCGTTGAAGGTAGAATCGTTTAGATTTACTCAAATCTAGTTCTTTTTCTAGCTTTGTACACACTACTCTTTCATTTAAGCCTAGGAATCATATTATCACAAATTCAGTCTCTGAATCTAGATTCACTTCCCGAGACGGACATTTCTCAGTTGTAGCCAGATTGTAAATTATTTATGGTGTTTGGACATCCTAAGATGGCTATTATGCCCATAAGGAGTTAGACACTGCTATGTATCTTATTTTCTCGAAGATGCCTCACATCTCAAAAATAAAAGCAATCAAGCCGAACATAATAAAATGGATGTGACACCCCCAAATCCAGGTACTTCATTCCCACAGGATTTGGTGCTCACTATCCAAAATCATTACATCTACCTACCCATCATAAAGAATAAAGACATAATTTAAATAACTTAAACAATAATCTTCCCCATTAAAGGGTTACATCATAGTCTCAAAATAAATCCCAGGTAATCTAACCTTAAAATTATTACATAAGTTTGCGGAATACATCACATATTAAAACAAGTCTCATAAAGTAAAATATATAACAACATTCAATAAATCCTTAGCACTTGGACATCTTACCCTTTCCTTTACTAGTAGACGGCTCATCAACTTTCTCAACTTTAGCTGCAGTGTTAAATGCAAGAGTGATCAAACAATTGCTCACTGATATAGGAAGTAGCAATGATAATTACGTGAGAATGAAAAACGAATACTGAACAATAATAATGAATTTGTTCTAAGAATCAAAAATAGAAAACAAGTTCGAAATCAAATTTGAGGGTCTTAAGACCACGAACTGTGTCTTTGGTATTTAGTATTATTACCTCAACCTTAACAGTCTTTTAGACTATACAGACCCTTCTTAACGTACTTAGGGGGATCAACCCTTTGTACCATGTATTGTGCACAAACGTATAAACGTTACACGTATAAATCCCCTATGTTAGGGTTGTTCGTCTCAGCTTGAATTTAGAATTTCTGCACTAAAGAAAGTTTAGCTCGGAACTAACTTATCAGTGGTTCTAGAATTTTAGAACACTATTCCGTAGTAGACAAATTCAATCAATAAGGGTTTAATATAATCAATATAGAATTGAACAAGATTATCAAGATCAAGGATTGAATAACAACAATATATAATTGAATAAACATGATATACATGCAAAATGCTATATTCAAAGGAGTTAAAACAATCTTCTATGAATCAATGTATTAGAACAATATATATTTCGAATGATACTAAGGAAAGTAATGATCACTCGATGTAACGAATTAGGTTACAAGAGCTTGTACAATCATACACTAGATAGAATCAATAGGCTTGCTTAACTTCAATGTAAAAATTTAGAAACAAATAGATTGCTTGACTTAAAGGTAGCATAGCTATCAAACATGCGAAATTGTAATTGGGAAAAGGTAAATAAACTTGCTCAATCTTCACAAGGTAGAGTTAGGAAACTTGCCTAAAGCGTAAGCTATAATATTACAACTCACGTTCACCTACACATTTCAGTGGAATCACAATATCTATTAGATATGCTAACATACCATAACATGTACAATTATAGCTAATCTTTTCATTTTAACACAAGTCTTTTATTATCATACATATTTCAGAATAAGAAGTGTACATTTCTCAACACTTATTCATTGCTCACTAAGTTCCTTAAATCATACATATCATTTTCACCACTTACTAACTTTGCATTTTAGAATTACTAACCACATGATACACTTCTGCTTTAACCTTGTTTTTACACATTTAACATGTTAACTTAATCATTAAGCCATGCTATAACGAATGACCAAAGTCTGCAGAAGTAGCAGACTTCACTTTGTCATGATCGCTATCTGGCGCGCCGCGCGCATGAGAATACACTAGGTTACCTGACGCTTGCATGGCAAAGAGAAGCATACCAGCGCCAGAGATAAAAGCGTTGCACACATGGACATCACGCATACCAAGGCGATGCACCGATTCATTTTTCAGTAACGCGAACTTAGACTCTGTTATAGGCCAAAAATCCCAATTCTATAGAATTTCACCACACTTCAGCGCCTAAAACTTTGGAATATCCTAGTTAAGCATGTTATACACCATTCTATATACAAAAAAATTATATAAACATCATTTTAAAGAATCAAAACTATATTTTTTTTCCAAATTTCTTCATTTTTACACTTTTAACGAATTCGATCACCACGAATTCGTTTCTCCATCAATTAACACGATTACAACTATGCCACTTTCATTTCTTAACATATTATCAAAATCCACCAACAAATTACAGATTATAACAAGTATTGATCATGAAAATTTGTACTTTCTAAGCCATAGTATAAGAATAATAACACTGATATTTCAATTTCTTTCCTACACACCAATTTTTACGAATTTGATAACAAATAACAAGTATACATGATGATTAACAGAGTTTTACAAACCTATATGAACATATATACATACCACAATTCACGTGATTTCCAATCACATAGAATATATATACATATATACCGAAACTAAAAGTTAGAATGGGGATAGTTTATACCTTGATTAGCAAAACAACTAGCAATCCCTTCTCTTCCACTTGATAATCACAGAATAACTTCTCTCAAGCTCTCACCCTCAATCCTCTCCGTGTTTATCTTCTTCTCTCAAATGTTCTCTATGTTTTCTATATTGTCTAGCCTTAGGGAAAAATAAGATGCGTAGGAAAATATAACTGGCCTCTCCCACATTCCCTTCCATTAGAAAAATAAAAAGTTTGCGTCAGTTGAATAAGCCAAAGGCCACAAGGCCTTGTTTGGCTAAACACATAAACCCCCAACTAAATTATTTAAATAATATTTATATCATATAGTTACACTTGTCACACATGTAACCCATTTTAATAGCTTATAATTTATAATTATAATAAGTATATTCTTATTATAATTATGCTTATAATAAATAATTAAATAATTATATATCTAATTTAATTAATAAATTAGAAACATCACTTTATTTATTTTTATTTATTTCCATTAAGTTAAATAATTCATTTAATATAATTATCTTCTTAAATATTAAGCAATTGATTTAATTTAATTATTTTCCTTAAATTAAATCCTTCGAGATAAAATTATCAACACTCAATTTAATTATCATTAATCAATTTAGTTATTAAATTAATTCACCATAATTCATTAATTATTTATTTTACTTAATAAATAAATTACTTAAAATATTTAATTAATTCCATAAATATTTAAATTAAATTACAAATTTCCATCGTTACATCCTTCCCTCCTTAAAAGGATTATGTCCCCAGAATCACAACTCGAAAAATTTATTCGTTACATTCTTCCCTTCTTAACAAGATTCTGTCCCTGGAATCACTATACAAAAGCAAGCATACAACTGAGGATAATTCTTTATCATAACACTTTCAAGTTCCCACGTAGCTTCCTCAGCATTGTTGTTCCTCCAGATTACCTTAACAAAAGGTATCACTTTATTCCTCAGTACTTGCTCTTTTCTGTCAACAATTTGAACAGGGACTTCTTCATATGACAAATCTTTCTCAAATTGTAAGGGCTCATATTCTATAACAGCTTATAATCAGGCTTATATGGCCTCAATACTGATACATGGAAAATTTTATGAATATGCTCCAACTCCAGAGGTAATGCTACCTCGTACGCCACTTCACCAACTCGTCGAAGCACTTCAAAAGGTCCTATAAATCTAGGGCTCAATTTCCCCTTCTTGCCAAATCGAATTTTCCCCTTCCAGGGAGACACTTTCAAGAAAACATAACTACCGACATCGAATTCTCTATTTTGTCGATGCTGATCGACATATTTCTTCTGTCTATCTTGTGCTGCTATTAATCTTGCTCGAATAATCTTAATAATCTCGATAGTCTGTTGTACCAATTTTGGACCCAATAGCTAACGTTCACCTACCTCATCCCAGTATAACGGAGTTCTGTATTTTTTGCCGTGTAGCACTTTGTAAGGCGACATACCAATACTGTAAGACCCCAACTTTTTAATAAAGATGATTTTTCTATAAATATCATTTTCAAATATTATGGAATGAATTTGATATAATGTTATAGTTGTGGGAAATATTTATAAATTTTGCAAAGTACGCAAGTTGTTATATAATATTCGATTGGTCGGGTAATATTCGTTTTAACAGGGAATATTCGTACGACAACACAATCATTAGTGGACCCCACAACGGAATTATTGTCGGATTGAGAAAATGACAAAAATAATTTTATGAAAATAACGGCGGAAGTTTTACAGTTAAAACTGTTGAGCTACTCGGTAGTAAAAGTACAGTAATACGCGTGGTTGCATAGTAGTACACGGTATTGATTATTGATGCTTACGTGAGAAGTCACTCAGTTTGTTCAATTATTGCTATAGTAATTGCTACATAGTATCTCACGTTATTTGATTCAATTATTGTCGATATTATATATATTATTAAATCAATAATTGAGACGACGAAGGTATTAATATTAATATTACTATTTGCAATATTAACGATGTCTAGAAGTTCTGCCATGGAGAGGTTTGGTCACCTAATTGCGCGCCAATAGGGAGAAATCCTTATTGGAAAGCCCCCTCTTTCCTGGGAACGACCTGGTCGATTAATATTGTGAATAATAATAATGATGATAAATGTTGTTAAATATATTAAGGTGTCTTTTTATGAAGTCATGGATATATATATATATATATATATATTATATATATAAATTTTGTTTTATTAGTATTATTAATGTAATAAAAGCAGAAAATCTTTTTTATATAAAGCAGTAATACTTTTATAAAGTTATTCGTTTTATTAGACTATAAATAGAATATATAATATTCTATTATACATAGTGTTTTACATAGTAAAATCTTTTATATAAAACATAATACTTTTATAAAGTTATTTGTTTTATTAGACAATAATTAGAATATATTATATTTTATTATGCATAGTGTTGCATAATGCTCGCGATAGTATTTTTTGCATAGTAAAATCTTTTTATACAAAATGTAATACTCTTATAAAGTTATTTGTTTTATTAGATTTTAAAATATATATATATATATATATATATATATATATATAGAATATATTATATTTTATTACATAGTGCAACATAGTATCCTTTCTATTTTCCTATAAATATGATGCTTAGTTAGAATTGAAAACAACACCAGAAGTTCAGAGAATTTTTCTATAATCTTGAGCGTATTTCTTTAGAGTTTTAAGAAACTTTGAGCGTAGTGCACGTTTTCTTCAAGAATATCCTCGCCTACCAAATGAAATACTCTTCTTTTACGGTAAGGGTATTATTTCTTTCTTATTCATGAAGAGAACTTACGTTATTCCATTCTTTATTATTCGTTAGAATAACTCAGATATGTGAGCTACCTATACTTGGTGAAATTCTTCTGTTATTCCATTCTTTATCATTATGTTGGAATAACCCGTCTATGCGAAGTACCATATACATGGTGAAATTCTTCTGTTATTCCATTTTTTATTATTCTGTTGGAACATCCTGTCTGTGCGTTATACATGACCTGGTTCTGTTATTTATTATTTTGTTAGAACATCCTATCTGTGTGTTTACGCATGACCTGGTTTCGTTGTTTATTATTCTGTTGGAATATCCTGTCTGTGCGTTTACGCATGACCTGGTTCCATTATTTATTATTCTGTTGGAATATCCTTTCTGTGCGTTTACGTATGACCTGGTTCCATTATTTATTATTATGTTAGAATAACCTGTCTGTGTGGTCTATCGCATGCTTGGTGATTTCTTTTGTTATTCCATTCTTTATTATACTTAGTTGGTTAAAGTTTTGGCTTTTATACTCCATGAAATTAGTGGAATATCCTTGATATTTGTGCTTCATCCAATATCTTTTCATGGAAATATTCTTGTGAGCATTCTTGAATTTTACTCTACAAAGCAGTATCATGTTGACAATTTGGACGTTATTGAATTCTGGATAAATTAATTCTTGAACTTGTTTTATTGAATTCTTATATCATTGTCATCATCTTCATGCTTATATTATGTTGAAAGTCATCTGTGGCCTGCTATGCATAGATGGACTTGGTATGATTATGACCAGGGATTAATCGGTATAATCATGACCGTAATGTTACAAATGATGTGGTAAAAGTCCGCATTGGCCCGTAGTGCATTGATGGACAGTTGTTGGCATGATCATGACCATTAATGAATACACGAATATCCTTGGCCTGTAGTGCATGGATAATTTGTGGTTGTGATACTAAAGAATATCCTTGGCCGTAGTGCAGAGGTGACTCGATGATGTGGATTATTTATTAAGCTGAGTCTCAGCGATAAAAGTGATGAAAATCCTTTTAAATCATAAAAGATAGTAGATTTTATTCTCTACTTGACTCTTGGATTGCTTGTTCCGCTGCAGTTAAACTTGATGTTTGTTATATTTTATCAGTTTAACATTGTTAAAGGCTAATGATAATTTATTCTGCACTATCTTAGTCATAATATTTCTTACAGGGCTAGTTGAGTTCACGCTTTCTTTCACTCCTTCTCTTCGTGAAATGAGAAACGAAATGGACTACTTGGGGAACCGGAGTGATGGTCTAGATGATAGTATTAGTAGTCCTCACTATTCTGTTAAATAGTGTGAAAATAAATGTAATGAGGACTCTTTTGAGTGTGGATATTTTCTGGATGACAATATTCTTACTAAAACTCTCAGTTTATGTTTTGTCGTATTTTACACGATAGCTGTATTATTAAGTTGTATTTGAATTTTGTACTATGTATTTGGCGACTCAAGATGGGTGATGTATACCTATTTTGGGGTCACACATGATTAGTATCAAAGCTTAGGATATGATCCCTGCTAAGATGTGAGATAAGAACTAGGAGGGAGAGACGGGAATTCCTTCGCTAGTATGACCTACCTAAGTTTATTTGGTATTTAATTGGTCGGTCAGAGTATAGGGATAATATGTGATATTTTAATTAACCCTTGTTTTGTGGAAGTATTTGAAAATGACATCCGAGAATGTTGAGAACATCAATGGAGCACATGAGACCGTTGAGTCTCCACAGATCAATAATCAGGATAATGTGCATCAGGAAGGCGACAATCCTCAGGAAAACAACAACACAGACCAGATGATGAACGATGAAATGTTCAGAGGCTTTATGCAATTCATGCAACATCAGGCAAGAGTGGCTCTTGTCCAAAATGCAGGTGGAAACACTGGCAACTCTCGAACAGTCACCGCTAAGCAGTTCAAGGAACTGGGACCACCAGAGTTTTTTGGAGAGCCAAAACCACTTAAGGCGGAGCTGTGGATAAAACAGATCAACAAGATATTTGATGTCTTAGGATGCTCCGAGGAGCAAAAGGTTCCCTTTGCCACCTTCATGTTGCGGACAAAGGTAGATTACTGGTGGGAATCTGTAAAGCGTACTCAATCTGCCACACTGAAGATGTCTTATGAGAAGTTCTAAGAACTGTTCAACGACAAGTATTTTCCCGAAAGTATTCGTCGCCTGAAAGAGGTAGAGTTCATCATGCTGGAGCAAAACAACATGACCGTGTCGCAGTACGAAACCAAGTTTGCCGAGTTGTCCCAGTTTGCATCTCATTTGGTTGATAATGAGGAGAGAATGACGCGAATGTTTCTTAGAGGTTTGAAACCCGAGATACGTCAATATCTTATCTCTCATAAACTGTGTTTTGTATTCAGATGTTGTTAATAGGGCTCAGTTATTGGAACACAATAATGAGTCAACCCAACCAAAAGAGAGCAGCCGACAAAATGATAATACCAGTGAAAACAGTCATCGAAGCGGTGACAACAAGCGTGGAGGGAATCAACATTCCAGAAATGGTAACCACTTCGGTGGTAATCATGGTCAAAACAATAAGAATGGACATTTCAAGAAGAGGAGATTCAATAATGATGGAAAGACGTCAGCATCAGCACCTGTCGTTAAGGAAGGAGAACGACCACCTATCATATGCTTCAAATGTTGAGCGGAGGGACACATCAGTCCAAACTGTGCGATGCCATCAAAAGCATGCTATAATTGTGGGAGAGAAGGTCACCTAGCCCGATTTTGTCGTGCACCAAAGTCAAGTCCAGCTGGGATGGAGGCATTAAAGGCCGTCCCAGACAAGATAAAACCGGTAGTTCAAGGGAGATCATTTGTCGTGACCTCCCAAAAAGCAAGGAACCCAAACAAGGTCATCACGGGTAAGCTTATCATAAACTCTAGCGAAGTATATACCTTATTTGATAATGGTTCTACCCATTCTTTTATTTCTCCTACTTGCGCTCAACGTTTAAATTTGACTCCGGAGAAATTGGACTTTGACTTATCTGTTGAAACTCCATTGGGAGAAACCTTCACTACATCCACTGTTTATAAGTCTTGTTTGGTTCAAATCGGTACCCTCACATTACCTGTCGATCTTATTTCATTGAAAATACTTGCATTTGACGTAATTCTAGGGATTGATTGGTTAACTACTCATCATGCAAAAATTGATTATTTTCGTAAGGTTGTTAGCTTTCATATTCCTAACTAACCTATTATGCAAATTCAAGCAACCAAACCATTAAAATCAATCACTGTCATCTCAAGCCATAAAGCTATTCGTTTATTGAAAAACGGATGTCAAGCTTTCTTAGCTCATGTCACGGATCTAAACAAAAATACGTCAGTTTTGAATGATATTTCTATTGTTAATAAATTTCCTGACGTATTCCCTGAAGAACTTCCTGGCCTACCCCCAGAGCATGAAATTAAATTTTGTATCGACCTTGAACCTGGTACAAAACCCATTTCCAAAGCCCCATATCGAATGGCTCCTATTGAACTTCAGGAGTTAAAGATCCAACTGCAGGAATGGTTAGACATTGGCTTTATTCGTCCTAGTACTTCTCTTTGGGGTGCTCCTGTTCTATTCGTGAAAAAGAAAGATGGGAGTATGCGACTTTGTATTGATTATCGGGAGTTGAATCATGTCACCAAAAAAAATAGGTACCCATTGCCACGTATTGATGACCTGTTTGACCAGTTACAAGGAGCCAAATTCTTTTCAAAGATTTATCTTTGTTCTGGATATCACCAATTGAAGATTAGAACCGATGACATTCCAAAGACGGCTTTTAACTCTGCATGCGAGCATTATGAATTCTAGTCATGTCTTTTGGATTGACAAATGCTCCCCGCCGCTTTCATGGATATGATGAACCGAGTATTCAAGGAATATTTGGATCACTTTGTGGTCGTCTTTATTGATGACATCCTTATTTATTCCAAAAGCCGTGAAGATCATGAGCAACACTTGAGGATGATACTCCAAAAGCTTCGTGAAAATAAGCTTTATGCCAAGTTGAGGAAATGCGAGTTCTGGCTGAAGGAAGTAGCATTCCTTGGGCACGTAGTATCAAGTCATGAAATATCTGTTGACCCAACAAAGATTGAAGCTATTTAAAGATGGGAGCAACCTAAATCAGTGACTAAAGTACGTAGTTTTCTCGGCTTAGCTGGTTATTATCGGAGATTCGTAGAAGGGTTTTCTCGAATCGCTACTCCATTAACTCAGCTGACTCGAAAAGATACAAAGTTCGGTTGGAGCGAAGAATGTGAGAAGAGTTTTCAAGAACTCAAGAGGAGACTCATTTCAAAGACTGCTCGATAATACCATCCGCTCGAGAGGGATTTGTCATCTACAGTGATGCTTCAGGCAAAGGGTTAGGATGTGATCTCATGCAACATGAGAAAGTCATAGCCTATGCCTCACGACAACTCAAAGAATATGAGAGAAATTATCCAACTCATGATCTAGAGTTGACAGCTGTTGTTTTCACACTTAAAATTTGGAGGCATTACTTGTACGAGGAGAAAGTGGAGATCTTTACGGATCATAAAAGCCTCAAATATTTCTTCACTCAAAAGGAACTCAACATGCGACAACGACGTTGGCTTGAACTGTTGAAAGATTATGATCATACTATCCAATACCATCCCCGAAAAGTTTAACGTGGTAGCTAACGCATTGAGTAGAAGATCATATGCGGGTATGAGTGCAATATTGACAACGCAAAGGCCCATTTTGTGTGACTTGCAAAGGATGGAGATAGAGTTAAAGAATCCAGGGACCTATGTGATGATGGCGAATATACGAGTAGAACCGACTTTAATTGATAAAGTTAAAGCTGCTCAAGTTACAGATCTGGAGCTGATGCGGATGAGGAAGAAAGTGCAAGAAGATGCTATGCCAGAAACAAGAATCGATGAAGAAGGAATATTTCGAGTCAACTCCAGACTTTGTGTTCCTAACGACCCTGATTTAAAGTATAAAATCATGATGGAGGCGCACAACACACCGTTTGTAATCCATCTTGGGATTACCAAAATGTATCGTGATCTTCGTCATACATTTTGGTGGAGAAATATGAAGAGAGAGATAGCGCTGTTTATCTCAAGGTGTCTAACTTGTCAATGAGTCAAGGCGGAGCATCAAGTACCAAAAGGTCCATTGCAACCATTTGAAATTCCAGAATGGAAGTGGGAGCACATTACCATGGATTTAGTTACTGGTCTTCCCAAGGTTTCTCAAGGAATAAATACAATTTGGGTCATTGTTGATAGATTGACCAAGTCTTCTCATTTCTTACCAATACGAGAAACTTATACACTTGAAAGTCTTGCTTGTATATACATAAACGAGATTGTAAGACTGCATGGTATGCCAGTATCCATAGTTTTTGATTGAGACCCAAGATTCACTTCATGATTTTGGGTTAGTTTGTAAAAAGCTATGGGCACGGACTTACGATTTAGTTCGGCATATCATCCTCAGACGGACGGACAATCAAAGAGGACTATTCAAACTCTTGAAGATTTATTAAGACTCTGTGTCCTTAACTTCAAGGGAAGTTGGAACAAGTTCTTGCCGTTGGTGGAGTTTTCATACAACAACAGTTATCAAGCAAGTATTGACATGGCTCCATTCGAAGCGTTGTATGGAAGAAAGTGTCGCTTCAAAGATCTTTGGGATGAGGTAGGTGAAGCAACGTTGTTGGGACCAAAGTTGGTACGTATAACTACGGAAAAGATTCAAACAATCCGATAACGTATAAAAACCTCACAAGATCGACAAAAGAGTTATGCCGATCTTCATCGAAAGGACGTGGAATTCGATATTGGAGATCATGTGTTGTTACGTGTTGCTCCATGGAAAGGAGTTATGAGATTTGGAAAGAGAGGAAAGCTCAATCCTCGATTCATTGGCCCATTTTTAATCCTCGATCGAGTAGGAACTATGGCGTACAGACTCGCTTTACCGCCAAGTATGTCTCGTGTTCATAACGTTTTTCACATATCCATGTTACGTAAATATGTGGAAGACCCAAACCACATTATTGAGTTAGAACCGGATGAAATAGCGAAATATTTGACGTATAAATAGGTTCCTGTTCAAATCTTGGATAAGAAGGAACATATTCTACGCTCCAAGGTTATACCTCAAGTTAAAGTTTTGTGGAGAAACCACGATGTTGAGGAAATGACCTGGGAGTTAGAATCTGAAATGAAATCAAGATATCCTTACCTTTTCGACATACCAAGTACGTACCCTAATTTTGAGGGCAAAATTTCATAAGAAGGGGAGGTTGTAAGACCCCAACTTTTTAATAAAGATGATTTTTCTATAAATATCATTTTTAAATATTATGGAATGAATTTGATATAATGTTGTAGTTGCGGGTAATATTTTTAAATTTTGCAAAGTACGCAATTTGTTATATAATATTCAATTGGTCTGGGAATATTCATTTTAACAGGAATATTATTTATGGCGACATAATCATTAGTGGACCCCTACAGCGGAATAATTGTCGATTCGAGAAAACTACAAAAATATTTTTATAAAAATAACTACGAAAGTTTTACAGATTAAAACCTGTTGAGCTACTCAGTAGTAAAAGTACTGAAGAATACACGTGGTTGCATAGTAAAGACACGGTATTGATTATTGATGCTTACGTGAGAAGTCACTCGGTTTTGTTCAATTTTTGCTACGAGAATCACTTGCATAGTATCTCACGTTATTTGATTCAATTATTATATATATTATATATATTATTAAATCAATAATTGAGGCTGATTTAATTTATTAATATTATTATTTACAATATTAACGATGTCTAGAAGTTTTGCCAAGGAGAGGTTTGGTCACCTAATCATGCTACTAATAGGGAGAAATCCTTTCATCGGAAAGCCCTCTTTCCAGGAACGACTCAGTCGATGAATGTTGTGAATTATAATAATGATGATAAATGTTGTTAAATATCTTTGAGGTGTCTTTTTATGAAGTCACGGAAGTTTATATATATATATATAAATTTTATTTTATTAGTATTATTAATGTAATAAAACATAAAATCTTTTATATAAAATGTAATACTTTTATAAAGTTATTTATTTTATTAGACTATAAATAGAATATATAATATTCTATAATGCATAGTGTTTTGCATAGTAAAAACTTTTTATATAAAACAGAATACTTTTATAAAGTTATTTATTTTATTAGACAATAATTAAAATATATTATATTTTATTATGCATAGTGTTGCATAGTGCCTGCATAGTATTTTGCATAGTAAAATCTTTTTATATAAAACAGAATACTTTTATAAAATTATTTGTTTTATTAGATTTTAAATAAAAAACACACACACACACACACACACACACACACACACATATATATATATATAGAATATATTATATTTTATTGCAAAGTGCAAAATAGTATCCTTTCTATTTTCCTATAAATAGGATGCTTAGTTAGAATTGAAAATAACACCAGAAGTTCAGAGAATTCTTCTATAATCTTGAGCGTATTTCTTTAGAGTTTTAAGAAGCTTTGAGTGTGGTGCAAGTTTTCTTCAAAAATATCCTCGCCCTACCAGTCGGAATACTCTTCTTTTACGGTAAGGGTATTATTTCTTTCTTATTCATGAAGAGAACTTCACATTATTCCATTCTTTATTATTCTCATTGGAATAACTCAGATCAATGGGCTACCCTATACTTGGTGAAATTCTTCTGTTATTCCATTCTTTATCATTGTGTTGGAATAACCTGTCTATGCTAAGTACCACATACATGGTGAAATTCTTCTATTATTCCATTTTTTATTATTCTGTTGGAACATCCGTCTGCGTGCGCTACGCATTTAATTGTTCGTTGTTTATTATTCGTTGGAACATCACATTCATGCGTTTACGCATGACCGGTTCCGATTGTTTATTATTCTGTTGGAATATCTTGTCTGTGCGTTTATGCATGACCTGGTTCCATTATTTATTATTCTGTTGGAATATCCTGTCTGTGCGTTTACGCATGACTTGTTTCCATTATTTATTATTCTGTTGGAATAACCTGTCTGTGCGGTCTGTCACATGCTTGGTGATTTCTTTTGTTATTCCATTCTTTATTATACTTAGTTGGTTAAAGTTTTGGCTTTTATACTCCATGAAATTAGTGGAATGTCCTTGATATTTGCGCTTTATCCAGTATCTTTTTATGGAAATATTCTTCTGAGCATTCTTGAATTTTACTCTACAAAGCAGTATCATGTTGACAATTTGGATGTTATTGAATTCTGGATAAATTAATTCTTGAACTTGTTTTATTGAATTATTATATCATTGTCATCATCCCCATGCTTATATTATGTTGAAAGTCATTTGTGGCCTGTTGTGCATAGATGGACTTGGTATGATTATGACCAGGGATTAATCGGTATAATCATGACCATAATGTTACAAATGATGTGGTAAAAGTCCTCATTGACCCGTAGTGCATTGATGGACAGTTGTTGGCATGATCATGACCATTAATGAATACACGAATATCCTTGGCCCGTAGTGCATGGATAATTTGTGGTCGTGATACTAAAGAATATCCTTGGTCAGAAAAGTGGGGGTGATTCAATGATGTGGATTATTTATTAAGCTGAGTCTCAGTGAGAAAAGTGATGAAAAACCTTTTAAATCATAAAAGATAGTAGATTTATTCTTTACTTGACTCTTTTTAATGGATTACTTGTTCCGATGCAGTTATACTTGATGTTTGTTATATTTTATCAGTTTAACATTGTTGAAGGCTAATGATAATTTATTCTGCATTATCTTAGTCATAATATTTCTTACTTTGGGCTAGTTGAGCTCGCCTTTCTTTCCTTTATTTTCTTCAAGAAATGAGAACGAATCTTAGGGACTAGTCGGAGAACAGAGTGACGGTCCATATGATAGTATTAGTATTCCTCACTATTCTGTTAAATAATGTGAAAATAAATGTAATGAGGACTCTTTTGAGTGTGGATATTGTCTAGATGCCAATATTCTTATTAAAACTCTCAGTTTATGTTTTGTCGTATTTTACACGACAGCTGTATTATTAAGTTGTATTTGAATTTTGTACTATGTCTTTGGCTACACAAGATCGGTGATGTATACCTATTTTGGGGGCGTCACAAATACTCGCGTGATAACTATTATTATAAGTAAATTCCACCAATGGCAGATGGTCATCCCAATTTCCCTTGAAATCCATGATACATGCTCTGCGCATATCTTCTAGTGTTTGGATGGTTCTCTCACTTTGTCCGTCAGTTTGAGGATGGTACGCCGTGTTCATTCTAAGCTGTGTTCCCAAACATTCTTTTAATCGTTTCCAAAAATTAGATGTGAAACGTGGATCTCTGTCTGATATAAACGACACAGGTACACCATGTCTTGAAATGATTTCCTTCACGTACAGTTTTGCTAACCAATCTAGGGTAAATCAAATCTTGATTGGTAAAAAGTGTGCCGACTTCGTCAATCGATCAACAATCACCCAAATGGCATCGTAACCTTGTTGGTTGTTGGAAGACCTACCACAAAATCCATCATGATATGCTCCCATTTCCATTCTAGTATCTCCAACGGCTGTAATAATCCGTTTGGCCTTTGATGTTCAGCTTTAACTTTTTGACACGCTAAACACTTCGCCATGCATTCAGCCACATCCCTCTTCATATTCGACCACCAAAAACGATGTCTAAGATCTTGGTACATCTTTGTACTCCCAAGGTGAATCGAATATCGTGAGTTGTGATTTTCTCTCAGAATTTCCTCTTTAACTTCTGGTACTTGCGGAACCCAAATTCTCCCTTCGAATCGAAGTAACCCTTCCGAATTGATTTTGAATTTGTTTTCCTCACCTATGAGATATTTTCTGCTTTTATCTTTTCACGATCTTTTTATCCCGAATTTTGCGATTTTCACCTTATCTACCAACATTGAACTATTTCCCATCTGGTATAACTTTTCATCGGATTCTGTCGGATATTTAATTTCCAACTCCATCTTAGCCATTTCCGACACTAGTTTCTCTTGAGCAGTTAACATCATTAACTTCTCCCGTCCCTTCCTACTTAAGGCATCAACAATAACATTTGCCTTTCTGGGATAATAGAAAGTCTCGTAATCATAATCTTTGATTAGCTCCAACCATCTTCTTTGTCGCATGTTCAAATCTTTTTGTGTAAAGATATACTTCAGACTTTTATGGTCGATATATATCTCACACCTCTCTCCATAAAGATAATGTCTCCAAACTTTAAGGGCAAACACCACTGCTGCCAACTTTAAGTCATGAGTTAGATACCCTTTCTCGTAATCTTTCAATTGACATGATGCATACGCAATAACTCTGTCGTTCTGCATAAGCACACAGCCTATTCCTTTATGCGATACATCACTATATACCACAAAATTCCTTGTATCATCAGGCAACAACAACACAGGTGCTGAACTCAACCTCTTCTTTAACTCTCGAAAACTTTCCTCATACTTCTCTGTCTAAACAAACTTAACTGCCTTCCTAGTTAAATTCGTCAACGGAGTCGCGATCTTGGAAAAGTCTTGAATAAAACGCCTGTAGTAACCTGCCAATCCTAAGAAACTCCTTACTTCTGACGGTGTCTTCGGCTGATCCCAGTTTATTATAGCTTCAACCTTTGATGGATCTACCAAAATTCTGTCCTTATCAATAACGTGTTCGAGAAACTGTACACGTTCTAACCAAAATTCACATTTTGAGAACTTAGCATACAATTTCTCTTTTCTCAACATCTCTAACGTCAATCAAATGTGTTCCACATGTTCCTCTTTGGTTTTGGAATATACCAATATATCATCAATAAACACCACCACAAATTTATCCAAAAATGGTTTAAACATCCTGTTCATCAAATCCATGAACGCTGCAGGTGCGTTGGTTAAACTAAAAGACATTACCAGAAACTTGTAATGACCATATCGAGTCCTGAACGCTATTTTTGGTACATCCTCCGGCCTCACCTTCAACTGATGATAACCACTTCTCAAGTCTATCTTCGAGAAATATCTTGCTCCCTTCAACTGATCGAACAGGTCATCGATTATAGGTAATGGGTACTTATTTTTAATCGTGACCTTATTCAATTCTCTGTAATCAATACAAAGGAGCATCGATCCATCTTTCTTCTTCACAAACAAGACCGGTGCTCCCCATGGCGAAACACTCGGCTGAATATACTTCTTGTCAAGCAATTCTTGCAATTGCACCATTAACTCTTTCATCTCTACTGGGGCCATTCTATATGGTGATTTAGATATTGAGGCCGTTCCTGGTAGTAAATCAATCACGAAATAGATTTGTCGATCCGGCGGAAGACCCAGAAAATCATCTGGAAATACGTCTGCAAAATTTCTTATAATTAGTATCTCTTCTAACTTCGCACTCTTTTTCTGTGTATCGACTACGTAGGCTAGGTATCCTACACATCCTTGTCTCAACAATTTATTGGCTTGCATCACCGTCAGAAAACTTGCTTGTCGAGGTGACTTGCTACCAAAGAACACAACCTTTGACGAAGTTATAAGGTTAACACACTTCCTTTGGCAATCAATTATTGCTTCGTAATTGAATAACCAATCCATACCCAGAATAACATCGAATTCAACAAGTTTAATTGGTATCAAATCTAACATCATCTCGTGACCATTTATATCCACTCTATAATTCCTATATATGTATTTGATAGAAATCACTTCCTTATTCGCAATATTTATACTTAAGGGAAATTCTAATTCTTCCTAGGGCAAATCTAAGTTCTGAGCAATTTCATCGGATATAAATGAACAAGTAGCACCCGAATCAAATAGTACATAAGTATTAATACCATTAATCGGTATGATACCTGACACCACATCCTTAGAATGTACAACATCCTACACGGTCATATTGAAAGTCCTCGTAGTAGGTCGGCTTGACTGTGCTGGTCCAGAGATAGTTAATGCACCACCACCGTTGTTGTTTCCTTTTCCGCAACTTGCACTTACCGTTGGCTTCTTAGGGCAATCACGAGCCATGTGATCCTTTGAACCGCAGGTAAAACATGCTCCTTTCTTCGGGCTAAAATAGTTCGGTGCAATGTGTCCCTCCTGACCACAGCTGAAACACACCCTTTTCCGCTTTAAAAAAAACCCAGTATGTTTCTTCCCGCACGTCGCACAAGCTTCAAACTTTTTCTTCTGCTGATTTTCTTGATGTCCTCCCGCAGTCGAATTCTCGCTCCATTTTCTCTTCTAGTTATTACTTCCAACGTTACTTCCACCCGCCTTATTCTCATTCTCATTCTTCCTCTTTTTCTGTTCTTGGTTGTACTTGGCCAAGGCATCGCTTCCACCTTCCGCGATAATTGCTTTCTCCAGTACATCCATAAATATGTTCAGCTGGAACATTGTAACCTTGCTGTAAAGCCAAGGCTTCAATCATTGTTTGAATCTTCTTTCTTTACGCTCGTCGGTATTGACTTGATATGTGGCAAACCTTGCCAACTCGTTAAACTTCACAGCATACTCTTGCACCATTATTGTTCCTTGCTTCAGCTCAAGAAATTGTACTTCCAACTAATTCTGAGAACTCGCTGGAAAGTACATTTCAAAAAACATCTCCTTAAATCTATCCCATGCTATAACTCCTTGTCCTCCACGAACCTTAGTTTCCTGCCAACAGTAGCTAGCTTTAGACTTTAGCATGAATGTTGCTAATGTTGTCTTTTGATCTTCGTTTACTCTATCAATGTTGAACACTTTCTCCATTTCTATGATCCATGTTTGGGCTTCCACTGGATTCATTGACCCTGGAAACTATGGTGGTCCAACCGCTTGAATTCCTTAAATGTCGTGACTTGAGCTTGCGGTTGATTTGCAAGTGCACCCGTCAACAGAGCTACCAACTGCTGAACGGGATTAGCATTGGTCTCGTTGTTATTATTAGTAGACCCCTCTAGAGGTGCTTGTTGACGTGGTTGTCTTCTTCTAGGAGGCATTCTCTGTTAAAATATACGCTTATTAGCTCATTACTCAACTTCTTGAGTATTTAAAGTTTAACTTAAACATTCCAAGATTGAAGCTATAACACATAACATTCCAAAATAAACTCCAATATTTTATTCATTCATAACGTTTTAAAACATGTTAAAGATAGCATAACCGCTATTAGCATTCACTTTCCTGAACTAGACAAGTTTCAGGATTACATAATCATACTATCCCTTTAAGTTTATTTATTCACATAATTAACCACAAATTATTATTATTATTATTATTATTATTATTATTATTATTATTATTATTATTATTATCTCTATCTAGACATATTAAGACGTTGTAAGGCTTCCTGACGCTCTTCTTATATGATACGATACGCCGTTTTGTGATCCATCATGAACCACGGCGAATTCCTAAACTGAGGTGGATAATAAAAGACTCGATCCTGGGCCCTATCAATCGCCGAATTAAAAGTGTAATCCATCTCCTTCATCTCGGCTTTGTTCACTTGGACCTTAGCCTCAGCAAGGTCTGCACGTTGAGTCGCTTTCATCCAAACATCCTCTCGCTTGATACTTAATTCCCCAAATCCTATGTTTTCTACTTAAAGGTTACTTCATTCCCCACCTAAGGTTTATAACCTAAAGCTTTGATTTGTGTGTACTTCATTCACTGATTTGGTGCTACTATCAAAACCATTACATCTAACTACCCATCATAAAGGATAAAGACATAATTTAAATAACTTAAACAATAATCTTCCCATTAAAGGGTTACATCATAGTCTCAAAATAAATCCCGTGTAATCTAACCTTAAAATTATTACATAAGTTTGCAAAATACATCACATATTAAAACAAGTCTCATAAAAGTAAAATATTTAATAACTTTCAATAAATCCTTAGCACTTGGACATTTTGCCCTTTCCTTTGCTAGTAGACAGCTCATCAACTTTCTCAACTTTAATTAGATGCAGTGTTAAATGCAAGAGTGAGCAAACAATTGCTCACTGATTTAGGAAGTAGCAATGATAACAACATGAGAATGAACAATGAATACTAAACAATAATACTGAACTTGTTCTACAAATCAAAAATAGAAAACAAGTTCGAAATCAATATCTGAGGGTCTTAAGACCACGAACTATGTCTCTGGTATTTAGTTATTATTACCTCAACCTTAACAGTCTTTTAGACTATAAAGACCCTTCTTAATGTACTTAGGGGGATCAACCTTTTATACCATGTATTGTGCACAAACATCTAAACGTTACACGTACAAAATCCCCTATGTTAAGGTTGTTCGTCTCAGCTTGAATTTAGAATTTCCGCACTAAAGAAAGTTTAGCTCGAAACTAACTTATCAGTGGTTCTAGAATTTTAGAACACTATTCCATAGTAGACTAATTCAATCAATAAGGGTTTAATATAATCAATACAGAATTGAACAAGATTATCAAAATCAAGGATCGAATAACAACAATATATAATTGAATAAACATGATATACATGCAAAGTGCTATATTCAAAGGAGTTAGAACAATCTTCTATGAATCAATGTATTAGAACAATATATGCTTCGAATTATAATAAAGAAAGTAAAGCTCGCTTCGATGTAACGAATTAGGTTACAAGAGCTTGTACAATCATACACTAGATATAATCAATAGGCTTGCTTAACTTTAATGTAAAAATTCAGAAACAAATAGATTGACTTGACTTAAAGGTAGCATAGCTATGAAACAGCAAAATTGTAATTGGGACAGGGTAAATAAACTTGCTCAATAATCACAAGGTAGAGTTAGGAAACTTGCCTCAAGCGTAAGCTATAATATTACAACTCACGTTCACCTACACATTTTAGTGGAATCACAATATCTATTAGATATGCTAACATACCATAACATGTACAATTCTAGCTAATCTTATCATTTTAGCACAAGTCTTTCATTATCATACATATTTGAGTAACCACAAGTGTACATTTCTCAACACTTATTCATTATTGCTCACTAAGTTCCTTAAATCATACATATCATTTTCACCACTTACAAACTTTGCATTTTAGAATTACTAACCACATGATACACTTCTGCTTTAACCTTGTTTTTACACATTTAACACGTTAACATAATCATTAAGCCATGTTATAACGAATGACCAAAGTCTGTAGAAGTAGCAGACTTCCTTTGTCTGTGATCATCGGCTCGGCGCGGCAATAATACACTAGGCATAGCATACCAGCAGGTAAATAAGTGCCTCAAGCGCCAAGATGCAGTCATGCATGACAACTGCACGATGCATGCAATGCACTGATTCGGAGTTTTTACAGAACGCGAACTTAGACTCTACTATAGGCCAAAAATCCTAATTCTACAGAATTTCACCACATTTTAACATCTAAAACTTTGGAATATCCTAGTTAAGCATGCTATACACCATTCTATATACAAAAACATTATATAAACATCATTTTGAAGAATCAAAGCTATATTTTTTTTTCCAAATTTCTTCATTTTTACACTTTTAACGAATTCGATCACCACGAATTCGTTTCTCAATCAATTGACACGATTCCAACTATGTCGCTTTCGTTTCTTAACATATTCTCACAATCCACCAACAAATTACAGATTATAATAAGTATTGATCATAAAAATTTGTACTTTCTAAGCCATATTATAAGAATAATAACACTGATATTTCAATTTCTTTCCTACACACCAATTTTTACGAAGTTGATAACAAATAACAAGTATACATGATGATTAACAGAGTTTTGCAAACCTATATGAACATATATACATACCACAATTCACGTGATTTTCCAATCACATATATATATATATATATATATATATATATATATACTAAAACTAAAAGTTAGAATGGGGATAGTTTATACCTTGATTAGCAAAACAACTAGCAATCCCTTATCTTCCACTTGATAATCACAGAATATCTTCTCTCAAGCTCTCACTCTCAATCCCCTCCGTGTTTATCTTCTTCTCTCAAACCTTCTCTGTGTTTTCTATATTGTCTAGCCTTAGGGAAAAATAAGATGCGTAGGAAAATATAACTGGCCTCTCCCATGTTCCCTTCCGTTAGAAAAATAAAAAGTTTGCATCAATTGAATAAGCCAAAGGCCACAAGGCCTTGTTTGGCTAAACACATAAACCCCCAACTAGATTATTTAAATAATATTTATATCATATAGTTACACTTGTCACACATGTAACCCATTTTAATAGCTTATAATTTATAATTATAATAATTATATTCTTATTATAATTATGCTTATAATAAATAATTAAATAATTATATATCTAATTTAATTAATAAATTAGAAACATCACTTTATTTATTTTATTTATTTCATTAAATTATATAATTCATTTAATTTAATTATCTTCTTAAATATTAAGCAATTGATTTAATTTAATTATTTTCCTTAAATTAAATCCTTCAGATAAAATTATCAACACTCAATTTAATTATCATTAATCAACTTAGTTATTAAGTTAATTCACCACAATTTATCAATTATTTATTTTTCTCAATAAATAAATTACTTAAAATATTTATTTAATTCCATAAATATTTAAATTAAATTACAAATTTCTCGATCGTTACATCCTTCCCTCCTTAAAAGGATTCTGTCCCCAGAATCACAACTCAAAAAATTTATTCATTACATTCTTCCCTCCTTAACAAGATTTTGTCCCCAGAATCGCTATATAAAATCAAGCAAACAACTGAGGATAATTCTTCATCATAACACTTTCAAGTTCCCACATAGCTTCCTCAGCATTGTGGTTCCTCCAGATTACCTTAACATAAGGTATCACTTTATTCCTCAGTACTTGCTCTTTTCTGTCAACAATTTGAACATGGACTTCTTCATATGACAAATCTTTCTCAAACTGTAAGGGCTCATATTCTATAACATGCTTATAATTAGGCTTATATGGCCTCAATACTGATACATGGAAAATATTATGAATATGCTCCAACTCCGGAGGTAAAGCTACCTCGTACGCCACTTCGCTAACTTATCGAAGCACTTCAAAAGGTCCTATAAATCTAGGGCTCAATTTCCCCTTATTGCCAAATTGAATTTTCCCCTTCCAGGGAGACACTTTCAAGAAAACATAACTACCGATATCGAATTCTCTATTTTGTCGATGTTGATCGACATATTTCTTTTGTCTATCTTGTGCTGCTATTAATCTTGCTCGAATAATCTTAATGATCTCGACAGTCTGTTGTACCAATTCTAGACCCAATAGCTGACGTTCACCTACCTCATCCCAAAGATAACGGAGTTTCGCATTTTTCGTCATATAACGCTTCGTAAGGCTAAGATACCAATACCTACGTGATAACTATTATTATAAGCAAATTCCACCAATGGCAGATGGTCATCCCAATTTCCCTTAAAATCCATGATACATGCTTTGAGCATATCTTCTAGTGTTTGAATGGTTCTCTCACTTTGTCCGTCTGTTTGAGGATGGTAGGTTGTGCTCATTCTCAGCTATGTTCCCAAACATTCTTGTAATTGTTTCCAGAAATTAGATGTGAAACGTGGATCTCTGTCTGATACAATGGACACAGGTACACCGTGTCTTGAAATGATTTCCTTCACGTACAATTTTGCTAACCGATCTAGGGTAAATCAAATCTTGATTGGTAAAAAGTGTGTCGACTTTGTCAATCAATCGAAAATCACCCAAATGGCATTGTAACCTTGTTGGGTCGTTGGAAGACCTACCACAAAATCCATCGTGATATGCTCCCATTTCCATTCTGGTATCTCCAACGGTTGTAATAATCCGCTTGGCCTTTGATGTTCAGCTTTAACTTTTTGACACGTTAAACACTTTGCCATGCATTCAGCCACATCCATCTTCATATTCGGCCACAAAAAATGATGTCTAAGATCTGGGTACATCTTTGTAGTCCCAGGGTGAATCGAATATCGTGAGTTGTGAGCTTCTCTCAGAATTTCCTCTTTAACTTCTGGTACTTGCGGAACCCAAATTCTCCCTTCGAATCGAAGTAACCCTTCCGAATCGATTTTGAATTTGTTTTCCTCACCTACAGATATTTTCTGTTTTATCTTTTCACAGTCTTTATCCTGAATTTGCGCATTTTTCACCTTATCTACCAACATTGAACTATTTCCCATCTGGTATAACTTTTCATCGGATTCTGTCGGATATTTAATTTCCAACTCCATCTTAGCCATTTCCGACACTAGTTTCTCTTGAGCAGTTAACATCATTAACTTCTCCCGTCCCTTCCTACTTAAGGCATCAACAACAACATTCACCTTTCTAGGATGATAGAAAATCTCGCAATCATAATCTTTGATCAGCTCCAACCATCTTCTTTGTCGCATGTTCAAATCTTTTTGTGTAAAGATATACTTCAGACTTTTATGGTCGATATATATCTCACACCTCTCTCCATAAAGATAATGTCTCCAAATTTAAGGGCAAACACCACTCACTGCCAACTCTAAGTCATGAGTTAGATACCCTTTCTCGTAATCTTTCAATCGACGTGATGCATACTTAATAACTTTCTGCTTCGCTGCTCGCATAAGCACACAGCCTAGTCCTTTTCCGATCGTCACTATATACCACAAAATTCCTTGTATCATCAGGCAACAACAACACAGGTGCTGAACTCAACCTCTTCTTTAACTCTCGAAAACATTCCTCACACTTCTCTGTCCAAACAAACTTAACCGCCTTCCTAGTTAAATTCGTCAACGGAGTTGCGATCTTGGAAAAGTCTTGAATAAAACGCCTGTAGTAACCTGCCAATCCTAAGAGTTTCCTTACTTCTGACGGTGTCTTCGGCTGATTCCAGTTTATTACACTTCAACCATTGATGGATCTATCGAAATTCCGCCCTTATCAATAACGTGTTCGAGAAACTGTAAACGTTCCAACTAAAATTCACATTTTGAGAACTTAGCATACAACTTTTCTTTTCTCAACGTCTCTAACGTCAATCTCAAGTGTTCCAAATGTTCCTCTTTGGTTTTGGAATATACCAATATATCATCAATAAACACCGCCACAAATTTGTCCAAAAATGGTTTAAATACCATGTTCATCAAATCCATGAACGTTGCTGGTGCGTTGGTTAAACCAAAAGACATTACCAGAAACTCGTAATGACCATATTGAGTCCGTAACGCTAATTTTGGTACATCCTCCGGCCTCACCTTCAACTGATGATAACCACTTCTCAAGTCTATCTTCGAGAAATATCTCGCTCCCTTCAACTGATCGAACAGGTCATCGATTCTAGGTAATGGGTACTTATTTTTAATCGTGACCTTATTCAATTCTTTGTAATCAATGCAAAGCCACATCGATCCATCTTTCTTTTCTTCACAAACAAGACCGAATTGCTCCCCTATGGCGTAAACACTCTATTTGAATATACTTTTTGTCAAGCAATTCTTGAAATTGCACCATTAACTCTTTCATCTCTACTAGGGCCATTCTATATGGTGCTTTAGATATCAGGGCCGTCCCTGGTAGTAAATCAATCACGAACTCGATTTTTTGATTCGGCGAAAGACCTGGCAAATCGTCTGGAAATACGTCTGCAAAATCTCTTTTAATCGGTATCTCTTCTAACTTTGCACTCTTCTTCTGCATATCGACTATGTAGGCTAGGTATCCTACACATCCTTGTCTCAACAACTTCCTGGCTTGCATCACCGTCAGACAACTTGCTTATCGAGGTGACTTGCTGCCAAAGAACACAACCTTTGACGGAGTCATAAGGTTAACACACTTCCTTTGGCAATCAATTATTGCTTCGTAATTGAATAACCAATCCATACCCAGAATAACATCGAATTCACCAAGTCTAATTGGTATCAAATCTACCATCATCTCGTGACCTTTTATATCCACTCTATAATTCCTATATATGTATCTGACAGAAATCACTTCCTTATTCATAATCTCTATACCTAAGGGAAATTCTAATTCTTCCTGGGCAAATCTAAGTTCTGAGCAAATTCTTCGGATATAAATGAATAAGTAGCACCTGAATCAAATAGTACATAAGCATTAATACCATTAATCGGTATGATACCTGATACCACATACTTAGACTGTACAACATCCTTCACGGTCATATTGAAAGTCCTCGTAGTAGGTCGGCATGACTGTGCTGGTCCAAAGATAGTCAATGCACCACCACCGTTGTTGTTTCCTTTTCTGACACTTACACTTAACGTTGGCTTCTTAGGGCAATCACGAGCCATGTGATCCTTTGAACCACAAGTAAAACATGCTCCTTTCTTTGGGCTAAAATAGTTCGGTGCAATGTGTCCCTCCTGACCACAGTTGAAACACACCCTTTTTCCCTTCAAACATACCCAGTATGGTTCTTCCCACGCGTCGCATAAGCTTCAAACTTTTTCTTCTGCTGATTTCCTTGATGTCCTCCCACAGTCGAATTCTCGCTCCATTTCCTCTTCTGGTTATTACATCTAATGTTACTTCCACTCGCCTTATTCTCATTCTCATTCTTCCTCTTCTTTTGTTCTTAGTTGCACTTGGACAAGGCATCGCTTCCACCTTCCGTAATAATTGCCTTCTCCAGTACAGCCGCAAATGTGTTCAGCTGGAACATTGAAACCTTGATGTAAAGCCAGGGCTTCAATCCTTGTTCGAATCTTCTTGCTTTACGCTCGTCAGTATTGACTTGATATTTGGCAAACCTTGCTAACTCGTTAAACTTCGCCGCATACTCTGGCACCGTCATTGTTCCTTGCTTTAGCTCAAGAAATTGTACTTCCAACTGAATCCGAGAACTTGCTGGAAAGTACATTTCAAAAAACATCTCCTTAAATATACCCCATGCTATCACTCCTTGTCCTCCATGAACCTTATTTGCCTGCCACCAATAGCTAGCTTCAGACTTTAGCATGAATGTTGCAAACGCAGTCTTTTGATCTTCGTTTACTCTAGCAACATCGAACACTTTCTCCATTTCCATGATCAAGGTTTTGGCTTCCACTGGATTCATAGACCCTTGAAACTCTGGTGGTCCAATTGCTTTGAATTCCTTAAATGTCGTGACTTGAGCTTGCGGTTGATTCGCAAGTGCACCCGTCAACAGAGCTACCAACTGCTGAACGGGATTAGCATTGGTCTCGTTGTTATTATTAGTAGACCCCTCTAGAGGTGCTTGTTGACGTGGTTGTCTTCTTTCAGAGGCATTCTCTCTGTTAAAATATACGCTTATTAGCTCATTACTCAACTTCTTGAGTATTTAAAGTTTAACTTAAACATTCCAAGATTGAAGCTATAAACATAAACATTCCAAATAAACTCCAATATTTTATTCATTCATAACGTTTTAAAACATGTTAAAGATAGCATAACCGCTATTAGCATTCACTTTCCTGAACTAGACAAGTTTCAGGATTACATAATCATACTATCCCTTTAAGTTTATTTATTCACATAATTAACCACAAATTATTATTATTATTATTATTATTATTATTATTATTATTATTATTATTATTATTATCTATATCTAGACATATTAAGACGTCGTAAGGCTTCCCGACGCTCTTCTTCCATGATACGATACGCCGTTCTGTGATCCATCACGAACCACGGCGAATTCTCAAACTGAGGTGGATAATAAAAGACTCGATCCTGGGCCCTATCAATCGCCGAATTAAAAGTGTAATCCATCTCCTTCATCTCGGCTTTGTTCACTTGGACCTTAGCCTCAGCAAGGTCTGCACGTTGAGTCGCTTTCATCCAAACATCCTCTGCTCTTGCACGCTTAGCTGATTCCTCCTTGAAATCATCATTCAATTTCTCTATGTTAGTCTTCATCTTCTCGTTTACTGCTAACAGGTCTTCATGCTGACCCTTGGTATGAACTAGGTCCCACTCCGTGTTTCCAAGGCGTGAGTCGAGTTCCTGAATCTCTGCATCCTTCTGCTCTATCGAAGCATGATGCATCTCAACCAACTCCTTCAGTTCCTCAACCTTATCCTGTAATTCTATGTTACGATCGTACAGAGCGTCATACATCTCAACTGATATGGAGTTTGGTGGAAACTCCTCAGGATCCTCTTCCTCATCATCCTCTTCTACCTCCTCATAACTATTCTCCTTGGGATCGGTTACAGGCTCATCCTCCTGGATCAACTGCTCCCGTACTACGTGAATATCCTGGGGTTCGTCATCTCTAGGTATCTGAGATATCGCTTCCCTAGCTGGACTGGATCCTCCTTCGTTAGACATCCTGACAACAAAATATTTTAAGTTTTTACTTAACATTTTTTGATACTCGCGAGCACATAAGTTATTAACACATAACACATGATGTCTTTTATCGTTTAGCTTCAATGGATACCTTAATTCATTCCTTAAAACTTGATAAGAGTTGAACACCTCTATGTTTTCTATTTCCTTAAAGGTTACTTCCGAAGGTTTCCCCACCTAAGGTTTATAACCTAAAGCTTTGATACCAACCTGTGACACCCCCAAATCCAGGTACTTCATTCCCACAGGATTTGGTGCTCACTATCCAAAACCATTACATCTAACTACCCATCATAAAGGATAAAGACATAATTTAAATAACTTAAACAATAATCTTCCCCATTAAAGGGTTACATCATAGTCTCAAAATAAATCCCAGGTAATCTAACCTTAAAATTATTACATAAGTTTGCAAAATACATCACATATTAAAACAAGTCTCATAAAGTAAAATATTTAACAACTTTCAATAAATCCTTAGCACTTGGACATTTTGCCCTTTCCTTTGCTAGTAGACAGCTCATCAACTTTCTCAACTTTAATTAGATGCAGTGTTAAATGCAAGAGTGAGCAAACAATTGCTCACTGATTTAGGAAGTAGCAATGATAACAACATGAGAATGAACAATGAATACTAAACAATAATACTGAACTTGTTCTACAAATCAAAAATAGAAAACAAGTTCGAAATCAATATCTGAGGGTCTTAAGACCACGAACTATGTCTCTGGTATTTAGTTATTATTACCTCAACCTTAACTTGATCTTTTTAGACTATAAAGACCCTTCTTAATGTACTTAGGGGGATCAACCTTTTATACCATGTATTGTGCACAAACATCTAAACGTTACACGTACAAAATCCCCTATGTTAAGGTTGTTCGTCTCAGCTTGAATTTAGAATTTCCGCACTAAAGAAAGTTTAGCTCGAAACTAACTTATCAGTGGTTCTAGAATTTTAGAACACTATTCCATAGTAGACTAATTCAATCAATAAGGGTTTAATATAATCAATACAGAATTGAACAAGATTATCAAAATCAAGGATCGAATAACAACAATATATAATTGAATAAACATGATATACATGCAAAGTGCTATATTCAAAGGAGTTAGAACAATCTTCTATGAATCAATGTATTAGAACAATATATATTTCGAATGATAATAAGGAAAGTAAAGCTCGCTTGATGTAACGAATTAGGTTACAAGAGCTTGTATAATCATACACTATATAGAATCAATAGGCTTGCTTAACTTCAATGTAAAAATTTAGAAACAAATAGATTGCTTGACTTAAAGGTAGCATAGCTATGAAACAGGCGAAATTGTAATTGGGACAGGGTAAATAAACTTGCTCAATAATCACAAGGTAGAGTTAGGAAACTTGCCTCAAGCGTAAGCTATAATATTACAACTCATGTTCACCTACACATTTTAGTGGAATTACAATATCTATTAGATATGCTATATACCATAACATGTACAATTCTAGCTAATCTTATCATTTTAGCACAAGTCTTTCATTATCATACATATTTCAGAACCACAAGTGTACATTTCTCAACACTTATTCATTGCTCACTAAGTTCCTTAAATCATACATATCATTTTCACCACATACAAACTTTGCATTTTAGAATTACTAACCACATGATACACTTCTGCTTTAACCTTGTTTTTACACATTTAACACGTTAACATAATCATTAAGCCATGTTATAACGAATGACCAAAGTCTGCAGAAGTAGCAGACTTCACTGTCTGTGACCAAAGTCTACAGTGTTAAATGCAAGAGTGAGCAAACAATTGCTCACTGATATAGGAAGTAGCAATGATAACAACATGAGAATGAACAACGAATACTGAACAATAATAATGAACTTGTTCTACGAATCAAAAATAGAAAACAAGTTCGAAATCAATATCCGAGGGTCTTAAGACCACGAACTATGTCTCTGGTATTTAGGTATTATTACCTCAACCTTAACAGTCTTTTAGACTATACAGACCCTTCTTAACGTACTTAGGGGGATCAGCCCTTTGTACCATGTATTGTGCACAAACATTTAAACGTTACACGTACAAAATCCCCTATGTTAGGGTTGTCTTAGCTCGGAACGAACTTATCAGTGGTTCTAGAATTTTAGAACACTATTCCATAGTAGACTAATTCAATCAATAAGGGTTTAATATAATTAATATAGAATTGAACAAGATTATCAAGATCAAGGATCGAATAACAACAATATATAATTGAATAAACATGATATACATGCAAAGGGCTATATTCAAAGGAGTTAGAACAATCTTCTATGAATCAATGTATTAGAACAATATATATTTCAAATGATAATAAGGAAAGTAAAGCTCGGTCGATGTAACGAATTAGGTTACAAGAGCTTGTACAATCATACACTAGATAGAATCAATAGGCTTGCTTAACTTCAATGTAAAAATTTAGAAACAAATAGATTGCTTGACTTAAAGGTAGCATAGCTATGAAACAGGCGAAATTGTAATTGGGACAGGGTTAATAAACTTGCTCAATAATCACAAGGTAGAGTTAGGAAACTTGTCTCAAGGTAAAACTTTGGAATATCCTAGTTAAGCATGCTATACCCCATTCTATATACAAAAACATTATATAAACATCATTTTGAAGAATCAAAACTATATTTTTTTTCCAAATTTCTTCATTTTTACACTTTTAACGAATTCGATCACCACGAATTCGTTTCTCCATCAATTGACACGATTCCAACTATGCCGCTTTCATTTCTTAACATATTATCACAATCCACCAATAAATTACAGATTATAACAAGTATTGATCATGAAAATTTGTACTTTCTAAGCCATATTATAAGAATAATAACACTGATATTTCAATTTCTTTCCTACACACCAATTTTTACGAATTTGATAACAAATAAAAAGTATACATGATGATTAACAGAGTTTTGCAAACTTATATGAACATATATACATACCACAATTCACCTGATTTCCAATCACATAGAATATATATACATATATACCGAAACTAAAAGTTAGAATGATGATAGTTTATACCTTGATTAGCAAAACAACTAGCAATCCCTTCTCTTCCACTTGTTAATCACAGAATAGCTTCTCTCAAGCTCTCACCCTCAATCCCCTCTGTGTTTATGATTTTTTAATTTTTTTATTACAGGTTTAGAGAATTTTTTTTCCATAAAAAAAAATAATTTTATACAACAAATTATGCCCAATAAATTATTCTAAATACATACTAATATATATATGGTATCAAAAAAATTAATAATTAGTCATAAAGTTTGGTTCTAATACCACAGTAAGGTTTTGTGAAAATCAAAGTAGCAATCAAATTTCAAAAATAGCGGAAGCAAAACAAAGTTGAGAAGGTAGACGAGCCTTCAACTAGCAAAGGAAAGGGAAAATTGTACTAGTGATGCTGATTTGTACTTTTATTTGTCATGATGATCTTAGACTTTATTTTAATGATGTTATGTAATAATTTTATTTTCGCACTTGAATGATGTTTAAAGGTTAGATAACCTAGGATTATTTTGAATTTATTAATGTAACCCTATTTAAGGGAAGGATTTATGATTTAAATATTACTTATTTGGGTAGATAGTATGAATGTATGGATAGTTCGCACCAAATCTTGTGGGAATGAAGTACCTAGATTTGGGGGTGTCACAGGTTGGTATCAAAGCTTTAGGTTATGAACCTTAGGTGGGGGAAAAGCCTTAGGAAGTAACCTTTGAAAAGATAGTGATGATAAACTCTTATTGAGTTTTAGGAAAGAGAAAGTAATAAATCACTTATGTGCTTATGTGATTACAACTTATGTGCTCGTGAGTGTCGAGTAGTGATGATTAGTAATTAAACTTAAAATTTGGTTGACAGGATGACTAATGTAGGAGGATCCAGTCATGCTAGAGAGGAGGAGCCTCGAGATATTCAGGTGATTTGGGAACAACTACTGCCACGGGAAACAGTTTTGTTGGTTACAATGTTTGAGCAGGAGAGAGTATCTGATGAGGAGGATGAGATAGAGACGGATGAGGAGGATCCTGTTGAGCTGCCACAGTCGGTGGATGAGGAGGACAAGGAGGAAGAGCGTCCACTTAATTTGATAGCTGCCCGTATGTACGACGAGGTGTACGACTGCAATGTGGAACTTCAAGATACTGTCGAGGAGTTACAAGAGATAGTAGCTGAACAAAAGACCTCGATGGCACAGAAAGACGATGAGATCCAGGATCGAGAAGAATGACTGAACAACGTTGAAGAGAAGTTGGTCCACACTAAAAGATAGAATGAACGAATGATGAAGAAGATTGCAGAACTGGAGAATAAGCTGAAGGAGGAATCTACAAAAAGGGCAAGAGCTGAAGACGCGTACAGTGAAGTTTATCAACGAGCTGGAATAGCAGAGAGGGACGTACAAGCAAAGAGGAGAAAGATGGAAGAGATGGGCAACGTATTCAACACCGTGATCAATCGAGCTCAAGATTGAGTCATGGGTTATCCGATTCAGTTCGAGATGCTACCATCATACATATTGGATCGCCGAACAATGTTCCGAATTATGGAGGAAGAGCGTCGTAACGCTACGCAGTATCTTAGTAGGACATTGTAGAGAATGTAATTGATAGGTGATTAAAAAAAAATTAAACAAAATGTAAATCTCGTGTATGATATAACCAATGGGATAGATGATGATGATGTTGTCCTGAAACTGTTATAGTTCAGGAAAGTAATGTAAATAGCAGTGATGCTATTGTTTTGATGTTTTTTTTGATGAATGAATAAAAGTTATTATTTTATTCAAAGTGTTAAGTGTTATGTGATAAACTTTTATGATTTGAAACTTCAGTATATAATACTTAAAAGGTTGAATAGAAGCTAATGGATGTATTTTAACAGAAAATGCCTCCAAGACGTCAACCACCATGACAAAGAACCACTGAGAAAACCAACAACAACAACAATGTGGAAGGAAACCCTGTCCAGCAGTTAGTGACGTTACTGACGGGTGCTTTGCAGAATCAACCTCAAAATCAAGGTACAACATTCAAGGATTTCAAGGCGGTCGGACCACCTGAATTTCGTGGGTCCATGAATCCAATCAAGGCATAGACCTAGATTATGGAGATAGAGAAGGTGTTCGATGTTGCAAGAGTAGGGGTGGATCAGAAGACTGCTTTTGCAACATTCATGTTGAAAGCAGAGGCTAGTTATTGGTGACAGGCCAATAAAACTCGGGAAGGACAGGAGTGATAACCTGAGGTATGTTTAAGGAGTTGTTCTTCGAGACCTATTTCCCAAAGAGTTCAAAGAGTCAGCTAGAGGTTCAGTTTTAGGAACTAAAACAGGGAATGATGTCGGTGTCAGAGTATGCTGCAAGATTCAATGAGTTGGCGAGGTTTACGCCATATCAAGTCAGCATAGATGAACGTAAGATGAAGAGGTTCGAGCAGGGACTGAAACCTAGGTTGTACAGTAGGGTTTCCCTATTCCAACTGAGGACATTTGCAGTAGTGATGAAGAAAGCAATTCTCGCTGAAAGCGGAGGTGAGGCAGTAACAAAACACAATCAAGAGCAGAGGAAGAAGAAGAGTGAAGGTGAAGTTAAGAATTGTAGTGGTGGTAACGGTGGAAATGGCAACAACAACTTGAAGAGGAAGTGGAATGCGAATGAGGGAGCTGGGAATCAGCAAAGAAACTAGCAAAATAAGAAGTTTAAAGCATGCACTACGTGTGGAAAGTTTTACAAAGGTGTGTGCTTTATGGGGGAAGCGAGTATGCTTCAATTGTGGCCAGGAGGGTCACATCACCCTAAATTGTACTCAGGCTAAGAAGAATGTGTGCTTCATGTGCGGATCCAAGGATCACTTTGCTCGTGAATTCCCTAAGAAGAGATCTGGTGAGACAAATGGGAGCAAATGAGATGATAGTGGAGGAGCATTGGCTATTGCTTGACCAACATCAACAAATAAGCCCACAGCCAGAACCTTCAACATGATGGTACAGGACGCGGTGCAATCAAAAGATGACGTGTAAGGTATTATTCCAATCAATAATATAGATGCATATATATTATTTGATTCGGGTGCTACTTGCTTGTTTATATTTGATGAATTTTCTAAGAGGTTAGAAATACCTTGTGAAGAGTTGAAATTCCCTTTAAACATAGAAATTACGAATAGGGAAGTGATTCCTGTTAGGTTCGTGTACAAGACTGTAGGGTGAACATTAACGGGAATATTATGAAAGTAGATTTAGTCCCGATAAAACTCGGAGAGTTCGATGTTATTTTGGGAATGGATTGGTTGTTCAATTACGGAGCAATAATTGATTGCCAAAATAAGTGTGTAAACCTTATGACTCCGTCAAAGATAGTTTTTCATGGTAGCAAATCACCTAGACAAATGAAATGTCTGACAATGATGCAGGCCAAAAAGTTATTGAGTCAGGGCTGTGTAGGGTATTTAGCTTACATAGTCGATACTCAAAAGGAAAAGGGTGTAAAATTAGAGGAAATACCAGTAGTTAGGGAGTTCGTGGACGTGTTTCCGGAGGATTTGCCAGGACTTCCGCCTGACAGAGAAATCGAGTTCGTGATCGACTTAGCGCCAGGAACCGTTCCGATATCAAAGTCCCCGTACAGAATGGCTCTGGTAGAAATGAAGGAACTAATGGTACAACTACAAGAACTGTTAGACAAAAAGTACATTCAGCTGAGTGTGTCACCGTGGGGAGCACCGGTGTTATTCGTGAAGAAGAAGGATGGGTCAATGCGTCTTTGCATTGATTATAGGGAATTGAACAAGGTCACTATTAAGAATAAATATCCGTTGCCAAGAATAGAGGACTTGTTTGATCAATTGAAGGCTGCTAGATATTTCTCAAAAATAGATTTGAGAAGTGGATATCACCAATTGAAGGTAAGGAAGAAGGATGTACCGAAGATGGCATTCTGAACTAGGTATGGACATTACAAATTTTTAGTAATGTCTTTTGGTTTGATAAACGCCCCTGCAGCGTTCATGGATTTGATGAACAGGGTGTTTAAACCATTTTTTTGACAAATTTGTGGTGGTGTTCATCGATGATATTTTGGTGTACTCTAAAACTCAAGAGAAACACGTGGAACACTTACGTCTGACGTTGGAGACGTTAAGAAAGGAAAAGTTGTACGCAAAATTCTCTAAATGCGAATTTTGGCTAGAACGTGTACAATTTCTTGGGCATGTAATTGATAAGGATGGGATTTCTGTGGATCCATCAAAAGTTGAAGCTGTGATAAATTGGGAACAACCAAGAACTCCATCAGAAGTAAGAAGTTTCTTGGGGTTAGCAGGATATTACAGACGATTTATTCAGGATTTTTCCAAGATTGCTACTCCGTTGACAAATTTGACAAGAAAATCTATAAAATTTGTTTGGACGAAAAAGTGTGAGGAATGTTTTTAAGAACTGAAGAAGAAGTTAAGTGTGGCACCTATGTTGTCGTTACCTGTGCCGGTCCCTATTTTCAGTTGAAGCATCTGTTTTATAACCTGATCAATATTAGTTAATCGTTATGACTAAAGCTAGCATATAAACATATGTAAGAGGTATATACATATTAACTCAATATGAACATGATTTAATAGACTTACATGATTAACGAAGGCATATGGTTTAAATGGAGATTTGGACTTTAAGTTTTGAAAACAAACTATGTTAGAGATCATGTTCTGCAAATTATGAACCTAGAAACCTTTAGATTGTGTTTATATGATTAGTAAGAAAGAATGAACATGTTAAACCTACTAGTTACCTTTGAACATGAATATTGACAAACTATCTTGAAAGATAGAATCTGACCTTTATAAGTATGTTGGTGGTACTCTTAGACTCACTCATGTAGAATAACCATAGAAATACCATGCTTGTAATGCCCCAGAAAATCGAACCTTTGTAAATACTTTTAATATTGAATTAAATAATATTATTTATTATTATTACATTTGGATAAGATGAATGTCGTTCTATAACCTAGAAACGTTGGAATGTCATAGTATTTTAACTACGTGAGAGAATTAAAGTGTTTGAATTTCTAAGACGAAAATAATAGCTTTCCGAGAAATTTTCTAAAAAACACTATTCATCGATTTCTACTCGGGAATTATTTTTGAACTTCCAAGAAATACGTAACGTTATAATATCAAGGTGAGATGGATTATGTAATAATAATCTAAGTATGGAAAACGTAATATTTCGCATGCGGACTTAATTTGGGAACATTAGGTTTATTAAGCGTTAAGGAAAGAAAGTTGTAATCGTATGATGCGTATGCATTGTGCGAGGTAATGAATGTAAGTATAATACGACGTATTATACTATTATGTATGGAGAATGAGATAACGTATATTATGAATTAATATACGAGCTAGCATACGAAGATTATACGTGGGGTATAAATGTTAAGTTGTTAATTAAATGTAATGGACTTGTAGGATTATTAGCCTAATAAGAGAAGTCCAATAGAGGGTGACAATCAAGCCCAAGTGTTTGATAAATCATAAGTCCAATCTATTGTAATGGAAGCCCAATAAGGAATTAGCTAGATTAATTATCAAGCCCAATGATAAGCCATGATCCATGGGTCAAACCAAGAGAGAAATGGGTAGACTTGATGGGCATCAAATTGTGTGGTGACCAAGTGATGTGCTAGATAAGGAATGAATAGTAAGGAGGTGGAGGATTGAGGAGGTGGAATAAGGAGGTGGGATGGTATTATTGACCATTTTACCCTAGCTTTGAGTGGCCTATAAATACAAGCCTCATTTCATTTTTGTTGGTTGTTATTTCATCCAACACTTTCCTCTCAAAGATAGCAACTTAATTGGCAGAGAGAATAAGCCACATAAGCACTTATAAGCCACTTCAATCTTTGCTAGATTTTCCAAAGTGAAGTGAAGTAATAGTCTTCAAGGATAAGACTCATATCCATTATCTTCATCTCTTCTATGATGGGATTGATAGAGAAGGGGGATTGTTTGTTAATAACATGTAATAAGTTATTAATGAATGATCTTAAGCCGAATAAGTTGAATAAGCAACTTGAACTCTAATAAGTTGATAGAATCATGAAGAACTTGTCATATGTTTGTCATATGATGTTAGTATGTTGAATAAAGTATGAGAAGATTGATTGATGGACTTAAGTTCATAGTAAGTCATAAGCATGAGAATTTGTAGTTCATAAGTTAAATAAGTCATTGACTTATGAGAATAAGTCAAAACCTACTTTGATTATAAGTTGGGGTAATAAGTAACTTGTAATGTTTATATGTTGATTAAAATCCATTTAGAATGATTAGTAATGAAGTTTTGCCGGAATTCACACAATTGGACGATTATCGTCGAATTCGTAAAATTCTTGGAATGGAAGTCGTATTTTGTGTTTGAAGTTAGAAATGTTGGTTTTTGATGGAGACAAGTCATATTTGGCATTATAGAGTTACGGACTCAAAAATGACCGAATTCTAACTTAGAACGAGGAAACGAGCATTGGACGTTCAAGGACGTTTATCATTTTCATTAAAAATGAACTAATAGGTGAAATTTTAGCAAACGAAGTCAAATAGATAAAATTCATATATGATCGCATAGAGTACGTAATTTGTGAACCGTAGGCTTTTGAACGAGCCAATTCGGATTTATAACGAAGAAGTTATGAGTCCGGGAGTTTTGTAAAATTTTCAAAAAATTGCAAACTATCTGAGGCACAAAGTTGACGTCGCAGTGCCAGCCCAAGGCCAAAAGTGTGGCACCACAAATAGCCATGTCCGATTCAGTGTATCGTTAACTCACGCCAGCAGAAGCGAGATGAAGAAGTAATGGGTGAAATAAGCTAATACCAACCCTAGGCAATGGACAGTAAAGAATAATTACAAGTACAGAATGAAAGGGAACTTTATAGTAATAAACTAAGATATAAGCATACCATTGTTAAGGCATTGTAAGACACTTAAGTATGATGATTAAGAGTTAATAATCAATTGAAGATGAATGTAATATGAATGACGTAATGAAAGCTGGAAACCCATAATAGTAGATCTAAATCAGGATTTACATTGAGATAAATGGTAAGATTTAATAGTATACCTACTTGATTATATAAGACCTAATGTGGTATGTTATATGATCATGTATTCTAGAAACTTAGAGACCTAAAGTGTACGTGTGATAATCAGTAAGCAGACGCTGAAGGCAAGTATTCTAACCCTTGTTCCGGTTCAGTCTGGACAAGCTTTGTAATTCATGTATCCTTTCGCATGAAGTTTTGTATGAAGAAGTCAAAGCCAATTCTTTCGGCTAGACTTATATTATAATTCTGTTAAAGCATGATTAATGTTTTCCGAGTTATATTGGTATAGTTTTCAATCGAAGACCAAATATGCTAAAATGTTTTTGTCGTTTAACGATAGGAACGTGAGGTTGCCACAACTTAAACATAAACCCGTTTAATGAATGTAGTGTTGATCAACATAGAGTACTATGGGCTGATCACCCAGACATGCTCGTAAGCTATGCCGGACTTACGGACTTAGTGCCGGGATGTCCTTTTCAAAAGAAATTACGAACTGCTCATAGTCTTGAGCCTTAGTTGATATTCTACTGAATATTGTTGTTGGAAAACGTTTTGAATGAAAAGAAGTGCTATTTTGAATTATCGATAGTACTTCATAACTATTGTTCAGTTACTGGAGATATACGAGTTCTATGTTTCAAGCATGTGGTTTATTAGAATTGTAGTACTTGTTGAGCTAGTCATGCTCACTCTTGCTTGAACCATATGAACACAGCCAAGATCGAACGAACCGAAGGCTCAGGAAAGGATAAGGGCAAGGCAAAGACGAACCCTTAGATTACTTATGTAATAGTATAGGTGAACGATTGTAATATATTTGATATTATGACAAGAACAAACGAATGGGTTACAAAGAACCTGGGAAATGTAATATTATTTTGGATATATAGAAGTTATATTAGTCCTTTTGAGACTATTCAATTGATTGAATGAATGAATGGTAGTACCGTGTAGCACCATCTGTCGGGTTGGAAGAGACCCGGATTTGGGGGCGTCACAGGTTGGTATCAAAGTAGTAGGTTATAAAACTTAAGGGGGGAAAATTTAGAAACCTTAAGCCATAACCTTAAGAGGAGTCAAAGAAGTACAAGAAGAAAATAACCTTATAAAAATGCATTATGATTATGTTATGTGTTTGTATTATTCTACTGACGTGTACTAATCAACTTAATTGTTTTGTGTAGATGTCAGGAGTAAACGGAATGTATGTAGATGGTCAAGCCATTAGTGAAGAATCGGTGAACCAAATAGAGGTTTTACCGAACCCCATAGCAACAGATCCGAAGTTGGTAGTTGAGTCTGGAGACTTAGATGATGCTGACTACATGTCAGTATTCGATGGGATGATAAAGGAGGAAGTGGAGACAGTGTCCTTTAATCCAGTAGCTATAGCAGCGAAGATAGCTCCTAGGGGGTCGATGATGTCTCTTTTCATGTTAGTGTTGGATAGAAATATCCATTACTATCAAGAGGTCAAAGAGCTGAAGGCAGAGCTCCAAATTGTTAAAGAGGACAAGACTGATGTCGAGTCCATATGGGAGCAGGAGCATGATGAATGGATTTTGGCTAAGGATAAAGTCCACGATTTAAAGCATGAGGTCTTTGAGCTCAAGGAGGAGCTAAATACCAAACTGTAGAAGATAGGGAGAATGTCCTATATCCATAGGAGTTCTCACACGATTTCAAAGCAGAGGTAAGTGGTTATCTGTAGAGGTGGGGGGGACGATGACATACTATCAGCCATGATATTATTGCTGGTCTTGCCAATGCAGATTTCGATAATGCCTTAAAGCAGATGTAGACTAGTATTAGCTAGAGTAGTTTCAGTATGTTAATATTTTGTAAGTAGTAGTGACGTAAAGGGTAGTCTTTTGTAAATCCCAATTTTTGGAAAGCGATAGCGGGAAAGTAATGTAAGCAGCTTAGGTTGTGTATGTAACCGATGTAGTATTATACTACAAAGAATTAATATAAGTCCTTTTTATGGAAAGCAATGAGTTATGGATGTTGGAGTTATTGTTTAATATTAATGATAACTAATAAAGAAAGGAATAATAACGAAATGTGTTTATTGTATCAGCAAAATGCCGCCGAGAAGAGTGCAACGTAATTAAGGTTCTAACGTGAATCAACCAGAGGGAGGTCCGGGTAACTCGATGCAGGAGTTTGTTAATTTAATAACAGCCGCATTTAATAGAACAGGGGCTAATATCCCTTTGAATCCAGGAGTAGCACGAGCTACTACCTTTAAGGATTTCAAGAGCGTGGGTCCGCCGGAGTTCAAAGGAACTGAGACCTATTGAAGCGCAAACGTGGGTTAAGGAGATAGAGAAGGAATTTTTGATAGCAAATGTTGACGAGGCCCAAAAGGTTGCCTTTGCATCCTATATGATGAAGGAAGAGGCCAACTTTTGGTGGGAAGCCAATCAGGCTAGGGTTGGGATAGCGAACCTAACGTGGGATAGTTTCAAGGAGATATTCTTCGAGAACTACTTTCCCACGAGCATGTAGGGAAGAATGGAGATGCGGTTTCTCGAGTTGAAACAAGGGGACATGACAGTTCCCCAATACGCCGCAAAGTTTAATGAACTGGCAAGGTTCTCTCCACACCGAGTGAATACTGAGGTGAGAAAGGCGCGGCGGTTCGAGCAGGGCTTTAAACCCTTGCTCTATAACCGTATATCGGTGTTCCAAAGTACTTCTTTTGGAACCATTTTAGAAAAGGCGATAATCGCCAAGGGTGGTAGTGAAGCTCTAAGTCAATACCACAAGGACAAGAAGAGCAAGGTTAAAATAGACGGGAGAGTAAATATTGAGGGAGCCAGTGGTATTGGCGAGGGTCAGAAGAGGAAGGTATTTAGCTCCGGGAATACCGAAGTGAAGCAAGGAGACCCGAAGAGGAGAATGGAGGCCTGCAAGACCTGTGGGAAGACTCACTTAGGAGTCAGTCTCAAGGGGAAGGCCATCTGTTACAATTATGGACAGGAGGGGCACATGGTGCCTAATTTTCCAAGTTCGAAGAAGAATCACGGATGCTTTGTGTGTGGATCAACTGACCACATGGCAAAGAACTGCCCGAAGAAGGGGACGGACGGGAACAGGGGCACTAATAGCGATAAGTTAGCTATTAGGGGTCCAGCGCAGCCAGGTAGGCCGATGGGTCGTACCTGTAACATGACAGTCCAAGATGCAGTCGTATCAGGGGACGTCATCGCAGGTATTATTCCGATCAACGATATTAATGCTTACGTGTTGTTTGATTCGGGTGTTACTTATTCGTTTATAGTGTGCGATTTTGCTAGACGATTAGGATTACTTCCCGAAAAGTTACCTATAGCTTTAAATATTAAGGTAGCGAACGAAGAGATAATTCCTGTTAAAGATATTCATAAGAGTTGTTGTGTAGATATACGGGGTTGTAAATTATCGATAGATTTGTTACTGATAAAGTTAGGAGAATTCGACGTAATTCTCGGAATGGATTGGTTAGTTAACCATGGGGCAATTATAGATTGTCAAAATAAATGTGTGAACATTAAGACGTTAGAACAACCTCGGGTAGTATTTTACGGTAATAGATCGCCGGGACGTTCGTGTTGTCTAACCATGACACAAACTAGGAAATTATTGAGGAATGGATGCGTAGGTTATCTGTGTCATGTTGTTGATACCCAGATAGTGGTAGCAACCATATGGAACAAATACCTGTAGTGAGAGAATTCGTCGATGTATTTCCGAGTGAATTGTCGGGTCTTCCACCGGATAGGGAGACAGAGTTTGTAATAGACATCGTAAGAGAGAGACACGGTTTCTGTGGTACCGATCGTATGGCGCCAGTGGAGATGAAGGAGTTGATGGTGCAATTGCAAGAACTGTTGGACCGGAAGTACATTCAGCCGAGTGTTTCACCGTGGGGAGCATCGGTACTACTTGTCAAGAAGAAGGACAGATCGTTAAGACTGTGTATCGACTATTGAGAGTTGAACAAGCTAACGATAAAGAATAAATACCCATTGCCCAGGATCGATGATCTCTTTGATCAGTTGAAAGGGGCTAAGTATTTTTCTAAAATAGATTTAAGAACGGGGTATCATCAGTTGAAGGTTAGGAAGGAGGATGTACCAAAGACAGCATTTAGGACTCGTTATGGTCATTACGAGTTCCTGGTGATGTCGTTTGGGTTAACAAATGCACCAGCTGCATTTATGGATATGATAAACAGAGTGTTCAAACATTATTTGGACAAGTTCGTCGTGGTGTTTATGGATGATATTCTAGTCTATTCTTAGATGCCAGAAGATCATGCTGAACACCTTAGATTAGTGTTGGAAACACTAAGAAAGGAGAAGTTGTATGTGAAATTCACTAAGTGTGAATTTTGGTTGGAGAAGGTACAGTTTTTAGGTCATGTCATTGACCATGAGGGAATTTCAGTAGATCCAGCGAAGGTGGAAGCCGTGATGAATTGGGAACAGTCGAAAATGCCGACTGAGGTGCGGAGTTTCCTAGGGTTAGCGGGTTACTATCGGAGATTCATCTAAGATTTTTTGAAGATAGCTACTCCATTGACTAACTTGACGAGGAAGATGGTAAAATACGCTTGGACCGACAAGTGTAAGGACAGATTTCAAGAACTAAAGAAGAGGTTGAGTGAAGCGCCTGTTTTGTCATTGCCCGATGACACAGGAAATTTTGTAGTTTATAGCAATGCTTCGCATAGAGGACTTGGTTGCGTGCTAATGCAGTATGGCAAGGTCATTGCGTATGCATCTAGGCAGTTGAAGGATTATGAGAAAGTTTAGCCTACTCATGATCTGGAACTGGCCGCAGTAGTTTTTGCTCTAAAGATATGGAGACATTATCTTTATGGAGAAAAATGTGAGATATACATGGACCACAAAAGTCTAAAATATATCTTCACATAGAAGGAGTTGAATATGAGGCAGAGGAGATGGTTGGAGTTGATAAAGGATTACGACTGTGAAATCCTATATCACCCTGAAAAAGCCAATGTAGTTGTCGACGCCTTAAGTAGAAAGGGTAGGGATAAGTTGTCTATGTTAACTGCTCAAACTGAGTTAATAACAGAGATGGCTAGGATGGAGTTGGAAGTGAAGCTGCCAAGTGAAGTAGGACAAATGATGTTTACGACGGAGATGCAATCTACCATCGTAGAGAGAGTTAAAAAGGTACAACTCAAAACGGATGAGTGTAACCGGATGAGGGAACGACTGACAAATGAAAAAGATACTAAGTACAGTCTTAATAATGATGGATTATTGAGATTTGAAGGATGAATTTAGGTTCCGAATGAGATGGAATTAAAGGAGCAGGTACTACAAGAGGCTCATAGTTCGAGATTTTTGAATCATCCTGGTAGCACTAAGATGTATCAAGACCGTCGACAGAGTTTCTGGTGGCCGAACATGAAGAGAGAGATAGCCGAGTATGTAAGTAAGTGCTTGACTTGTCAAAGAGTTAAGGCCGAACATCTACGATCAAGTGGCTTGCTACAGTCATTGGAAATTCCGGAGTGGAAGTGGGAGAATATCACGATGGATTTTGTGGTAGGATTACCGACTACTCAGAAGGGGTATGATGCGATTTGGGTAATAGTGGACCGGTTGACGAAGTCGGCTCACTTTTTGCCAATTAGGGTCAAGTATAACTTAGACCAATTAGCTAGACTTTATATTAAGGAAATAATTTCTAGACATGGAGCACCAGTATCGATTGTGTCAGATCGTGACCCACGATTCACATCGAACTTTTGGAGGAGTCTACAAGAGCAGTTAGGAACGTTGTTGAATTTGAGTACGGCGTATCATCCACAAACGGATGGATAGAACGAGAGGATGATTCAGACGTTAGAAGATATGCTAAGATCTTGAGTCATGGAATTCAAGGGTAGTTGGGATGATTATCTACCATTAGTGGAGTTTGCGTATAACAATAGTTATCATGCAAGCATATGTATGCCGCCTTACGAAGCTTTGTATGGGAGGAAATGAAGAACGCCACTGTATTGGGATGAGGTAGGAGAACGCCGAATGTTGGGACCAGAATTGGTGCAAAAGACAACAGATATTGTCAAGAAGATACAGATGCGTTTGGTAGCAGCTCAAGACAGATAGAAGAAGTTTACGGATCCACATAGAGAGAATAGAGAGTTTGAAGTAGGTTCGTACGTATTCCTAAAAGTATCCCCCTGGAAAGAAAAGATACATTTTGGAAAGAAGGGAAAGTTAAGTCCGAGGTTTATAGGACCTTTTGAGGTATTAAAACGGGTAGGTGAGGTAGCTTACATGGTAGCATTACCTCCAGACCTAGAACGAATACATAATGTATTTCATGTATATCTGTATTGCGCCCTTATAAGCGATTATAAGCACGTAATAGAATATGAGCCTATTCATATCGAGAAGGACTTAACGTAGGAGGAAATGCCGATTCAAATTATCGATAGAAAAGAACAAGTTCTGCGGAATAAAGTTATATCTTCGGTGAAGGTGATATGGAAGAACCACGATGCGTAAGGAAAGCAACGTGGGAGTTAGAAGAAATGATGAAAAGAATTATCCTCAATTAGTTGTGTAATTTTTTATATAACGAGATTCGGGATAGAATCCTTATAAGGGGAGAGAATAACGCCCCGTAAAATCGAACCCTTGTAAATACATTTAATAATGGATAAAATAATATTATTTATTATTATTACGTATGGATAAGATGAATGTCGTCCTATAACCTAGAAACGTTGGAATGTCGTAGTATTTTAACTACATGAGAGAATTAAAGTGTTTGAATTTCTAAGACGAAAATAAAAGCTTTCCGAGAAATTTTCTAAAAAACACTATTCATCGATTTCTACTCGGGAATTATTTTTGAACTTCCAAGAAATACGTAACGTTATAATATCAAGGTGAGATGGATTATGTAATAATAATCTAAGTATGGAAAACGTAATATTTCGCATGCGGACTTAATTTGGGAACATTAGGTTTATTAAGCGTTAAGGAAAGAAAGTTGTAATCGTATAATGCGTATGCATTGTGCGAGGTAATGAATGTAAGTATAATACGACGTATTATACTATTATGTATAGAGAATGAGATAACGTATATTACGAATTAATATACGAGCTAGCTTACGAAGATTATACGTGGGGTATAAATGTTAAGTTGTTAATTAAATGTAATGGACTTGTAGGATTATTAGCCTAATAAGAGAAGTCCAATAGAGGGTGACAATCAAGCCCAAGTGTTTGCTAAATCATAAGTCCAATCTATTGTAATGGAAGCCCAATAAGGAATTAGCTAGATTAATTATCAAGCCCAATGATAAGCCATGATCCATGGGGTAAACCAAGAGAGAAATGGGTAGACTTGATGGGCAATCAAATTGTGTGGTGACCAAGTGATGTGCTAGATAAGGAATGAATAACAAGGAGGTCGAGGATTGAGGAGGTGGAATAAGGAGGTGGGATGGTATTATTGACCATTTTACCCTAGCTTTGAGTGGCCTATAAATACAAGCCTCATTTCATTTTTGTTGGTTGTTATTTCATCCAACACTTTCCTCTCAAAGATAGTAACTTAATTAGCAGAGAGAATAAGCCACATAAGCACTTATAAGCCACTTCAATCTTTGCTAGATTTTCCAAAGTGAAGTGAAGTAATAGTCTTCCAGGGTAAGACTCATATCCATTATCTTCATCTCTTATATGATAGGATTGATAGAGAATGGGGATTGTTTGTTAATAACATGTAATAAGTTATTAATGAATGATAGTAAGCCGAATAAGTTGAATAAGCAACTTGAACTCTAATAAGTTGATAGAATCATGAAGAACTTGTCATATGTTTGTCATATGATGTTAGTATGTTGAATAAAGTATGAGAAGATTGATTGATGGACTTAAGTTCATAGTAAGTCATAAGCATGAGAATTTGTAGTTCATAAGTTAAATAAGTCATTGACTTATGAGAATAAGTCAAAACCTACTTTGATTATAAGTTGGGGTAATAAGTAACTTGTAATGTTTATATGTTGATTAAAATCCATTTAGAATGATTAGTAATGAAGTTTTCTTAGGAATTCACACAATCGACGATTATTATCGTTAATTCGTAAAATTCTTGGAATGGAAGAAGTCGATTTTGTGTTTGAAGTTGGAAACATTGGTTTTCGATGGAGACAAGTCATATTTGGCATTATAGAGTTGTGGACTCAAAATGACCGAATTCCAACTTAGAAAGAGGAAACAAGCATTGGACGTTCAAGGACGTTTATCATTTTCGTTAAAAATGAACTAATAGGTGAAATTTTAGCAAATGAAGTCAAATAGATAAAATTCATACATGAACGCATAGAGTACGTAATTTGTGAACCGTAGGCTTTTGAACGAGCCAATTCGGACTTATAATGAAGAAGTTATGAGTCCGGGAGTTTTGTAAAATTTTTAAAAAATTGTAAACTATCTGAGGCACAAAGTTGGCGTCGCGGTGCCAACCCAAGGTCAAAAAGTGTGGTATTATAGCCATGTCCGGATGCTGTCTATCGCTAACTCGCGTCGAGAAGCGACATGAAGAAAGCAATGGGTGAAATAGCAAATACCAACCCTAGGCAATTGACAGTAAAGAATAATTACAAGTACAGAATGAAAGGGAACTTTATAATAATGAACTAAGATATAAGCATAACATTGTTAAGGCATTTTAAGACACTTAAGTATGACGATTAAGAGTTAATAATCAATTGAAGATGAATGAAATGTGAATGACGTAATGAAAGCTGGAAACCCATAATAGTAGATCTAAGTCAGGATTTACATTGAGATGAAGGGTAAGATTTAATAGTATACCTACTTGATTATATAAGACCTAATGTGGTATGTTATATGATCATGTATTGTAGAAACTTAGAGACCTAAAGTGTACGTGTGATAATCAGTAAGCAGACGCTAAAGGCAAGTATTCTAACCCTTGTTCTAGTTCAGTCTGGAAAAGATTTATAATTCATGTATCCTTTCGCATGAAGTTTTGTATGAGGAAGTCAAAGCCAATTCTTTCGGCTAGACTTATATTATAATTCTGTTAAAGCATGATTAATATTTACCGAGTTATATTGGTATAGTTTTCAATCGAAGACCAAGTATGCTAAAATGTTTTTGTCGTTTAACGACAGGCACGTGAGGTTGCCACAACTTAAACGTATACCCGTTTAATGAATGTAGTGTTGATCAACATAGAGTACTATGCGCTGATCACCCAAAAGTGCTCGTAAGCTATCTGGGGACTTCTGAGACTTAGTCTTGGGATGTCCTTTTCAAAAGAAATTATGAACTGCTTGATATTCTACTGAATATTGTTGTTGGAAAACGTTTTGAATGAAAAGAAGTGCTATTTTGAATTATCGATAGTACTTCGTGACTATTGTTCAATTACTAAAGATATACGAGTTCTATGTTTCAAGCATGTTATTTATTAGAATTGTAGTACTTGCTGAGCTAGTCATGCTCACTCTTGCTTGAACCATATGAACACAACAAAGATCGAGCGAACCGATGGCTCAGGCAAGGCTAAGGGCAAGGCGAAGACGAACCCTTAGATTACTTATGTAATAGTATAGGTGAACGATTGTAATATATTTGATATTATGACAAGAATAAACGAATGGGTTACAAAGAACCTGGGAAATGTAATATTAATTTGATTATATAAAAGTTATATTAGTCCTTTTGAGACTATTCAATTTAATGAATGAATAAATGAATGGTAGTATTGTGTAGCACCATCCGTTGGGTTGGAAGAGACCCGGATTTGGAGGCGTCTCAATGCTTGTGTATCACATTTCAAGAAAAGCATGAACGAAGCCTATTTTCAACTAAAGCGGTGTTAGTTTCACGTATGTGTTATTAATACTCACAAGCATGCCTAATATGAGTTTTATAACTATCTTGTATGTTTAGAGAGCAAGCATGATAAAATTTGTGGTTTTACGACCTTGAATGGCCTTAACTTGTTGAAATGTTTAATTTAGACATATATTATAAAAGGGAACCTAGATTGACTTGAGAAGCATGAAAAGACCCTTAACATGACAAATATATCATGTATGATTGTTTTGAACAAGCCAGACAGAAACCACAAGGCAAACGGTGAAGTCTTGGCATAATGACCAAAGGATCTGCAAGTGCAGTTGGCCCTAGATCTGAAGCTAACAAAGCATTGCATGCGATCATGAATCAAGTTCGCATTCGACTTTTAGACAGTAACTTGTATGATACCTATGTTGCTAAAAGGAGTTTAAAACTTACTGATGTATGTATATATGTGACACCCCCAAATCTAGGTACTTCATTCCCACAAGATTTGGTGCTAACTATCCATACATTCATACTATCTACCCAAATAAGTAATATTTAACTCATAAATCCTTCCCTTAAATAGGGTTACATTAATAATTTCAAAATAATCCCAAGTTATCTAACCTTTAAACATCATTCAAGTGCGAAAATAAAATTTATTACATCACATCATTATTAAAAAGTCTAAGATCACCATGACAAATAAAAGTACAAATCAGCATCACTTGTACAATTTGCCCTTTCCTTTGCTAGTTGAAGGCTCATCTACCTTCTCAACTTTAGTTGCAATGAGTTTATAAAAATGCAAGAGTGAGCAAAACAATTGCTCACTGAATATAACAATGAATCAACAGGAATATAATAATAATAATAACTGCCAACAAATAAGCTCATCAAAACTGGATAGTACTCTAACAATGATAGTCAGGAACTAAAATCCAAAATATGGAATAAACATAACTGAGGGTCATAAGACCATGAACTATGTCCACAGTTGCGAATGATCTTTCAACTCCAATTTTAACAGTCATAAGACTATAAGGACTCCTCGTACTTAGGGGGATCAGCCCTTCATACAATGTATTTTGCACAAACATTTGAACGCTACGCGTAAGTTATCCCCTAATAATAATAGGGTTGTTCATCTCAATATTTAGAGTACAAGTCCGCACCAGAGAAAGTTTGGTTTGGATAAGCTTTCAAGGGTAATTTGAAGTTCAACAAACATCAACTAGAGGACTAGTTGAATTAATAGTGTTTGATAATCACAACAGATGTTTAATAACAACATAATATAGAACAACTGAGAATCATAAATGAACTGACTATACATGTTAAACTCATGCTTGAAATAACTATAGAGCATAAGTATTTAACAAAATGAAGAAAATGGTAAACCTTTGCTTGAACAATAAATAATCTAAGGTTAGAGTCTTATAACATTAGAAATGAAATTACTGAACATACATTAACTGGTAGCAAGCTAGAAACTATAAACTTGCCCAACATGGTATTAAATTCAAGCAAAGAATAAAAATAGTTCAATAATAAAGACGAGAGTTCAAATTGTGTTCATTATACAAGAATGTAACTTAAGAAACTTGCTTAACTATAAACAAGTTAGAATGAGTCAACAAAATGAGAATTCAAATAACATTAGAGTTAAAGTTAGTCCGAATGAACTAGGACGATTGACTTATTAAATCAACAGTTGAAATAGAAAGCTTGCTCAATCAAAGAATAAAGCTTCATAATGTAATAATGGAACTAGCTCAATGAAAGTAAAGAATTAGGAAACTTTCTCAATGTAAAAGATAGAGTTTAGAAACTTGCTCAATGTAAATATAGAGTTAGAAAACTTGCCTTAAGCGTAAGCTATAAAGTTAAACTCATGATCGCCTACACATAATTTTAGAACCACAATACCTATTAAACATGCTAACATATTATAACATGTTCATTACCATTCACAGTTACGAAACTCTAAGTGTTTTACTTCGCAACACTTGTCTAACTTTCGTTATGTATACTAAATTACCACATAACGCTTTCTTGATTTACTAATCATTTTTACAATTTTGAATTCATAATCCATATAACATGACTCTATTTAACCTTGTTGTTACATGATTCTCACATTACATAACCTTAAGCTAAGCTACAAAGAATAACCAAAGTCTACAGAACAAGCAAACTTCAGTGTCTGAAAATGGGCACTTGTCTTGCAATTGCATGACAACATTGCGATGCCGCGCTTAAGGCTACTCTATATTTCATACGACTTTGCAGTAACTTCAGCTTTCTGAGCAGGAGCTTTGCCACTTTTCTTAAGCCAACTAACATGAATTTCACCCATCAAACAGTGATATTAATACGTAAAATAAATATACAACTATCATAGACATGATTGCTAACCTATTCAACCATTTAGCACAATTTAACAGTAACTAAAACTATTTTAATTTCTCAATTTTCATGTTTTTCATATAAAACTCCAATTTTTGATATTCATCCCAAAAATCATCACTGTGAATTCATTATTTGGCCAAATCACTCCATTCCAATTACGTTATGCTCGTATCTCATTGAAATAACATATACAAGCTTCAATTTATAATTTCACATACTAATTGGCCACCAAAATTGATACTTTTTATGAACATATGAAAAAAATACATATAAACATACACTGTCGAAATTTTCTTCTACTGTAAACCGAAATTAGCATGCAATTATTGTTTAAACATACTTTCTAATCATCACTCTATCTAATTACCATTAACAGATTACGTAACACAATTTACAGAAAGCTAGAATTCACATAGTTTGAAACTTCACGCCATAAACTCATCCCTACATATACATATATATACATAATATAGAGATTATGGAGAATTACCTTCAATTAGCTTGCACAACCTTGCTAAACACTGAATTTGCTGTGAAAATTCTTAAGGCTCCTTTCCAATTCGCTCTCAAGTTCTCTGAACTTCTTAGTTTTCTCCTCTTAGGCTAAACCATAGACTAACTTAAGCGTAAAAAATCAAAAGCTCAAACCTTAATACGCTTTAATAACTAATATCGCCATTAAAAGAAACATATATAATATAAATATATTATATTTATTATTTATTTTATTTTATTTATATTATTAAATTTAAATTTCAAAAATTAGAAATATCAAAAGCCATAAGGCTTGTTTGGCAACCATTTAAATTTTAAAGAATTAAAATACTTAAGCCTTGTTTGAAAAAAACTAATTTAAATCCTTTTAATTTATTTTAATAAACACTTTAGTTTATAAACTATAATCACATATTATTTTCATATCCAACATTAACCCATTAAATTAATCACATACTATATTTTAATTAAATATAGCCTTTTAGCAAATATCACCAAATTATAATTTTCATTATAACTTCATTTAATAATTTAACATACCATCTAAATTATTAAATCAACATAACAACATAACACCTCATATAAGATTTATATAACTCAATAAATATTTAAATTACAATTTAAAATTTTGGATCGTTACATCCTTCCTCCTTACAAGGATTCTGTCCCCAGAATCACCTTTCAAATAATCAAATCGTCACATTCTCCCCTACTTACAAAGATTGTGTCCCCAGGATCGAAGATTCTGAGCTTTCCTTTCTAGTCAAAATTCCCCGCTTCAAATTCACGACTCTTCCTGTGTTGATCAGCATACTTTACCTGTCGATCTTGAGCAGCTACTAGTCTTGCTCTGATGAGTTTGACAACTTCAGTGGTCTGCTGAACCAGTTATGGGCCTAAAAATTGTCGTTCTCCAACTTCATCCCAACATAGTGGAGTTCTGCACTTCCTGCTGTATAACGCCTCGTATGGCGGCATTCCAATGCTTGCATGGAAACCGTTGCTGTATGCAAATTCCAGTAACGGTACATGATCATCCCAGTTTCCTTTGAAATCCATGATGCACGCTCTAAGCATATCTTCAGGCGTCTGGATCATTCTTTCGCTTTGCCCATCGGTTTGCGGATGATACGATGTGCTCATCTTCAATTGCGTTCCCATACATTCTTGTAGTCTCTTCCAGAAATTTGATGTGAACCTCGGATCTCTATCTGATACAATTGACACTAGAACTCCATGCTGTGAGACGATCTCTATAACGTATAGTTTCGCCAGCTGATCAAGATTAAATCTAATCTTGATTGGCAAAAAGTGTGCAGATTTTGTCAGTCTGTCCACTATTACCCATATCGCATCGTACCCTTTCTGAGTCGTTGGAAGACCTACTACAAAATCCATTATGATATGCCCCCATTTCCATTCCGGTATCTCCAATGGTTGAAGTAATACGCTTGGTCATTGATGTCCGGCCTTCACTTTTTGACATGTCAAACACTTTGCAACTCATTTTGCAACATCTCTTTTCTTGTTCGGCCACCAGAAATGACGCCGCAAATCTTGATACATTTTCGTACTTCCCGGATGCATTGAATATCTTGAGCTATGTGCTTCCGTCAAAATTTCTTCTTTAATATCTTGAATTATTGGAACCCAAATTCGTCCCTCGAATCTTAGTATTCCCGCAGTATCGACCTGGTATTTCGCTTATTTACCCTCGACTATACTTTGCTTTCTTTTCTTGCATTCTTCATCCTGTAGCTGATCGTTTTTCACTTTGTCCACCAAATTTGGACTAGCTTCCATCTGGAACAATTTTTCTTCGGATTCTTCTGGAAATTTGATTTCGAGCTCTAGTTTTTCCATTGCTGAAATGAGCTCCTCCTTATCAGTTAACATCATCAATTTTTCTCTGCCCTTCCTACTCAATGCATCTGCAACCACATTAGCTTTACCCGGATGATAAAAGATCTCGCAATCATAATCTTTTATCAGTTCCATCCATCTTCTTTGACGCATGTTCAGGTCCTTCTATGTGAAAATATACTTTAGACTTTTATTATCTGTGTAAATCTCACATTTCTCTCCGTAGAGATAGTGTCTCCATATCTTCAATGCGAACACAACTGCCGCCAACTCTAAATCATGAGTCGGATACCCTTTCTCGTAGTTTTTTAGTTGCCTTGATGCATACGCAATAACCTTATCGTTCTGCATAAGGACACAACCCAATCCTTTGTGTGAAGCATCACTATATACCACAAAGTTTCTCAGATTATCCGTAACGACAACATGTGTGCCACACTTAACTTCTTCTTTAGTTCCTGAAAACTTTCCTCACACTTTTTCGTCCAAACAAATTTTACAGATTTTCTTGTCAAATTTGTCAACGGAGTAGTAATCTTGGAAAAATCTTGAATAAATCGTCTGTAATATCCTGTCAACCCCAAGAAACTTCTTACTTCTGATGGGGTTCTTGGTTGTTCCCAATTTATCACAGCTTCAACTTTTGATGGATCCACCAAAATCCCATCCTTATTAATTACATGCCTAAGAAATTGTACAGGTTCTAGCCAAAATTCACATTTAGAGAATTTCATGTACAACTTTTCCTTTCTTAACGTCTCCAACATCAGACACCAAAATATCATCGATGAACACCACCACAAATTTGTCCAAAAATGGTTTAAACACATTGTTCATCAAATCCATGAACGCTGCAGGGGCGTTTGTCAAACCAAAAGACATTACTAAAAATTTGTAATGTCCATACCTAGTTTGGAATGCCGTCTTTGGTACATCCTCCTTCCTTACCTTCAATTAGTGATATCCACTTCTCAAATCTATTTTTGAGAAATATCTAGCACCCTTCAATTGATCAAACAAGTCATCTATTCTTGGCAATGGATATTTGTTCTTAATAGTGACCTTGTTCAATTCCCTATAATCAATGCAAAGATGCATTGACCCATCCTTCTTCTTCATGAATAACACCAGTGCTCCCCACAGTGACATACTCGGTTGAATGTACTTTTTGTCTAATAGTTCTTGCAGTTGTACAATTAGTTCCTTCATTTCCACCGGAGCCATTCTGTATGGGGCCTTCGATATCAGAGCGGTTCCTGGTGCTAAGTCGATCACGAACTCGATTTCTCTGTCAAGCGGAAGTCCTGGAAAATCCTCTAAAAACACGTCCGCGAACTCCCTAACTACTGGTATTTTCTCCAATTTTACACCCTTCTCCTTTTGAGTATCAACTATGTAATCTAAATACCCTACACAGCCCTGACTCAATAACTTTTTGGCTTGCATCATCGTCAGACATTTCATTTGTCTAAGCGATTTGCTACCACGAAAAACTATCTTTGACGGAGTCATAAGGTTTACACACTTCTTTTGGAAATCAATTATTGCTCCGTAATTGAACAGCCAATCCATTCCCAAAATAACATCGAACTCTCCGAGTTTTATCGGGACTAAATCTATTTTCATAACATTCCCCTTAATGTTCACCCTACAATTCTTGTACACGAACCTAACAGGAATCACTTCCTAATTCGCAATTTCTATGTTTAAAGGGAATTCAACTCTTCACAAGGTATTTCTAACCTCCTAGAAAATTCATCAGATATAAACGAGCAAGTAGCCCCCAAATCAAATAATACATATGCATCTATATCATTGATTGGGATAATACATGACATGACATCTTTTGATTGCAACGCGTCCTGCACTGTCATGTTGAAGGTTCTGGCTGTGGGTTTATTTGTTGAACTTGGTCCAGCAATAGCCAATGCTCCTCCACTAGCATTTCCTTTGCTCCCATTTGTCTCACCAAATCTCTTTTTAGGGCATTCACGAGCAAAGTGATTCTTGGACCCGCATGTGAAGCACACATTCTTCTTAGCCTGAGTGCAATTTAGGGTGATGTGACCCTCCTGACCACAATTGAAGCATATTCGCTTCCCCATCAAGCACACACCCTTGTGAAACTCTCCACACATAGCGCACGCTTCGAATTTCTTATTTTGCTGGTTTTTTTGTTGATTTCCAGCTCCCCCATTCGCATTTAACTTCCTCTTCAGGTTGTTGTTGCCATTTCCACCGTTACCACCACTACCATTCTTAACTTAACCTTCACTCTTCTTCTTCCTCTGCTCTTAATTGTGTTTTATTACTGCCTCGCCTCCACTTTTAGCGAGAATTTCTTTCTCCATCACTGCTGCAAATGTCCTCAATTGGAACAGGGAAACCCTACTGTACAACAAGGGTTTCAGTCCCTACTCTAACCTCTTCGCCTTGCGTTCATCTGTGCTAACTTGATATGGCACAAACCTCGCCAACTCGTTGAATATTGCGGCATACTCTGACACCGACATCGTTCCCTGCTTTAGTTCCAAAAACTGAACCTCTAGCTGACTCTTTGAACTCTCTGGGAAATAGGTCTCGAAGAACAACTCCTTAAACCTACCCCAGGTCATCACTCCTGGTCCTTCCCGAGTTTTATTGGCCTGCCACTAATAACTAGCCTCTGCTTTCAACATGAATGTTGCAAAAGCAGTCTTCTGATCCTCCCCTACTCTCGCAACATCGAACACCTTCTCTATCTAAATAATCTAGGTCTATGCCTCGACTGGATTCATGGACCCACAGAATTCAGGTGGTCCGACCACCTTGAAATCCTTGAACGTTGTACCTTGATTTTGAGGTTGATTTTGCAAAGCAACCGTCAATAACGTCACTAACTACTGGGCAGGGTTTCCTTCCACGTTGTTGTTGTTGTTGTTGTTGTTGGTTTCCTCAGTGGTTCTCTGTCGTGGTGGTTGACGTCTTGGAGGCATTTTTTGTTAAAATACATACATTAGCTTCTATTCAACCTTTTAAGTATTATATACTTAAGTTTCAAATCATAAAAGTTTATCACATAACACTTAACACTTTGAATAAAATAATAACTTTTATTTATTCATAAAAAAAACATCAAAACAATATCATCACTGCTATTTACATTACTTTCCTGAACTATAACAGTTTCAGGACAACATCATCATCATCTATCCCATTGGTTATATCATACCTGGTATTTACATTTCGTTTTTTTTAATCACCTATCAATTACATTCTCTACAATGTCCTACTAAGATACTGCGTAGCCTTACGACGCTCTTCCTCCATAATTCGGAACATTTTTCGGCGATCCAATATGTATGATGGTAGTGTCTCAAACTGAATCGGTTAACCCATGACTCGATCTTGAGCTCGATTGTTCACGGTGTTGAATACGTTGCCCACCTCTTCCATCTTTCTCCATTTTACTTGTGCGTCCCTCTCTACTATTCCAGCTCATTGATAAACTTCACTGTACGCGTCTTCAGGTCTTGCCCTTTTTATATATTCCTCCTTCAGCTTATTCTCCAGTTCTGCAATCTTCTCTATCATTCGCTCGTTCTCTCCTTTAGTGTGGATCAGCTTCTCATCAACGTTTTTAGTCGTTCTTCTCGATCCTGGATCTCATCGTCTTTCTGTGCCATCGAGATCTGTTGTTCAGCTATTATCTCTTTTAACTCCTCGACATTATCTTGAAGTTCCACATTGCGGTCATACACCTCGTCGTACATACGGGCAGCTATCGAATTAAGTGGAAGCTCTTCCTCCTCATCCTCCTCATCCCCCGACTGTGGCAGCTCAACAGGATCCTCCTCATTCGTCTCTATATCATCCTCCTCATCAGATACTCTGTCCTGCTCAACCACTGTGACCAACGGAACTATTTCCCGTGGCAGTAGTTGTTCCCAAATCACCTGAATATCTCGAGGCTCCTCTTCTCTAGCCTGACTGGATCCTCCTACATTAGCCATCCTGTCAACCAAATTTTAAGTTTAATTACTAATCATCACTACTCGACACTCACGAGCACTTAAGTTGTAATCACATAAGCACATAAGTGTTTTATTACTTTCTCTTTCCTAAAACTCGATAAGAGTTTATCATCACTATCTTTTCAAAGGTTACTTCCTAAGGCTTTTCATCCACCTAAGGTTCATAACCTAAAGCTTTGATACCAACCTGTGACACCCCCAAATCTAGGTACTTCATTCCCACAAGATTTGGTGCTCATTATCCATACATTCATACTATCTACCCAAATAAATAATATTTAACTCATAAATCCTTCCCTTAAACAGGGTTACAATAATAATTTCAAAATAATCCCAGGTTATCTAACCTTTAAACATCATTCAAGTGCGGAAATAAAATTTATTACATCACATCATTATTAAAAAGTCTAAGATCACCATGACAAATAAAAGTACAAATTAGCATCACTTGTAAAATTTCCCCTTTCCTTTGCTAGTTGAAGGCTCATCTACCTTCTCAACTTTAGCTGCAAGCATATGTATGCCGCCTTACGAAGCTTTGTATGGGAGGAAATGAAGAACGCCACTGTATTGGGATGAGGTAGGAGAACGCCGAATGTTGGGACCAGAATTGGTGCAAAAGACAACAGATATTGTCAAGAAGACTGAGATGCGTTTGGTAGCGACTCAAGGCAGGATAGAAGAAGTTTACGGATCCACATAGAGAATAGAGAGTTTGAAGTAGGTTCGTACGTATTCCTAAAAGTATCCCCCTGGAAAGAAAAGATACATTTTGGAAAGAAGGGAAAGTTAAGTCCGAGGTTTATAGGACCTTTTGAGGTATTAAAACGGGTAGGTGAGGTAGCTTACATGGTAGCATTACCTCCAGACCTAGAACGAATACATAATGTATTTCATGTATCGGTATTGCGTCCTTATAAGCCAGATTATAAGCACGTAATAGAATATGAGCCTATTCATATCGAGAAGGACTTAACGTAGGAGGAAATGCCGATTCAAATTATCGATAGAAAAGAACAAGTTCTGCGGAATAAAGTTATACCTTCGGTGAAGGTGATATGGAAGAACCACGATGCAGAAGAAGCAACGTGGGAGTTAGAAGAAATGATGAAAAAGAATTATCCTCAATTAGTTGTGTAATTTTTTTATATAACGAGATTCTGGGGATAGAATCCTTATAAGGGGGAGAGAATGTAACGCCCCAGAAAATCGAACCCTTGTAAATACATTTAATAATGGATAAAATAATATTATTTATTATTATTACGTATGGATAAGATGAATGTCGTCCTATAACCTAGAAACGTTGGAATGTCGTAGTATTTTAACTACATGAGAGAATTAAAGTGTTTGAATTTCTAAGACGAAAATAAAAGCTTTCCGAGAAATTTTCTAAAAAACACTATTCATCGATTTCTACTCGGGAATTATTTTTGAACTTCCAAGAAATACGTAACGTTATAATATCAAGGTGAGATGGATTATGTAATAATAATCTAAGTATGGAAAACGTAATATTTCGCATGCGGACTTAATTTGGGAACATTAGGTTTATTAAGCGTTAAGGAAAGAAAGTTGTAATCGTATAATGCGTATGCATCAATGCGAGGTAATGAATGTAAGTATAATACTGACGTATTATACTATTATGTATAGAGAATGAGATAACGATATTACTTAATTAATATACGAGCTAGCTTAATGAAGATTATCGTGGGGTATAAATGTTAAGTTGTTAATTAAATGTAATGGACTTGTAGGATTATTAGCCTAATAAGAGAAGTCCAATAGAGGTGACAATCAAGCCCAAGTGTTTGCTAAATCATAAGTCCAATCTATTGTAATGGAAGCCCAATAAGGAATTAGCTAGATTAATTATCAAGCCCAATGATAAGCCATGATCCATGGGGTAAACCAAGAGAGAAATGGGTAGACTTGATGGGCAATCAAATTGTGTGGTGACCAAGTGATGTGCTAGATAAGGAATGAATAACAAGGAGGTCGAGGATTGAGGAGGTGGAATAAGGAGGTGGGATGGTATTATTGACCATTTTACCCTAGCTTTGAGTGGCCTATAAATACAAGCCTCATTTCATTTTTGTTGGTTGTTATTTCATCCAACACTTTCCTCTCAAAGATAGTAACTTAATTAGCAGAGAGAATAAGCCACATAAGCACTTATAAGCCACTTCAATCTTTGCTAGATTTTCCAAAGTGAAGTGAAGTAATAGTCTTCCAGGGTAAGACTCATATCCATTATCTTCATCTCTTATATGATAGGATTGATAGAGAATGGGGATTGTTTGTTAATAACATGTAATAAGTTATTAATGAATGATAGTAGTCGTAATAAGTTGAATAAGCAACTTGAACTCTAATAAGTTGATAGAATCATGAAGAACTTGTCATATGTTTGTCATATGATGTTAGTATGTTGAATAAAGTATGAGAAGATTGATTGATGGACTTAAGTTCATAGTAAGTCATAAGCATGAGAATTTGTAGTTCATAAGTTAAATAAGTCATTGACTTATGAGAATAAGTCAAAACCTACTTTGATTATAAGTTGGGGTAATAAGTAACTTGTAATGTTTATATGTTGATTAAAATCCATTTAGAATGATTAGTAATGAAATTTTGCCGGAATTCACACAATTGGACGATTATCGTCGAATTCGTAAAATTCTTGGAATGGAAGTCGTATTTTGTGTTTGAAGTTGGAAACATTGGTTTTCGATGGAGACAAGTCATATTTGGCATTATAGAGTTGTGGACTCAAAAATGACCGAATTCCAACTTAGAAAGAGGAAACAAGCATTGGACGTTCAAGGACGTTTATCATTTTCGTTAAAAATGAACTAATAGGTGAAATTTTAGCAAATGAAGTCAAATAGATAAAATTCATACATGAACGCATAGAGTACGTAATTTGTGAACCGTAGGCTTTTGAACGAGCCAATTCGGACTTATAATGAAGAAGTTATGAGTCCGGGAGTTTTGTAAAATTTTTAAAAAATTGTAAACTATCTGAGGCACAAAGTTGGCGTCATCATGCAACCCAAGGTCAAAGTGTGAAATTGAAAATGCCATGTCCAGGATGCTGTGTATCGCTAACTCGCGTCGAGAAAGCGACATGAAGAGTAATGGGTGAAATAAAATACCAACCCTAGGCAATTGACAGTAAAGAATAATTACAAGTATGAGTAATGAAAGGAACTTTATAATAATGAACTAAGATATAAGCATAACATTGTTAAGGCATTTTAAGACACTTAAGTATGACGATTAAGAGTTAATAATCAATTGAAGATGAATGAAATGTGAATGACGTAATGAAAGCTGGAAACCCATAATAGTAGATCTAAGTCAGGATTTACATTGAGATGAAGGGTAAGATTTAATAGTATACCTACTTGATTATATAAGACCTAATGTGGTATGTTATATGATCATGTATTGTAGAAACTTAGAGACCTAAAGTGTACGTGTGATAATCAGTAAGCAGACGCTAAAGGCAAGTATTCTAACCCTTGTTCTAGTTCACCGAAAAGATTTATAATTCATGTATCCTTTCGCATGAAGTTTTGTATGAGGAAGTCAAAGCCAATTCTTTCGGCTAGACTTATATTATAATTCTGTTAAAGCATGATTAATATTTACCGAGTTATATTGGTATAGTTTTCAATCGAAGACCAAGTATGCTAAAATGTTTTTGTCGTTTAACGACAGGCACGTGAGGTTGCCACAACTTAAACGTATACCCGTTTAATGAATGTAGTGTTGATCAACATAGAGTACTATGCGCTGATCACCCAAAAGTGCTCGTAAGCTATGCCGGACTTACAGACTTAGTGCCGGGATGTCCTTTTCAAAAGAAATTATGAACTGCTTGATATTCTACTGAATATTGTTGTTGGAAAACGTTTTGAATGAAAAGAAGTGCTATTTTGAATTATCGATAGTACTTCGTGACTATTGTTCAATTACTAAAGATATACGAGTTCTATGTTTCAAGCATGTTATTTATTAGAATTGTAGTACTTGCTGAGCTAGTCATGCTCACTCTTGCTTGAACCATATGAACACAACAAAGATCGAGCGAACCGATGGCTCAGGCAAGGCTAAGGGCAAGGCGAAGACGAACCCTTAGATTACTTATGTAATAGTATAGGTGAACGATTGTAATATATTTGATATTATGACAAGAATAAACGAATGGGTTACAAAGAACCTGGGAAATGTAATATTAATTTGATTATATAAAAGTTATATTAGTCCTTTTGAGACTATTCAATTTAATGAATGAATAAATGAATGGTAGTATTGTGTAGCACCATCCGTTGGGTCGAAGAGACCCGGATTTGGAGGCGTCTCAATGCTTGTGTATCACATTTCAAGAAAAGCATGAACGAAGCCTATTTTCAACTAAAGCGGTGTTAGTTTCACGATGTGTTATTAATACTCACAAGCATGCCTAATATGAGTTTTATAACTATCTTGTATGTTTAGAGAGCAAGCATGATAAAATTTGTGGTTTTACGACCTTGAATGACCTTAACTTGTTGAAATGTTTAATTTAGACATATATTATAAAAGGGAACCTAGATTGACTTGAGAAGCATGAAAAGACCCTTAACATGACAAATATATCATGTATGATTGTTTTGAACAAGCCGCATACAGAACCACAAGGCAAAGAAATTGAAGTCTTGGCATAATGACCAAAGGATCTGCGGCTTGTATTCGATTCCAAAGCTTAGCATTCACAAGCGCGGTGTGCCGATCATGAATCTGAAGTTCTGCATTCTGACTTTTAGACAGTAACTTGTATGATACCTATGTTGCTAAAAGGAGTTTAAAACTTACTGATGTATGTATATATGTGACACCCCCAAATCTAGGTACTTCATTCCCACAAGATTTGGTGCTAACTATCCATACATTCATACTATCTACCCAAATAAGTAATATTTAACTCATAAATCCTTCCCTTAAATAGGGTTACATTAATAATTTCAAAATAATCCCAAGTTATCTAACCTTTAAACATCATTCAAGTGCGAAAATAAAATTTATTACATCACATCATTATTAAAAAGTCTAAGATCACCATGACAAATAAAAGTACAAATCAGCATCACTTGTACAATTTGCCCTTTCCTTTGCTAGTTGAAGGCTCATCTACCTTCTCAACTTTAGTTGCAATGAGTTTATAAAAATGCAAGAGTGAGCAAAACAATTGCTCACTGAATATAACAATGAATCAACAGGAATATAATAATAATAATAACTGCCAACAAATAAGCTCATCAAAACTGGATAGTACTCTAACATGATGATAGTCAGAACTAAAATCCAAAATATGGAATAAACATAATCGAGGGTCATAAGACCATGAACTATGTCCACAGCCATGAATGATCTTTCAACTCCAATTTTAATAAATCATAAGACTATAAGGACTCCTCGCATTTAGGGGGATCACCTTCATACAATGTATTTTGCATAAACATTTGAACGCTTACGCCGTAAGTTATCCCCTAATAATAATAGGGTTGTTCATCTCAATATTTAGAGTACAAGTCCGCACTGCAGAAAGTTTGGTTTGGATAAGCTTTCAAGGGTAATTTGAAGTTCAACAAACATCAACTAGAGGACTAGTTGAATTAATAGTGTTTGATAATCACAACAGATGTTTAATAACAACATAATATAGAACAACTGAGAATCATAAATGAACTGACTATACATGTTAAACTCATGCTTGAAATAACTATAGAGCATAAGTATTTAACAAAATGAAGAAAATGGTAAACCTTTGCTTGAACAATAAATAATCTAAGGTTAGAGTCTTATAACATTAGAAATGAAATTACTGAACATACATTAACTGGTAGCAAGCTAGAAACTATAAACTTGCCCAACATGGTATTAAATTCAAGCAAGGAATAAAAATAGTTCAATAATAAAGACGAGAGTTCAAACTATGTTCATTATATAAGAATGTATCTTAAGAAACTTTCTTAACTATAAACAAGTTAGAATGAATCAATAAAATGAGTATTCAAATAACATTAAAGTTAAAGTTAGTCCGAATGAACTAGGTCGATTGACTTATTCAATCAACAGTTGAAATAGAAAGCTTGCTCAATCAAATAATAAAGCTTTATAATGTAATAATGGAACTAGCTCAACGAAAGTAGAGAATTAGGAAACTTTCTCAATGTAAAAGATAGAGTTTAGAAACTTGCTCAATATAAATATAGAGTTTGAAAACTTGCCTTGAGCGTAAGCTATAAAGTTAAACTCATGATCACCTACACATAATTTTAGAACCACAATACATATTAGACATGCTAACATATCATAACATGTTCATTACCATTCACATTTCAGAAACTCTAAGTGTTTTACTTCACAACACTTGTCTAACTTTCATTATGTATACTAAATTACCACATAACGCGTTCTTGATTTACTAATCATTTTTACAATTTTAAATTCACAATCCATATAACATGACTCTATTTAACCTTGTTGTTACATGATTCTCACATTCCATAACCTTAAGCTAAGCTACAAAGAACAACCAAAGTCTGCAGAACAAGCAAACTTCGATTAATCGAAAATGGGCACTTCGTGCATACCGCACGAAGTTTTATATGGGGATGCTGCTGCGCCCTAATATCATCAAGGTCATGCCGACTTTGAGTAACTTAGTTTTGCGTAACGTAGCTTTGGCAATTTTCTTAAGCCAACTAACACGAATTTCACCCATCAAACAGTGATATTAACACGTAAAATAAATATACAACTATCATAGACATGATTGCATACTTATTTAACCACTTAGCACAATTTAACAGTAAATAAAACTATTTTAATTTCTCAATTTTCATGTTTTTCATATAAAACTCCAAATTTTTATATTCATCCCAAAAATCATCATTGTGAATTCATTATTTGGCCAAATCACTCCATTCCAATTACGTTATGCTCGTATCTCATTGAACTAACATATACAAGCTTCAATTTATAATTTCACATATTAATTGAGCACCAAAATTGATACTTTGCATGAACATATGAAAAAAATACATATAAACATACACTGTCGAAATTTTCTTCTACTGTAAACCAAAATTTGCACGCAATTATTGTTTAAACATACTTTGTAATCATCACTCTATCTAATTACCATCAACAGATTACGTAACACAATTTACAGAAAGCTAGAATTCACAGAGTTTGAAACTTCACGCCATAAACTCATACCTACATATACATATATATACATAATATAGAGATTATGGAGAATTACCTTCAATTAGCTTGCACAACCTTGCTAAACACTGAATTTGCTGTGAAAATTCTTAAGGCTCCTTTCCAATTCGCTCTCAAGTTCTCTGAACTTCTTAGTTTTCTCCTCTTAGGCTAAACCATAGACTAACTTAAACGTAAAAAATCAAAAACTGAAACCTTAATACGCCTAATAACTAATATCAGTTACTAAAAGAAACGTATATAATATAAATATATTATATTTATTATTTATTCTATTTTATTTATATTATTAAATTTAAATTTCAAAAATTAGAAATATCAAAAGCCATAAGGCTTGTTTGGCAACCATTTAAATTTTAAAGAATTAAAATACTTAAGCCTTGTTTGACAAAAACTAATTTAAATCCTTTTTAATTTATTTTAATAAACACTTTTGTTTATAAACTATAATCACATTATTTTCATATCCAACATTAACCCATTAAATTAGTCATATACTATATTTTAATTAAATATAGCCTTTTAGCAAATATCACCAAACTATAGTTTTCATTATAACTTCATTTAATAATTTAACATACCATCTAAATTATTAAATCAACACAACAACATAACACCTCATATAAGATTTATATAACTCAATAAATATTTAAATTACAATTTAAAATTTTGGATCGTTACATCCTTCCCTCCTTACAAGGATTCTGTCCCCAGAATCACCATTCAAACAATCAAATCATCACAATATATGTGATGCTTAGATGATAAGTTGGTGTTTGCTTTGTAATAGGAATGTCCATGAGTAGAAAGATCTTAACCTTGCGCGTTATAAATTGTTAGACACTTGGTTAATGATAAGCATATAAGTTGATTTTGTATTGCATATGTGCATACTTGAATCGTGTCGAACTTGATTAAGGAACGTGATAGCTAATGAGCATCTTGTTCTTATAATACGCTATACTAGGATTCGAAAGTGTTGATTTGTTAACGTGGATAAACTACGCTTAAGGCAAGTTCCCTAAACTTACTCTAATTTTTATTGAGCGAGTTTCCTTGAACTTCACTCTTGATTGTGCAAGTTCCTTGAACCCTACTTTTAAACTTATCTTGTGAATGTAAGTTATCCCACTTATTCGTTTAATCGAGCTTGTATGCTTAAATTCTTGTGAAAGTTATTATTTATGTTGAACTTAGTATTGTTCTTAAAATAATATGAAAGAGTCGATGTCATTTGATTCAGCTAGACTATATGCATGTTTATAAAAGTTGTCCAAACCAATTGATTTGTGCAGAAATCTTGAAAACTGAGTTGGACAACCCTTTTGATAAGGGGAGTGTATGTCATTGGAAACCCCAAACCATGATTGAATATTATGGTGGTGTTATGCATAACGTAAAGTATTGTAGACTGATCATCTATAGTACTTGATATTTTTGGGTTATTGGTTTAATATTGGTAACTCTAGTGAAAGTTCAATAGTCCTTAGTGTCTACTCAGTATAAATTGTTTATTCAGTTGGATACATTAATAATCCTTGAATTCATATATCTCTGTTGATTTATATTGAATTATCGTCCTTATTATAAGAATTATTGATATTCATTACTCATGATATTATTCTGAAACTCTTAACTATCTTAGAGATGATACTTCGATATTTCAAACTCGTGTTATGAAACTCTTTACCTTTGTTGTATATTACTTGCTGGGAAATTTGTTCTCATCCTTACTTATTTAAAACCTTTCAGTTAAAGAGGAACATGGAGGTGTTTCTGGAACAGACAAGGGCAAGGGCAAGGGCAAGGCTACCGACTAGTTTGTTCCTTTTATGTTTAAAACTATTATGTTGTGTTAAGACTATTTTTAGACGATGTTTAAACGTAAGTTGGATTATGTAATAGGTCTTTATTCGATACTATTATGTAATCTAATAAGTACTGTAGGTTGCGAGACTAGGGGGAATAATTATAATAAATCATTGTATATTATTCTAAATTTAGATCTTCCGTTGTGAATGTGTTATTTAGTTATTATAGTTTTACCATGAGAACATGATGAACCAAATTCGAGTGACCAAGTGGAGGTCCGAATTTGGGGGTGTCACAGGTTGGTATTAGAGCCGTAGTTATAAACCTTAGGAGCGAGTGTCCTTAGATTATAACTCGGGAGAACTTAGAAGTTAGGAAGGAGATAAAACTCATGTAGAGTTTTCCTTGAGAGACTTAGTGTGTTATAAAATGTAACTTCATTCTATACAATGAACTTATGTTTATTTAACGTTATGATGGAGTTGTTGTTTATGTTGTCTTATATTGGTGATTGTAGGATGACTGACATGGGAGGACTTGGCCGAGTAGTAGAGGAGGAGCTGTGTGATATCCACATAGTCTATAAGACACCCTTGATAGGGGAGCCTATTTCAGTAGTGGCCCCGATGGATGATGATGATGATGAAAAAGAGGTGGAGTCTGATCCGGAGGAGGAGCCTTTGGAGGAGGAGCCTGAGCCTATGATGGACTCCGACGAGGCTACTTTCGAGGATCGGATGTTAGAAGAGTATGAGGAGCAGATTTTAGAGTTAGGGTATAGAGTGGAGGAGTTAGAAGCTAAGGCTAGGGAGAGGGAGTCTGCATTCCATAAGTTGAGGGACGAGGACCATCAGAGGCAACTAGTGATGCAGGAGATGGAGGTGGAAATTGCTCACCGTAAGGAGGCAGGGATCCAGATGGGAGCTTTGTTTCACCAAGTGGTGGCAAGGAATGTTGAGGTGGCAGGAAAGCTAGAGGAATTAGAACATAAGGTTTTGAGTGAGAGGACGGAGAAGGAGGCTCTCCAAACATAGTTAGAGATGAAGGTGATGGGTAGGATGTGACACCCCCAAATTCGGGTTTCTTCCAACCCGACAGATGTTGCTACACGGTACTACCATTCATTCATTTATTCAATTGAAGAGTCTCAAAATGACTAATATAACTTCTATATATTCAAAATAGTATTACATTTCCCAGGTTCTTTATAACCCATTCATTCGTTTTTGTCATAATATTCAATATATTACAAACATACACCTATACTATTGCATAGGTAAGCTAAGGGTTCGTCTTCGCCTTGCCTTTGTCTTTACCGGAGCCTTCGGTCCATTCGATCTTAGCTGTGTTCATATGATTCAAGCAAGAGTGAGCATGACTATCTCAACAAGTACTACAATTCTAATAAACAACATGCTTGAAACACAGAACTCATATATCTTCAATAACTGAACAATAGTTATGAAGTAGTATCGATAATTCAAAATAACACTTCTTTTCATTCAAAACGTTTTACTACAACATTATTCAGTAAAACATCAATTCCGGTCCAAGACCTTGAGCATTTCATAAGTTCTTTTGAAAAGGACGTCCCGGCACTAAGTCCGTGTATCGCCCCAGAAAAGTGGGATTTTTGAGAATTAAATTTTTATTTTGATTATGTGGATTAAAATGAATTTAATTGATTATTTATGGGAGTAAGCTAATCGAACGTTGTTCTATGACCTAGATATGTCGGAATGTCATAGTATTTTTGCTACGTGATAGAATTAAAGTGTTTGAATTTCCAAGACGAAAATAAAAGCTTTTCGAGAAATTTTCTGAAAACACTATTCACATATTTCTGCTCGAAAATTATTTTTGAACTTCCAAGAAATACGTAATGATAGAATATCGATGTGAGATAGAATATCCAATAATATTTCAGTTATGTCAAATGTAGTTTTTCGCCTGTGGATGTAAAACCTAACGATTAGGGAAAGTGAGTTCCGAGAAGAAAATGTAATACGTATAATGAATTAAAGCGTTGATCGTATAATACGTAGGTATTGTACGAGGTAATGAATACGAGTATAATACGAGGTGTTATACGAGTATGAATGAATGATGGTATGTCCTATGTGAATAAGTATACGAAGTGGAATATGAGATTAATATGTAAATTATACGTTATAAGTCGAAAATGACCGGATTCCGACTTAGAACGAAGAAACGAGCGTTGAACGTTCACGAACGTTTATCATTTTCGTTGAAAATGGACTTATAGGTGAAATTTTAGCAAACAAAGTCAAATAGATAAAATTCTTGCATGAATGCGTAGAGTATGAAATTTGTGAACTGTAGGCTTTTGAACGGACCAATTCGGACTTATAACGAAGAAGTTATGGGTCCGGGAGTTTCTTAAAATTTTCAAAATTGCAAAATTATCTGAGGCACAGGGTCCGCACCACGGCGCGACTCACAGCCTTAAAGCCCACGCCACAGCGCGAGGCTTGAACCAACCATATCGCTAACTTGCTACCGCAGGTGTGAGATGCAGAGAGTTAATGGTAAATACAATGGCCTGATCCCAGTTTTGACAGATAAGAATGTTTACAAGTATAGAATGAAAGATAACTCATTAGTAATGAACTAAGGTGTAGATATAACATTGTTAAAGCATTGTTAGACACTTAATGTATGATGATTAAAGATATAACAACGTAATGTACTAAGCTGGCTATAGAAATTTGTTGACCAAGTTGATTATGAATCCAATGGTTTGCAATACCAGTATGGGTTATGTAATTACTTAATGAACATGATAAGACCTTTCCAAAATCACTGTTATAGTGATGACTTTAGGAATTTAATGTTGTTTAATGAGTAGTTAAATGACGAACGTAAAGTATAAGGAACGTGAACCGTATTCAATAATGATAAGGCCTATAACGTTAAGAGTTATAACTAAAAAGTTGTTAAGTAATACGTGAACGTAAACGGTATGCAATAAAGTGTATTTAACAAATGATGATCGAGTTTTGATTAATAAAGTAAGGATGTTAGTAAGCCGTGAGGAAGGATGATTAACTCAAAATGAGTTGTATTAATAAAGTACATCCAAGTAAGACATAGAAGAGAAAGAAGTTGGTAAGAATAATGTCAAATATAGTGGCAAGCCGGAACCAATAGTAACAGATCTAATATATGATTAGATTGAGATGAAGGGTAAGATTCATTAGGAACCATGTATGTTCATTCATGACCTAATGTGGTATGTTATGTGGTTATATATTGTAGAGACCGTAAAGACTGAAAGGAAATGTTATTATACTGTAGCAGACGTTGAAGGAAAGTTTTTCTTAAACGTTTGTCTAACCTTCGTGTTAGCCAAGTTTTCTGTGATTCATGTTATGAGATGCATGAATTATTTTAAGAAAATGTTGATGCCAGTTTTAACTCAGCTAGACTAATCTTGAAGATTGATTTATTTATTTACAAGTCTTTCAATATAGAATTGATAACGCTATCATACGCCAATTGTTTGGTACGGATTCAAGGTAAGCCTGAGTATGAATAAACAATTTTTTTTTCATCGATTATTCGATGGGCACGCGAGGTTGCCAAAACTTAAACGTACATACGTTTAATGGATGTAGTGTTGATCAACATAGAGTACTATGGGCTGATCACCCAAAAGTGCTCGTAAGCTATGTCGGGTTATCCTTTTCAAAGAAATTATAAAATGCTCATGGTCTTGAGCCAGAATTGATGTTTTACTGAATATTGTTATTGTAAAACGTTTTGAAGGAAAAGAAATACTATTTTGAATTATTGGTAGTACTTCATAACTATTATTAAGTTATTGAAGATATATGATTCCTATGTTTCAAGCATGTTGTATAAGAGAAAATTGTCATACTTTCTGAGCTTGTTATGCTCACTCTTGCTTGAACCATATGAATGCAGCTAGGACCGAACGAACCGAGGGATTTGATAAGGATAGAGGCAAGACGAAGCTGAACGATTAGTTTACCTTGTAATAAACTAGTAAGTTGTATATATTATAGAATGATGAACATAGAATGTAATGGTTTTAGAACCTGGGAACGGGATGTAATATTATTAATGTAATAATAATGTCGTTGATACACACATTTTGATGTCATTTCAATAGAATGAATGTGCAAGTTATGAGTAAATTGTAGCACCATCTGCCCAAGTTGGAAGATACCGGATTTGGGGGCGCCACAAAGTTGGTATCAAAGCATTAGGTTATAAAACTTAAGGGGGGGAAGAACCTTAGGCTAATAACCTCGTTAAGGAAGAAAATTCGAAGGAAGTAAGCTCAAGCTTTACTTCATCGAATGAGTTAATAAGGTATTGAGGAAACTCAAGATCAAAGATTTAAAAGATGGAAAGTAACCCTAAATAAACTAAATGTGATTTGTACTTATACTATGGTGTGTTATGTATTAATCAACATGTTATGTGTTATCAAGGATGTCGATCGATAGCTTGATGTATAGAGATATACACGCATCGAGCAAAGAAGTTTTTGACAGAGTAGAGCTCGCATTCTATGCTTGCCATGAGGTACCATTTCCGATTCTAGAGGAGTCGGAGACAAAGTGGAGTACTTTTTTGAGGAGGACTACCGAGGAGATATGGATATAGCATCATATCTTAATATGATGGACTATGAGGAAGAGGAAATTGAGGTAACATCGGTTAATACTTAAGGGTACCTACATCGAGTCAATACCTCCATATGCAATGAGAGCATCAGATTCGGTAGTGCTTAATAAGAATGTGCAATCGAAAGTACAGCCAGCAGTAATCGAGTGAAGAGATTAATTATCTCCATGAAGCTAAGGTGTCTGCAGAAGCAAATTTTGAGTTAGAACACAATAGACAGGTGCTTATGACAGAGCAGGCTAGGGACCATAAGAAGGAGGCCGATAAGCTTCGTAAAGAATTGGGGGAGAAGGACCGGAAGATTTCACAGATGTTTTACATCCATAAGAGTGCTCATATGGATTTCAAGCTTAAATTTGCTTGTCATCCCATAGAGTCAGGGCAAACTCGACATATTATTAGTCGGGATATTGTAGCGAGGATTGCGAATGAGAAACACGAGGACGCTGTTATGCATTATTAGAAAGCTAGAGTTATAAATTATGTGTGTAGTGATGTAAAACCCTCTTTGTATAATGTAGGTAGTTCTTTTTGTAAATCCCAACTTTGAGAAGTTCAATCATGGATAGAAATGTACTAGCGAATTTGGCTATGAAAGTAAAGTGTAAATAGTTTCAGACTATGAAGAAGAATATGAATATAATGAAGTTTTCATTTAATTTGTTTTGTTATGGTATGAGTTGTTAAGTGGCGAATAATAACCACGCAAGTAAATAAATAATAATGAAATTATATTTAATCAGAAAATGCCGCCAAGTAGAAGACAACGTAATCAGGAAGCGGAATCATGTAATGAAAATTAAGGGGGGTCAAAACAACCCTATGCAAGAGTTCGTTAATTTATTAATGGCTGCATTTAACTAAACCGGGGGTAGAGTACATGCGGAACCTAGGTTAACCAGAATGACTACCTTTAAAGAATTTAAAAGCATAGGTCCGCTGGAGTTTAAAGGAACTACGGACCCATTAAAAGCCTAGATATGGGTAATAGAAATAGAGAAGGCGTTTAACAAAACATAGGTGAGGCGCAACAGATTTCTTTTGCGATTTACAGGATGAAAGTGGAAGCCAACTTTTAGTGGGAGGTTCACCAGGGTGGGGCTAGAACAAATGCGGTAGCGTGGGAACAGTTCAAGAAGATTTTTCTTCGAGAATTATTTCCCTACAAGCATGTAAGGGAGGATGGAGATTTAGTTCTTAGAACTTAAACTAGGGGACATGACAGTTCCCCAATACGCGACTAGATTCAATGAATTGGTAAAGTTTGCTCCACATCAAGTGGACACTAAGGAGAGGAAGGCTTGTAGGTTTGAGCAGGTCCTGAAACCTTGGCTCTATTGTAGGATTTCGGTATTTCAGATTATTTCCTACGGGAATATTCTGGAGAAGGTAATTATAGCAAAGGGTGGTAGTGAGATGTTAACTCAATATCACAAAGAAAGGTAGGATAAGAGCAAGGGAAAGGGATGAACCAAGGCAGAGAGTGCCAATGGTAGTGATAGTAAGCTAGAAAGAAAGAATTTTAACTCCAGGAATACTAGAGTGGGACAAGGGGATCCTAAGTGTAAGATCGAAGTGTGTAAGACATGTGGAAAGACTCATCTAGGAGTCTGTCTGAAAGGGATAATAAGTATCTTTAAACATTATTGTAGAGAATGGGGAAATAACTTTCGTTAATTATATTCGTTGAAAAAGTTTCATGAATAAGGAATGTAAGTAAGTATCGGTAGATAAGTATCAATAAAGTTGAGAGAATTTGAAGTAATTCTTGGTATTAATGAGTTGATTAACTATAGAACTTTAATAAATTGTTAGAATAAAAGAATGAATCTTCGGTTTTCTAAGTAACCCAAGGTAGTATTTTATGGTAATAAAATACCGCGACGCTCTTGTTGTCTAACGGTGACACAAGTTAGGAGGATGTTAAGGAAGAGGATGAGTCATTACAGTTATGTATCGACTATCGTAATAGGAGTAAGTTAGCGGTTGAGAATGAATACCCATGGCCGGTGATCGATGATCTATTTGATCGTTGAAGAGGGCAAAGAATTTTCTAAAATAGATTTGCATACCGGTATAGTCGGTTGAAAGTAAGGAAGAAGGAGGAGGTACTTAAGATGACATTCAGAACTCGTTATAGTTATGACAAGTTTCTGGTTATGTCAATTGCCTGAACTAATCTACGGAAGCTAGATTTTTCGTAAGAGGCACTGAGCAAGTCAGGGGTAAATTGATAGGTACCCTTATGAGGTGCTATGATTAAAAGTACCATTAGCGTCACAGGTTGGTATTGTCAAAATGGGAAGTAAGAAAAAAAAATATATAGTTTTCAGGAACTAAAAAGGGAAGTTAAGTGAGGTACCTGTATTGTCTCTATCAGATGATATGGGGAATTTTGTAGTGTATCTCGATGTTTTGCATAGATGACGAAATTTCGTGTGACACTCTCAAATCCGGTACTTCCATTTCCACAGGATTTGGTGTTCACTGTACAAACATCATCTATCTATCTACCCATAAATAAATCCAAACCATGCAATAGATAGAAATAAATAATAAAATCTCTCCCCTTAGGGTATTACATCAACTACATAATAAATAAATCCCAGGTAACTCTAACCTTAAATCATCTGTACGGAAACATAAACAAATAAGTCTTAGTAACATCAATTCTAATTACATAACCATAGTAATATAACAGTCTTCATTACTTGCTAAGCTTGACCTTGCCCTTACTAGTGGAAGGTTCGATCCGCTTTTCGTTCTTAATCGCAATGTTATTATTACGCAAGAGTGAGCACGATTGCCCGTAAGTATAACAATATAACAATGAATAATAACACGCGAGAGAAATAATAACTTCTGATATAAAGCTCAACTTTTGAATCAAGAATGAATAACAAGAATCAAAAGAAATTTTGAGGGTCATAAGACCTTGAACTACATCCTAGGTTGTCAAGTGTTTATACTTGAAACCTTTAACAGTCATAAGACTATGGACTCTTCTTCTCGTACTTAGGGGGATCAGCCCTTAGTACCACATCAGGCATTAATATCTCAACGCTAAAGCGTAAATAATCCCCTAAGTGGGTTGTTCATCTCAGTTTGACATTCGAGTCCGCACCAAAGGAAGTTTGGATTGGATAATTCAACAAGGGTTCTGAAATTTAGAACGCTCATCAACTATGGACTAGTCGAATCAATAAGGGTTCTCTAGTCTAACAAGGTTTAACAGTAAATGGATATTTAACTTGAATAACATCTCAAAAGGTATACGATAGAATAATTATGTAGATAACAAAGATCACGCTTGATTTATTAATAAACTTTAATATACAAGATAGGCTTGATCAATAATAATGATAACTTGCTCAATGTAGAAAGATGAATTAATCAACTTATATAACGATAACAAGTAGGGTTAGGAAACTTGCCTCGTGCGTAGATTACACTTTAACTAAACTCGTTCTTTGATTTAAATCCTACATATCAATTATGTTCACAATACCAGTCAATTACAACGTACTAAACATCATAAGTTTATTCGTTTATCTTAACTCAAACTCGTGACTATACTAGTCAAATTATCATACTTGTTTTCACATAATATAGTATTACACAAACAACAAATTAAATACATACTCAACGATTCAATTAACATATAGATGTCATCTTGACTTGGTAAAACTTATTTTAATATCTCATTATGTCGAATATATTTTTATATTCATTAGACTAGGTTACTAACACATTTCTACACTTGGACATTTTTAAAAACTCATTTCTGGCCATTCTACTAAGTGATAAGCATAAATACCACCTGCTGCTAGCCTATTCTTCATATCATGGCGCCACGTGGCCATACATGTTGGGGTTCTTTGAAATATGGGCGTGGAAAGTCATGCACATGAGATTTATATACAGGAGTTAGCGCCATGACGAGACTGATTTCCAATTTCTACAATTCGCAAAAATTACAGAAGATGGCTAAAAATTTCTAATCAACTTATTTTTACACGAATTTAGACATACCCACATGCTAGAATTAATATATAATCAATACTTAACATCTATGGAGTGATTTTAACCCATAAAAACATATAATTATAGAATTAAACATGCAAATTATACTATTCTTGATGTTCTTGAACTTTTGAACATAAATTACTAAAATTCAACGCCGCGGATTCGTTATAAAGCCAAATCCAACCATTCAAGTTTCATTTTGTTCGTTTTAGCATGCATAATCGCATAAGTGTGTGAATTTTGCAAAATAATTTATATTTGTCATACTAAAAACACGTATAAGGCCATATGGCCATATAACGTACTCTGTAAATTTTTGAAACAACAAGTCAAAATATTATGAAACTTATAACATGGAATCATATACAATATGTATTAAAACATGCTATGATGCTATATTAATACATATATACATATAATTGTTACCCTTTCCAACTACAGAAACTTAACAGAAAACTTAAGCCATATTCATAAAAACTTTAAAAGACGTAAAATAAGAATTTGGGTTGAAGAGAATTACCCAAGCGCAAAGTGAATAAAGATAACAAATTTCTCTCTATCTCAATCACAGAGTTTCTCCCACACTTTCCTCTAATTTTTCTCTGAAACCTCTCAAGCTCTCAATTGAACTCTAATGAAAATGCATAAGAAAATTAACCACTGAACCTTTATGCGCAGAGTTGAGGTAAGTTATTCCATTCGTGGTTTAACTGCCCCCCAACTCCCCTTAAGGTCCTGTTTATTTAGCAAGAATAGGATATAAAATCATTTAATTTAATAAAAAACTTATCATATAGTTTAATAAATGTCACACTCCTTCATAAAATAAAACAAATATCTTATTTAATTTATTTTAAATAAAATATAATAATTTCTCATTAATTCACATAGTCACATAATTAAATTTCTCATTTAATAATGATGTCAAATTATTAAATCTCTAATTAATAATTAAATTAATTAAAATAACATAGGCTTATTAAATATTTCTTTTAATTCAATAAGCTCACATAATCACGTACTTCGAATAATAAAAATTCTCCACATTAATTTAATAAATATAACACATATAATTAAATTAATCTATCACAACTTCATCAATTAACTAATTAATCTAATAATTAATTCATCAAAAAAATATTTATTCAATCCAATAAATATTTAAAATTAATTTACAAAATCTCGGTTGTCACATCTTTCCCCTCTTAAAAGGATTTTGTCCTCAGAATCACAACTCAATAATTTGTCCCGTTACATTCTCCCCCCCTTACAAAGATTCTGTCCCTAGAATCGCTTATAACAATCCAAGTAAACAAATGAGGATAATTCTTCATCATATTCTCTTTGAGTTCCCACGTAGCTTCTTCAGCGTTGTGGTTCCTCCAAATTACCTTAACAGAAGGTATTACTTTATTTCTCAGAACTTGTTCTTTTCGGTAGACAATTTGAACAGGAATTTCTTCGTAAGATAAATCTTTATCAAAATGTAGGGGTTCATATTCAATCACGTGCTTGTAATCGGGTTTGTAGGGTCGTAGGACTGAGACATGGAAAACATTGTGGACATTCTCTAGATCTGGAGGTAAGGCTACCTCATAAGAAACTTCTCCGACCCTTCTCAGAACTTCAAAGGGTACAAGGAGAGACCTTTAAAAACACATAACTACCCGACTCAAATTCAACATTTTTACGGTGTGGATCAGCGTATTTCTTCTGTCTATCTTGGGCTGCTGTCAATCTCGCTCGGATCACTTTGGCTATTTTTGCTATTTGTTGTACCAATTCTGGGCCTAGTAGTTGTCTTTCACCAACTTCATCCCAATATAGTGGAGTTCTGCACTTTTTGCCATATAACGCTTCATAGGGTGGCATGCCAATACTAGCGTGGTAATTGTTGTTGTAGCCGAACTCTACGAGTTGTAGATGATCATCCCAATTTCCTTTAAAGTCCATTATACATGCTCTTAACATATCTTCCAATGTCTGAATCGTTCTTTCACTCTGTCCATCTGTCTAAGGGTGATATGTCAGACTCATTCGCAACTATGTACCCATGCATTCTTGTAGACGCTTTTTAAGTTTGACGAAACGCGGATCTCTATCGTAAATAATTGACACCGAACTCCGTGCCTCAAAACGGCCTCTTTCACATATAACCTTGCCAACCCGATCTAAGTTGAATTTGATTTTGATCGGAAGGAAGTGTGTGGATTTCATTAATCCAATAATAATAACCCATACCGCGTCAGTAGCCTTTTCCGAGTCATCCAGATGGCCAACCATGAAATCCATTGTAATATGTTCCCATTTCCATTCTGGAATCTCTAAAGGTTGTAGCAATCCACCCTGGCCTCCGATGTTCTACTTTTACTTTCCGACATGTCGCATTTGGCAACACATTCTCGCAACCTCTCGCTTCAAATTTGGCTACCGTAAGTGTTGTCAAGATCTAGGTACATCTTGGTACTACTGTGGTGAATCGAATATCGTGAATTGTGAGCCTCGGTCCAAAAATTTCTTCCTCGATCTCCGTACTAGCGGTATTTAAATTTCGCTCTCAAATCTTAGTAGTCCATCATCGCTCATTTTGAATCTTTGTTCACCCCTTCAGATATCTTTTTCTTCACTTTCTCACATTCTTCGCCCTGAAGTTGAGCCTCCTTAACTTTATCCAGTAAGGTTGTACCAGCTTGCATCTGGAACATCTTCTCATCAATCTCCATAGGATACTTCACTTCCAATTCTAGTTTTTCCATTGCTAAAATTAGCTCCTCCTGAGCGGTCAACATCATCAACTTCTCCCGACCTTTTCTACTTAAGGCGTCGACCACCACATTTGTTTTACCCGGATGGTATAGAATCTCACAATCATAGTCCTTAATTAACTCCAACCACCTTGTTTAGCGCATGTTCAAGTCTTTTTGTGTAAAAATATATTTCAGACTCTTTTGGTCTGTATATATTTCACACTTCTCCCCATAGAGATAGTGCCTCCAGATTTTCAAAGCAAAAACCAGTGCAACTAATTCCAAGTCATGGGTCGGATACCCCTTCTCATAATCTTTCAATTGTCGTGACGCATACGCAATGACTCTGCCATTCTGCATAAGCACACAGCCAAGTCCTTTATGTGATGCATCACTATAAACCACAAAATTTCCTCTGTCATCTAGAAGAGATAACACAGGTGCTGCACTAAACCTCTTCTTTAATTCTTGAAAGCTTTCCTCACACTTCTCCGTCCAAACGAATTTCACCAATTTCCTAGTTAAATTCACAATGAGTTGCATGATCTTGGAAAATCTCGAATGAATATTCTGTAATAACCTGCCAACCCAAGAAAACTTCTTACTTCCGACGGCGTCTTCGGCTGATCCCAGTTAATCAAAGCTTCGACTTTATCAATCACATGTCCAAGAAATTATACTCTTTCAATTCAGAATTCAAATTTCGAAAACATAGCATACAACTTCTCTCTTCTCAATGTCTCTAATGTCAACCTCAAATGCTCTTCGTGTTCTTCCTTGGTTTTTGAATATACCAAAATGTCATCTATAAATACCACTATGAATTTGTCCAAAAATGACTTGAACACTCCATTCATTAAGCCCATAAATGCTGTAGGAGCATTCATTCGACCAAATGACATTACCAGAAATTCGTAGTGACCGTATCGTGTTCTAAACGCTGTCTTCGGTACATCCTCTGGTCTCACCTTCAATTGATGATAACCGCTTCTCAAATCTATCTTCGAAAAGTATCTTGCTCCCTTTAACTGATCGAACAAGTCGTCGATTCGCGGTAATGGATACCTATTCTTAATCGTGACCTTATTCAGTTCTCTGTAGCCTATGCAGAGTCACATTGTTCTATCCTTCTTCTTCACAAATAAAATTGGCGCCCCCACGGTGATACGCTTGGTCAGATATACTTTTGTCCCAAGAATTCTCAGTAGTTGGACCATTCGTTTCTTTCATCTCTACCGATGCCATTCGATACGGTGTTTTCGATATCGAGCTAGTTCGGAGCCAAATCGATCACTTAATTCAATCATTTATCTGGAGGAAGTCCCGGCAAATTGTCCGGAAATACATCTGCGAAATCTCTCACTACCAAAATCTCATCAATTTTCGGATTCTCTTTACGACTATCGACTATGTAAACTAGATATCCTACATAGCCTTGTCTTAACAATCTCCTGGCCTGCATCATCGTCAGACAACTCTCTTGTCTAGGCGACGTGCTACCATAAAACACAACCTTTGACGGAGTCATAAGGTTAATACGCTTCTTTTGGCAGTCAATTACCGCCACATAATTGGATAACCAGTCCATACCCAAAATAACATCAAATTCTCCAAGTCGAATAGGGATAAGATCTACGTACATGATATTACACTTAATATCCACTATACAGTTCTTATGCACGTACTTAACAGGGATAATTTCTCTATTCGCAATTTCTATGTTCATGAGGTATTCTAACTCGTCCTTAAGCAATTCTAAGTTCTTAGCAAAGTTATCGGATATAAATGAACAAGTAGCACCCGAATCAAGTAACACATAAGCATTAACTTTATTGATTGGAATGATACCTGACACCACATCGTGAAATCAAGATCAAGGCCCCGCATCACATGTCAATGTTTTGGGCAATGATTCGGTTGGTTCATGGTTGGTGTTACGATTGTCAGAGTGCTTCCACCAGTATTTCCTCCATTTCCTCCTGAACTCGTCCCTCCCGATCCCTTCTTAGGACAATCTCTTGCAAGATGGTCCTTTGATCCACATGTAAAGCATGCACCCTTCTTTGGGTTCGGATAGTTTGGTGTTATATGGCCTTCCTAACCACAATTGTAGCACACTCATTTCCCTTTTAAGAAAACTCCCAAATGAATTTTTCTGCAGGTTGGGCACGGTTCAATCTTCTTCTTCTTCTGCCCTCCCTGTTGACTTCTATCCGACGAATTACCAGACCACTTCCTCTCTCGACCGTGGATTACCCCAGTGCTACTCCCACCACTTGTTATTACCTTCCTTCTCACTCTTCTTCTATCGCTTCCCGATTATACTTCACATCGTGCATCACACTTCCTCGGTAGTATGGCCTTTCTAACACTCCAAAGAAAAGTGTTCAATTGCAACATCGACACTTTGCTATACAACCAGGGCTTCAGTCCCTGCTCAAATTGTCTCGCCTTCCTCTCATCAGTGTGTACTTGGTATGTGGCAAACCTAGCCAACTCATTAAACCTTGCCGCGTAATCAGCTACTGACATACTTCCCTCCTTCAACTCTAGAAACTGGACTTCCATCTGATTTTGTGAACTGGTTGGGAAATACATCTTGAAGAACATCTCTTTAAATCTTTCCTAGGATACTACATCTTCACCTCCTCTCACTTTGTTTGCCTGCCACCAATAGTCGGCTTCTGGACTTCAAAGATAAACGCCAGACAAGGCTCGGTCTTCCTTACCCTAGCAACATCGAACACCTTCTCCATCTCCATTACCCACATCTGAGCTTCAATTGGGTTTATGGAACCCTTAAACTCTGGTGGTCCCACCGCCTTGAAGTTCTTAAATGAAGTATTTGGTGGAGCTTGGGGTTGATTATTAAGTGCTCCAACTAAAAGGTTCACCAATTGGCGTCGTTGTTGTTGTTTGTTGACCCTTCCTGGGCTTGCTGATGATTTTGTCTTCTTTTAGGCGGCATATTTCTGTTAAGAATATACGCTTATTAGGTCTTTACTCAAACTCTTAAACGTTTAAGACTTTACTAAACATTTAATCATAACTCACTTAACACATCAATTCAAATAAACTCTAACATTTTCATTAAATTCAAAAGTCTTTACATCATAAGATAACATCACTGCTATTTACATCTACTATCCCGAGATAAAAAATCTACAGGATTTAAAACATCACAATATTCCTTTGTTTATAATCACATCGGAATTTACATCATTGACTATCAAATAGTTTTCACATAATTAAACTAATACTATCACTGTCTGTTAAGGCGCTGAATAGCCTTGCTACATATATGATGGTAGATCCTGCTCCATGATGTGAGACATCATTCTGCGATCTAGCATATATGATGGTAGATCCTCAAACTGGATTGGATACTTCCTAACTCGATCTTGGATCGCATCCATTGCATTTTGTAGTGTAGAGTATGTCTCCTCAAGTTTAGCCTACTTCGCACGGTGATCATCTTCTGCAAGATCAGCACGGCGTGACTCTCTTACCCAGCCCTCCTCTGTTATGGCAAGCCTCTCTGAGCTCTCTTTCCGGTCCTTCTTCAACTTTTCTATTTCTGCGGACTTTATCCTCGGTCTGACCCTTCTCATGAACCAGATCCCATTCCACGTTTCCTAAACGTGTGTGAAGAGTCACAATTTCCCTATCCTCCGCTTTCAATAGTAATTTTCTTCGACTAACCGCTTCGTCGAGATCCCTAACAAAGATCCTCGCAACTCTATGTTACGATTATACAGTTCATCATACATCTTGGCATCAATGGAGTTCGGTGGGAACTCCTCTTCTTCCTCAGGATCCTCCTCTGGATCAGTCTCAGGCTAATGCTCCTGACCAACAACAGTGATCAATGGAGATGGCTCTCTCTGCACCAACTGTTCCCTGACGACATGAATGTCTCGGGGCTCCTCCTCCATAGGTACTCAGGGTTCCTCCTCCCCAGCTCGACTAGCTCCTCCAACATCCGACATCCTGACAACAAAATTTAAGTTTTAGTTACTAGTCCATGCTAGCGAACACATAGATAAACACATAAGCACATAAAGTCTTTTATTATCTTCAATGAATTTAGAAATCCATTTCTTAGAACTCGATAAGAGTTTACCACCACTATGTTCTCAATTTCCTACAAGGCTACTACCTAAGGTTGTTCCGCCACCTAAGGTTCATAACCTATAACTTTGATACCAACCTGTGACACCCCAAAATTCGGTACTTCCATTTCCACATGATTTGGTGTTCACTGTACAAACATCATCTATCTATCTACCCATAAATAAATGCAAAAAATGCAATAGATAGAAATAAATAATAAAATCTCTCCCCTTAGGGGGTTACATCAACTGCATAATAAATAAATCCTAGGTAACTCTAACCTTAAATCATCTGTGCGGAAACATAAACAAATAAGTCTTAGTAACATCAATTCTAATTACATAACCATAGTAATATAACAGTCTTCATTACTTGCTAAGCTTGCCCTTGCCCTTACTAGTGAAAGGTTCGTCTGCTCTTTCGTTCTTAACTGCAATGTTATTATTATGCAAGAGTGAGCACGATTTCCCACAAGTATAACAATATAACAATGAATAATAACATGCGAGAGAAATAATAACTTCTGATATAAAGCTCAACTTTTGAATCAAGAATGAATAACAAGAATCAAAAGAAATTCTGAGGGTCATAAGACCATGAACTACGTCCTAGGTTGTCAAGTGTTTATACTTGAAACCTTTAACAGTTATAAGACTATGGACTCTTCTTCTCGTACTTAGGGGGATCAACCCTTAGTACCATACTGTGCACAATATCTCAACCCTAAAGCGTAAATAATCCCCTAAGAGGGTTGTTCATCTCAATTTGACATTCGAGTCCGCAACAAAGGAAGTTTGGATTGGATAATTCACCAAGGGTTCTGAAATTTAGAATACTCATCAACTATGGACTAGTCGAATCAATAAGGGTTCGCTAGTCTAACAAGGTTTAACAGTAAATGGATATTTAACTTGAATAACATCTCAAAAGGTATACAATAGAATAATTATTGTATAACAGCATCACGCTCGAAGATTAATAAACTTTAATATACAAGACATGCTTGATCAATAATAATGATAACTTGCTCAATATAGAAAGATGAATTAATCAACTTATAACGATAACAAGTAGGGTTAGGAAACTTGCCTCGTGCGTAGATTACACTTTAACTAAACTCGTTCTTTGATTTAAATCCTACATATCAATTACGTTCACAATACCAGTCAATTACAACGTACTAAACATCATAAGTTTATTCTTTTGTCTTAACTCGAATTTGTGACTATACTAGTCAAATTATCATACTTGTTTTCACATAATATAGTATTACACAAACAACAAGTTAAATGCATACTCAACAATTCAATTAACATATAGATGTCATCTTGACTTGGTAAAACTTATTTTAATATCGCATCATATGTCTAATAAATTTTTATATTCATTAGACTAGGTTACTAACACATTTCTGCACTTGGACATTTTTAAAAACTCATTTCTGGCCATTCTGCTAAGTGGCGCATGGCTACGCTAACTGCTAGGCCTATTCTTGGCGTTAGCTGCAGGTGGCCGGGTTGGGGTTCTGGCGCCATTTGCCATGAGTTTGTCTGAGGAGTGGAGTTAGCGCATGAATGCGAGACTCAGATTCCATTCTGCAATTCTGTAATATTGCGTAACATGGCTAAAAAATTCTAATCAACTTATTTTTACTCGAATTTAGGCATACCCACATGCTAGAATTCATATATAATCAATACTTAACATCTATGGAGTGATTTTAACCCATAAAAACATATAATTACAGAATTGAACGTGCAAATTATACTATTCTTGATGTTCTTGAAGTTTTGAACATAAATTCCTAAAATTCAACGCTGCAGATTCGTTATAAAGCCAAATCCAACCATTCAAGTTTCGTTTTGTTCGTTTTAGCATGCATAATCGCATAAGTGTGTGAATTTTGAAAAATAATTTATATTTGTCATACTAAAAACACGTATAAGGCCATATGGCCATATAACGTACTCTGTAAATTTTTGAAACAACAAGTCATAATATTATGAAACTTATAATATGGAATCATATACAATATGTATTAAACATGCTATGATGCTATATTAATACATATATACATATAATTGTTACCCTTTCCAACTACAGAAACTTAACAGAAAACTTAAGCCATATTCATGAAAACTTTAAAAGACGTAAAATAAGAATTTGGGTTGAAGAGAATTAACCAAGCGCAAAGTGAATAAAGATAACAAATTTCTCTCTATCTCAATCACAGAGTTTCTCCCACACTTTCCTCTAATTTTTCTCTGAAACCTCTCAAGCTCTCAATTGAACTCTAATGAAAATGCGTAAGAAAATATACCACTAAACCTTTATGCGCAGAGTTGAGGTCAGTTATTCCATTCGTGGTTTAACTGCCCCCAACTCCCCTTAAGGTCCTGTTTGTATAGCAACAATAGGATTTAAAATCATTTAATTTAATAAAAAACTTATCATATAGTTTAATAAATGTCACACTCCTTCATAAAATAAAACCAATATCTTATTTAATTTATTTTAAATAAAATATAATAATTTCACATTAATTCACATAGTCACATAATTAAATTTTTCATTTAATAATGATGTCAAATTATTAAATCTCTAATTAATAATTAAATTAATTAAAATAACATAGGCTTATTAAATATTTCTTTTAATTCAATAAGCTCACATAATCACATACTTGAATAATAAAATTCTCCACATTAATTTAATAAATATAACACATATAATCAAATTAATCTATCACAAATTCATCAATTAACTAATTAATCTAATAATTAATTCATCGAAAAAATATTTATTCAATCCAATAAATATTTAAAATTAATTTACAAAATCTTGATTGTCACATCTTTCCCCTCTTAAAAGGATTACGCCTCTCGTAATCACAACTCAATAATTAGGTCGCTACATTCTCCCCCTTACAAAGATTCTGTCCCCAGAATCGCTTATAACAATCTAAGTAAACAAATGAGGATAATATGAGGTAGAGAAGGTAATTAGAATGGATAAGAGATTTCGACGTTGATAAGTTATATCAATCCGGGAAAGTTAACGTAGAAGCCGACGTGTTAAGTTGGAAGGGTAGGGAAAAGCTATCGATTTTAACAACTCAGAATGAGTTAATAACGGAAATGGCGAAAATGGAGTTAGAGGTTAAATTGTGGAATAAAGTGGTAGAAATGTTATTCACAGCGTAGACTCAATCCACGATAATGGAACGAGTTAATTACATACAACTAGGTAATGAAGAATGCAAGCGAATGAAGAAGAGGATGCAGGATGAAGAGAAAATCAAGTATAATCTTGTTTTGAAAGAGGAATTTGAGTTTCAAATAATTCTAAGTTAAAAGCTAATGAAAGGGTAATAACGTAATGTGTCAATAAGTGTTTAACTTCCAACTCATGTTATTGATAGGAAGTGGCCAGTTATATGAAATAAGATAATATCTTCGGTGAATGTGAAATGAAAGAACCTCAATGTTGTAGAAGCATTGTAGGAATTTGAAATTAAAATGATGGAAAAAAAAAATTTCCTCAATGATGTATATATTATTAACGTGATTCTGGGGACAGAATCCTTATAAGGGGGGAAGAGTGTAACGCCCTAGAAAAGTGGGATTTTTGAGAATTAAATTTTTATTTTGATTATGTGGATTAAAATGAATTTAATTGATTATTTATGGGAGTAAGCTAATCAAAGGTTGTTCTATGACCTAGATATGTCGGAACGTCGTAGTATTTTGGCTACGTGATAGAATTAAAGCATTTGAATTTCAAAGACGAAAGCTTTCCGAGAAATTTTCTAAAACACACTATTCACGCATTTATGCTCAGAAAGTATTTTTGAACTTCTGAGAAATACGTAATGATAGAATATCGAGGTGAGATAGAATATCCAATAATATTTCAGTTATGGCAAACGCAGTTTTTTGCCTGCGGACTTAAAACCTAACGATTAGGGAAAGTGAGTTCGAGAAGAAAATGTAATATTATAATGAATTAAAGGGTTGATCATATAATACATAGGTATTGTAGACGAGGTAATGAATACGAGTATAATATTGAGGTGTTATACTGAGTATGAATGAATGATGGTATGTCGATGTGAATAAGTATACTGAAGTTTTAATACTTAGATTAATACGTAAATTATACGTTATAAGGCTTTATGTCAAATATAATTAATTTGTAGGATTGTGTAGAACATTGTAAAGTCCAATGAGAATTTGTGACGACCCCAAATCCAGGTACTTGAAACCCGAACTCGGTTCTCCACGATACCATTTCTTTAAGCTGAATAATACTAAATAATAATACATTCGAACTTAATTTACATACATCAAAGTTTACTTCCCCAGGTACGTGACCTTCAAATACATTCCTTATAATACTTGAATAGATACCAATACAACTATAACCATTAACTCATAATACACACTTATTCGATCAGCTTTCCTTTTCCTTTGTTCGTGCTCGAGCCTTCAAAGTTGCTCATACATAATCGAAAACATTTAATTTAAGCAAGGATGAGCATTTAAGTGCCCAACAAGTAATAGCAATTATATATGTTTCGAAAGAATATAAGTATTCTCTTTACATAACACTTCTATTAACGAATTGAAAGTTGTGAAGTAATGCATCTTGATAAAAATTCACATCACAACTCTCTTTCAAATTCTTTAAATTTGGCTCGCTCTACCCTTGAATAGGGTTTAAGAAACATACTATGAACATTCTTTTATTTTCAAAAGGTTTAGTGGAATTCTATCCCCAAACCATGCATAACTTACTGGTACACGGAGGTGTGATCACCCATTGTACCTCTCAGATTGATCAATACTACATAACTTGAACGAAATTCATCGCTTCACTCTATCCGCCCTTGAAAAATCTTCCCATACAGGATGTTCATACATGCCCGGTTCCAAACCCAAGGTTTTAATCTTGCTCAACAATAATATGTAATTCAACATATATATATACGGTAATTGACAAAGGTGTATCAACATGTGAATAAATGCATGATTATCCAAGTGGGGACACTTGTATAACCATTTATAGAAATCAATGAATGTAATATATACCAGGCTAATATGTCGATAATCAAAGAGTACATAATCTTTACAGGATAGAATAATTCGAAACTTCTTACTCATGTCCATCAGATAAAGGAAATGCAAAGGTAAGATACTTACTCGATTCACGATTACAAATCTCAACTTAGGTTTTATCTCTTTATCACAACCTATCAATAATCGGATCATTCGCTCGATTAGAACAATATATCTTAAACACATAGATTGCCTTATTACAACAAAGACATAGTCTAATCACATAATCACGGTGATCATACTTTTAGTTCATATTCTATACTTGAAATATTTTTATACATTTTTCAAATATCTCATCCATGCTCTTACATGTAGTCTTTTCTTTCTTTTATAAGGTCCGACATTTGTCGTGCCAGACGATGATTTTTTATCGGGTAAATATCGAGTCTAAGACTCTTATTCTATACCTTAACATCTCAGAATATCGGACATCTTATTTTTAATCATTTTCGCAATTTCCGAAATTGAAAAATTTAAAATAATTCAAATCATTACCAAAGGGCCTATAGTGATATAATCGTTATTATAGGTGTTCTTCTTCAAATTCGTAACTTCATAATCGGTTCTCAAGTCACTAGTTTGGCTTATTATAACTTTCAAATATCTAATCATAATTAAATGATTTAAACATTAAACAATTCCATTATCATTAATAGTTTAATTAATACTAAACTATTAATGAAACCATTACAAAATATAAAAGTTATTTATAATAACTCAAACTATTTTTAAAACATTTATATTACCCAAATAATTACCATTAATATTTAAATATTAATGTACTATTTATCCAAATATTAAAAGTCATTAATTATAACTTAAAATATTTTTAAATCCTTAATATCCTCTTTAAATAGTTTTTAAATAAGTAAAACCATTTTTAAACTATTTATTTAATATTAATCATTAAATAAACTAAATATCATTAATATTATCTTAATATCATTAATATTTAATTATTAATAAAATTATCATTTAAATATTAAAAGTTATATTTTATAACTTAAAATATTTTTAAATACCTTATTTTCATTTAAAATGATTTTTATAATATTAAAATCATTTTTAAACTAAATTATTTAATATAATCATTAAATAACTTTAATATCATTAATAATTATTAATTAATGAAATTCATCACAAAATATTAAAAGTCATCACAAATAACTCATTTACATAATCAATTCCAAGCCAAAATAAACATAGTAAACTAATTAGTTTATTAACACTAACTAAACTTCAAAAATTCAAACTTTAACTAACAATTAAAAATAATAACATTACAAAATTAAATAAGAAACATAACGAAAATACTTAATTCCAATGATCTGAATACGCATTTCCACGCCATAATTTAACTAAGGAGATCTTTATAAAAAGTTCTCCCACAACAAAGCCTATCTCAAAAATTGGAGGCCTTATTGTTGGTGAATGAAACAAAGGTCAAGCCCTTCTATTTATAGGTTTAGAAAATGGCGAAGTTCTCAATTTAGTCGATGTGGGACTTGGTTTATACTAATTTTTAATAGCTCACTTTTATGATTTTCTAACGCATTGCTCATAACTCCGATTAATCTGATTTTTGGATATGTTATACATTGTATGTAAGACTATTTTTAAAAATACGAATTACCCAATTCGGGTTCATTAGGTAGCCCAAATAGTGCGTCAAAAGTGGACGTTCATAATAGTTTTTAATCTCGTTTCAGCTTTACCTCTTTCGCTAAAACAGTCATAACTCTTTCATTTTAAAACATTTTGAGCGATTCTTGAGCCCACGCCTAAGCTAACTTCTGGGGCTATAACTTTTATTCTTTGACCATTTCCAAATTCCGAACACATCAGCCTGTAAATTCCGTTCAAATGGACTGCATTGCACTTGTTGGGAAGTTTTGACACTACTACTTTGAAATGTCATAACTCTCTCCTCCGATGCATCGGATTTAGTCCGTTTTGAGTCTATGGAAAGCTTATTCGGTATAATATAACATACCAAAAGCCCAGAAGGTTTTGGAAACATTAACTGATCGAAACAAGTGTCCCGAATAGCACATCCCGCCGCTGACTTTCGCTTTGAGAAATTTGACACATTTCCTTCCAATCATCGTAATTCCCTCATTCGAGGTCGGAATGAGGTCATTCCAAAGCCTATGGCTTCCTAACTCAAGTGCACTACAACATATCAAAAGCCCAGACCTTTTAAAGCACAAAAGTGGACGAGAATGCCCCCATTACTGCATCGCCCAAAAATAGTTTATCATGCTTCCGGCCAACCATGTTTGACCATCTATAACTTCTAATCTATACATGATATGGACTTGATTCTTTTATGATTAAAGACCACATATCAAAGTTACATAACAACTTTTGAAGAACAAAACTCATGATCGAGCAAAGAGTTATGGCCTCGACATTTGGTGAAAAATAATGTAATTCGCTTTTTCCAACTTGCTTAAATCTTCAAATTCGTGCACTTTGATGTTATGGGTCTTTGATTTATCAACCCATATCATCAATTAACATTCTATTACACAACTTTAAACAATCAATTGCATCAAATAACATCGAATCAAAGGATTTCTAGGTTTAGTGTTCTTATACCCTTTTGCCAAAATTCTTGATTATTGCTTCTGATTTGTTATGGGTGATGGTTGGGCTTTGTTTAAGAGTGTATGGGCAATCTTGTACAAGGCAATTAAATGTAATATTTAATCACTAGATTTAATTTTTATAATTTACCAATTAACTTCTATCCTTTGGTAAATTAAAACACTTATATAGTAACATCGAAATTAAACCCGGTAATTAAAATTAGGGTTTCTCAACGTCATCAATTAGGGTTTCTAATTGACCATTAGTAGTTCTTTAATTATCTATGTATGTTACTAACATAATGTAAATTACGGTTTCTAATTTCAACCAAGTTAGGGTTATAATAATTAGGGTTTGTCCTAATTATCGACGCATAAATGATAATTAGGGTTTCTTCTAATTACCAATATTCTTATTCACAAGAAACTTCATATACATCTACTACCGTAAATATCCCATCACCGAGTTTAATAATTAGGGGTTTCACAAAGACGGTAATATCCTATGACCTAATTGATCGATCATTATTGCTCAATATTATCTCATTCGCACATACCCAAATTACATAATTATGGTCTTTGTAAAATAATATAATATTATTATTCTCATCTCTTGATCACAATCCCAATCCGGTTTGGATCTCATGTCCGACTTATTCTTCGTACACATCATCAATAATCAAGTTAAAATAATTAACTTAAATATTCGAACAATTCATATAATAAAATATTTATTATATAAATCTAATTATCACATCATATATTATTTCCAATCATGTTTTCATGGAAATTAATTAATAAAAACATTTTTACTTACGTAAATTTATTACCATATAATTTGTGGTAATTAATAATTCCAAAATTATTTCTAATTTTTCAAGTAATAAATGTATTCGCATTTATCGCTCACTTTACTTGACACTTAGTCTCGCTATTAAATAATAAAAAAAAAAATTTATACGCATAAAATTTCTTATTTATTTTATATAGAAAATCTCGAGTTATTACATTCACCTCCCTTATAAGGATTAGTCCCCGGAATCACCGCTTTAAAAATTCATATGTAAGGGTACATAGCATATAATCATTGACGTAGATCTCGATCATACTTGATCGAATCGATCTTTAATTATTCATCATAACACTTGTCTATCCGATTAAGCGTAAATATAAGATATATAAGTTATTCAACTAGCACTGGAGTTCGCTTCAAATGCAACCAGTATCCTGGTGTCATGTTGTAAACCCTGAGTTGCTTTCGTTGGAGTCTTGGTTGAGTTTGGTCCTGAAATTGCTAACGCCCCACCGCTTCTCCCGTGGTTCGTTTCCTCGCCTCCATTCCCCTCGTGGATGGTTCCTCACCTTATGCTCACCGATCCACATATGAAGCATCCATCGATCATCCTTGAGTTAGGCGGTTGGGAGAGATATGACCCTCTGCCCACACTTATAGCATACAACTTGCCCTTCGAGACACTCGCTTATAGTGATTCTTCCCATGATTCTTGCCTTTTGCACTACCGCTTCTTTATACCTTCATGCTTTACTTGCATTTTCTCGGAAAAATTCCTCATTCTTTTCTCACCCCTATTCCCACTACTACTTTCTATCTTTACTGCTCCTCCTCGACTTGCTTTTGTTCTTCTTCTCCTCATGGTAGAGGCTCATGGCCTCACTTCCCTGTTCAAAGAATGATAGCCTTCTCCATGAGTGTCCGCAAAGTATTGATTTGCAAGATCGACACCTTATTGTAGAGCTGTGGTTTTAAGCCCATTTCAAATCTCCTTGCCTTCCTAGCCCTCAGATCCACTTGATGTGGAGCAAACCTAGCCAACTCATTAAATTTTATGGACATACTCCACAATGTATCATATGTTATCCTCGCTTTAACTCCAGGAATCTCACCTCCATTCTAGATCAAGATACTAACAGAGAGATAGTTTTCAAAAATAAATCCTTAAACCTATCCCAAGTAATTTCTTCTTCTCTTGCTCGAGTCTTATTTGCCTCCCACCAAAAGTTAGCTTCCCTTTCATCATATAAGTGGCAAAAGCGGTCTTTTGCCCTCATCTACTTTTAGCGACTGAACGCCTTCTCTATCTCGTTCACCCAAGTCTGGGCTTCTATAGGTCACGGTGATCCTCTCAATTTCGGTGGTCCTACGTCTTTGAAGTCTTTGAATTTTGCCAAGCGATTATCCGGTTGGTTTCTTGAATGGTGTTCCTATCAGATAACCCGAGCTACCATGTTTGCAAAGTTTTGCATCGATTCCGGGTCGGTTGTTCCTCAAAGATTAGTAGATTCTTCTATCCTTTGGTTTCGAAGTTTGACGTCTTGGCGGCATTATCCGGTTAAATAAAACCATAAATTATACCTTACATTTTAAACCTTATTTCATAAGATTAATGTATTAAACTCGTTTCATTTCTCAAACTTTGATTCATATTCATTTATCGAATATTTACAAAGACATCCTCTGTTTTAATCAACGGCTATCCCTTTGTGACTACGAAAGTCGAGATTTAAAATCTTAACCAACATAAAAGTTAAAAATAGTTCATTACTTATCACACATATTACATACATAACCCATACTACTTATTTACAAGCCTTTTTCTCGGACATTTATTCGCTCGATGTCCTTCCATCCCACAATTAAAACATCCACCTTTCTTATAGTGGGCAACGAGAGAGGTGTGTCCTTCACGGATGTGTCGCTTGAGGCCTCATCTGGTCAATTTGGATTTTGAGCTTATCCTCGCTCTTCCATTGTTTCCATTAACGCCGACGATCAACTTTTCTATCTCCCACAACCTTTCCAATGAAGAAACCTTGTTCTCCAAATCTCGCACCTCCGTTGATGCTTGAGCGGCTTCAACTTTAGTGTCTAAATCACTATCATCAAATCCAACATTTCGGATCTAATCTCCACGCGTTTTCCACGATAGCCACCTCGTCCGATTTGGGTTCCTAGTGAGCTTCTATTTCATCATTGGCCTCGATATTAGCTCTGGGTGTGAATATGATCCTTCTTATTCCACATATCTTTCTCACCAGACATCTACATACATAAGTTACCCCCGATTAACATATAGTATATATACACAAAGAATCAAGAGTTCTATATCGTTGTCTCTTATTTTGATTGACGATAAATTTATTCAATTCTCATCAACGCCTATCTCTCGCAGGAAAGGCGACTCCATCCACTCTGATCGAATCGCATGAAGGTGATGACTAAAGTCCGGTCCAAGGTATATATCCGGTGTCTTTGGCTTCTATTTCAACCTTCAATCTGCCTCTTATCTGAATATCTCCTCTCGCTCCAACCTCCCTCATAACTTCGGCTTAACTCTATCATGCTTACAACATTCACACATATCATCACATGCTACCCAATACACCTCTCACAAGAGTAAAAGTTTTCAAATTGTCTTTGAGGGGTCATATAGACCATGAACACATAGTTTTAATTAGTATTCATACAACAAAACAAAACATTACCGGTATGTTTACAATCACAAAGAAGGTAAACTACCATTAATAGTACTTTAGGTGATTAGCCTATTGTACCCCTACGTCATGCATAACGTATTAATCATACCTAGCGAATATTTACGCCATTAGATTGGATCATTTATCCAAACAACATTGTTCACCTCAGTCTTATCATAGGATTTCGCACCAAACAATTTGGTTCGGGAAATTTCTTTCAATGAACACTTAGAGTTTTCATAAACATTAGTCTAGCTGATTCAAATAGCATAGACTCATATCAATAATTCAATTCAATCGAATTATTTAGATGTAGCCAAACCCCGTTGGCAAATTAAACTTTTTGAAAACATTTTCAAGAATGACGTCATGATGCCGTACTGTATTAACAATCCGTTGAGGATGTCGTCATTGTATGACTTTGTCATAACACATCATACAATAGTGGAGCAATGACTTGGTCAAATTCACACTAAGTATTCCCAGATTTATAACTCCATCACATTTTTATCATCTACGCACTAGGTTACATGGTACATGAGTGATAATTAAAAACAAATTTTGATATTTCAAATCATTTCGTCTAGCCAAAATAAGTAGCATAGATAGTACTTAAAAACCGTTTCAAAAATGATTACGAGTCTACATTTTTGTTTTCAAAAAGCACATAGTGCGATTTAGCTTGATGTCAAAAATTTTGAAGTTTAGCATAGCTAGGAGTTTAGGAAAACCTAACACCGTCACTAAAAATCATTTACTTAACAATCTATCATTCTCGTAATCCATAACACTCCATTCACACAAAACTATACCTAGTTCATCAAACCACACTTATGAGTTCATAAATTGCCACAATCATATGAGTTTAAGAACTTATCCTAGTCAGACCTTTGGCGTCCATTCGCTGAGGGGTTCATAAACATTTCATATAATTATGAGTCAAGAATGTCTCATAGGTATGAGTTTTTAAGAATTCGAACTTAATCTTATATTCTCTATCTATGACCTATCTACCTGTTATACACCTGAGGATGGAGTCATCCTCTTAATGTGCATATAACAAATAGCGCGACACAGACATTTCAATGATTATCAGTGCCAGAAACTAAGTGGTTTTTACACCAAGTATAATTCAGCTCCCATACGAAGAATCATACAACTCAGCTGCCGACATGAGTCCTCAATTGAATCCCCATCTAACACTAACCCCATTCTCCATACGAATTTAATTCGTATTTATAATTCTCTTCTGGATCTGTACCAATTGATAGTACAATTCATACACAACAATCTTGCTGTAAACTTTCCAATCATCAGATTGATTCCTTACGGTCATTATAGCCTTTATCGAGATCACGGGTGATCTCTCATCGATTATTACGATTTAGTTCTATATCTTGATCGTTTTATTTTACGATCTCTCATAACTGCACTTTCAGTCTTTTAGACTCAATCTATTCCCCACTACTGTTTAACTTTATAATCAGAGTTAGGGAACTCTGTGTCTTTACACTCGCCGAGATTCATCTTTGAATCTTATCGACCAACTAACTCTATATGAGTTAATATTTATCCTAATCATTGCGGTTATTAGTCTCAGGTATTCCTACCTAAGCTTCATAACCAATGACTTTGATACCAACTTTGTGACGATTCCCAAATCCAGTACTTGAAACCCGAACTCGGTTCTCCACGATACCATTTCTTTAAGTGAATAATACTAAATAATAATACATTCGAACTTAATTTACATATATCAAAGTTTACTTCCCCAGGTACGTGACCTTCAAATACATTCCTTATAATACTTGAATAGATACAAATACAACTATAACCATTAACTCATAATACAAACTTATTCGATCATCTTTCCTTTTCCTTTGTTTCGTGTGCTCGAGCCTTCAAAGTTGCTCATATATAACTGAAAACATTTAATTTAAGCAAGGATGAGCATTTAAGTGCCCAGACAAGTAATAGCAATTATATATAAGTGAAAAGAATATAAGTATTCTCTTTACATAACACTTCTACAACGAATTGAAAGTTGTGAAGTAATCTGCATCGATATAAAATTCACATAACAACTCTCTTTCAAATTCTTTAAATTTGGCTCGCTCTACCCTTGAATAGGGTTTAAGAAACATACTATGAACATTCTTTTCATTTTCGAAAAGGTTTAGCGAAATTCTATCCTCAAATCATCATAACTTACGGCACGGAGGGTGATCGGCCCATTGTACCCTCAGATTGATCAATACTACATAACTTGAACGAAATTCATCGCTTCACTCTATCCGCCTTGCAAGCAAAAATCTTCCCATATGGGGATGTTCATACATGCACGGTTCCAAACCAGAAGGTTTTTAATCTTGCTCAACAATAATATGTAATTCAACATATATATACGGGTAATTGACAAAGGTGTATCAACATGTGAACAAATGCTATGATTATCCAAGTGGGGACACTTGTATAACCATTTATAGAAATCAATGAATGTAATATATACCGAGCTAACATGTTGATAATCAAAGAGTACATAATCGTAGATAGGATAGAATAATTCGAAACTTCTTACTCATGTCCATCAGATAAAGGAAATGCAAAGGTAAGATACTTTGCACCGATTCACCGATTACAAATCTCAACTTAGGTTTTATCTCTTTATCACAACCTATCAATAATCGGATCATTCGCTCGATTAGAACAATATATCTTAACACATAGTCATCATCTTATTACAATTACAAGACATAGTCTAATCACATAATCACGGTGATCATACTTTTAGTTCATATTCTATACTTGAAATATTTTATACATTTTCAAATATCTCATCCATGCTCTACAAAGTAGTCTTTTCTTTCTTTTATAAGGTCCGACATTTGTTTCGGTATCGACAAACGACTTTATTTGTAAATCTCGAGTCTAAGACTCTTATTCTATACCTCAACATCTCAGAATATCGGACATCTTATTTTTAATCATTTTCGCAATTTCGAAATTGAAAAATTTAAAATAATTCAAATCATGTCACTAAAGGGCCTATAGTGATATAATCATTACTATAGGTGTTCTTCTTCAAATTCGTAACTTCATAATCGGTTCTCAAAGTCATTTAGTTTGGCTTATTATAACTTTCAAATATCGGAATCATAATTAAATGATTTAAACATTAAACAATTCCATTATCATTAATAGTTTAATTAATACTAAACTATTAATGAAACCATCGCTAAAATATAAAAGTTATTTATAATAACTCAAACTATTTTTAAAACATTTATATTACCTAAATAATTACCATTAATATTTAAATATTAATGTACTATTTATCCAAATATTAAAAGTCATTAATTATAACTTAAAATATTTTTAAATCCTTAATATCCTCTTTAAATAGTTTTTAAATAAGTAAAACCATTTTTAAACTATTTATTTAATATTAATCATTAAATAAACTAAATATCATTAATATTATCTTAATATCATTAATATTTAATTATTAATGAAATTATCATTTAAATATTAAAAGTTATATTTTATAACTTAAAATATTTTTAAATACCTTATTTTCATTTAAAATGATTTTTATAATATTAAAATTATTTTTAAACTAAATTATTTAATATAATCATTAAATAACTTTAATATCATTAATAATTATTAATTAATGAAATTCATCACAAAATATTAAAAGTCATCACAAATAACTCATTTACATAATCAATTCCAAGCCAAAATAAACATAGTAAACTAATTAGTTTATTAACACTAACTAAACTTCAAAAATTCAAACTTTAACTAACAATTAAAAATAATAACATTACAAAAATTAAATAAGAATATATGCTTTAAATACTTAATTCCACGGTGAATTGAATCGCATTTCCACGCCCCAAAATTTAACTAAGGAGATCTTTATAAAAGTTCTCCCACAACAAAGCCTATCTCAAAAATTGGAGGCCTTATTGTTGGTGAATGAAACAAAGGTCAAGCCCTTCATTTATAAGTTTAGAAAATGGTGAAGTTCTCAATTTAGTCGATGTGGGACTTGGTTTATACTAATTTTTAATAGCTCACTTTATGATTTTCTAATGCATTGCTCATAACTCCGATTAATCTAATTTTTGGATATGTTATACATGGTATGTAAGACTATTTTTAAAAAATAATAATTACCCAATTCGGGTTCATTAGGTAGCCCAAATAGTGCGTCAAAAGTGGACGTTCATACGAGTTTTTAATCTCGTTTCAGCTTTACCCTCTTTCGCTAAAATAGTCATAACTCTTTCATTTTAAAACATTTTTGAGCGATTCTTGAGCCCACACGGCTAACTTACGGGGCTACAACTTTTATTCTTTGACCATTTCCAAATTCGAACACATCAGCCCAGAAATTCCGTTCAAATGGACGCACTGCACTTGTTGGGAAGTTTTGACACTACTACTTTGAAATGTCATAACTCTCTCCTCCGATATCGGATTTAGTCCGTTTCGGAGTCTATGGAAAGCTTATTCGGTATACTATAACATACCAAAAGCCCAGAAGGTTTTGGAAACATTAAATGATCGAATAAGTGTGTATTATGAGTTAATGGTTATAGTTGTATTGGTATCTATTCAAGTATTGTAAGGAATGTATTTGAAGGTCACGCACCTGGGGAAGTAAACTTTGATGTATGTAAATTAAGTTCGAATGTATTATTATTTAGTATTATTCAGCTTAAAGAAATGGTATCGTGGAGAACCGAGTTCGGGTTTCAAGTTCCTGGATTTGGGGTCGTCACAGAATTGATAAGGCTCAAGTGTAGAAATGGGTAAGTTCAATAGGAATTAATGTGTAATCCCAATGTAAGCTAATGGTAAAGCCCAAAGAATTGTTAATGCAAGCCCAAGTATAAGTTAAGCTAAAAGCCCAAAGTATGAACTTATGGGTTATTGGATGGTTTAAACCCATGGGTGATCCAAAGTAATGAACGTAAGTATAATACGACGTATTGTACTATTATGTATGAAGAATGAAATAACGTATATTACAAATTAATATACGAGTTAGTAAATGAAGATTATACGTGGGGTATAAATGTTAAGTTATGTAATTTAAGGTAATGGACTTGTAGGATTAATAGCCTAATATAGAAGTCAAATATAATGTGACAATCAAGCCTAAGTGTTTGATATATCATTAGTCCAAACTATGTAGTAAAAGCCCATTAAGAAAGTAGTTAGATTTATTATCAAAGAACAATGAAAAGCCTTGATCCATGGGTCAAACCAAGTGTAAAATTGGTAAGCTTGATGGGCAAACAAAAAGTGTGGTGACCAAGTTTTAGAAGTGGCTAGCTAGTTTACTTAGTTGCTAGGTTATGAATAGTAAGGAGGTGGAGGATTAAGGAAGTGGAATGAGGAGGTTGGTTAAGGAGGTGGAAGGTTATAATGACCATTCTACCCTAGATTTGGATGGCCTATAAATAGAAAGCTCATTTCAATTTTGTTGGTTGTTATTTCATCCAACATTCTTCTCTCAAATATAAGCTACTTATTTGGTAGAGCAAATAAGCACTTTTAAGTCAAAGTTAGATTTTCCAAGAAGAAGAAGTTAGACATCAAAGGTAATGATCTTGTGTCCAATATTCTTTCATCTCTATCATAATAGGCTGATAAGAGAAGTGTAATTAAGGAACATGATTGCTAAGAACATATAATAAGTCATTGATGAATGAACTTAAGCTGAATAAGTTGAATAAGCAACTTGAACTCTAACAAGTTATTAGAATCATGAAGAACTTGTCATATGATGTTAGAATGTTCAATACAGCATGAGAACATTGATTGAAAGACTTAAGTTCATAATAAGTCATAAGCAAGAGAATTTGTAGTTAATAACTTAAATAAGTCATTGACTTATGAGAATAAGTCAAAACCTACTTTGATAATAAGTTGGTGTAATAAGTAACTTGAAATGTTCATGTGTTGGTTAAAATCTATTTAGAACGATTAGTAATGAAGCTTTGCTGGAATTCACACAATTGGACGATTATCGTCGAATTCGTGAAATTCTCGGAATGGAAGTCGTATTTTGTGTTTGAGCTTGGAAACATTGGTTTTCAATGGAGACAAGTCATATTTGGCATTATAGAGTTGAAGACTCAAAAATGACCGGATTCCGACTTAAAACGAAGAAACGAGCGTTGAACGTTCACGAACGTTTATCGTTTTCATTGAAAATGGACTTATAGGTGAAATTTTAGCAAACGAAGTCAAATAGATAAAATTCTTGCATGAATGCATAGAGTATGAAATTTGTGAACTGTAGGCTTTTGAATGGACCAATTCAGACTTATAACGAAGAAGTTATACGTCCGGGAGTTTCGTAAAAATTTTTAAAACTGCAAAATTGTCTGAGGCACAGAGTCTGCACCGTGGCGCGACTCACAGCCTTAAAGCCCGTACCGCAGCGCGAGGCTTTAACCAAGCATACTGCTAACTCACGCCGCGATGTGAGATGCAGAGTTAATGGTGGCGCCGCGGCGCCAGTCCCAAAGTTTTGACAGATAAGAATGTTTACAAGTATAGAATGAAAGATAACTCATTAGTAATGAACTAAGGTGTAAATATAACATTGTTAAAGCATTGTTAGACACTTAATGTATGATGATTAAAGGTTAATAATCAATTGAACGTTCACATTCAATTGATTATTAAATTTTAATCATCATACATTAAGTGTCTAACAATGCCTTAACAATGTTATATTAACACCTTAGTTCATTACTAATGAGTTATCTTTCATTCTATACTTGTAAACATTCTTGTCTGTCAAAACATTCTTGTCTGTTTATACTAATGACTTAGCTCTTCATCTCTCATGTACATGGCTGAGTTAGCAGATGATGCCTTGACATCTTTTACAGTCTTTGTTGGCACCACCTATTTGGCCTTGGGTTGGCTTGGTAGGGCCGCCAACTCGTGCTTTAGAAAATTTTGCAGATTTTTAATCTTGTGAACTTCCCGGACGCATAACTTCTTCGTTATGAGTCCGAATTGGCTCGTTCAAAAGCTTACGGTTCAAAAATTCCATACTCTATGCGTTCATGCAAGAATTTTATCTATTTGACTTTGTTTGCTAAAATTTCACCTATTAGTTCATTTTAACAAAAACGTTCAAGAACGTTCAACGCTCGTTTCTTGGTTCTAAGTCAGAATTCGGTCATTTTCGAGTCCGCATTCTATAATGCCAAATATGACTTGTCTCCATCGAAAACCAACATTTCCGACTTCAAACACAAAATAAGACTTCCATTCTGAGAATTTTACGAATTCGATGATAATCGTCCAATCGTGTGAATTCCGGCAAAACCTCATTACTAATGATTCAAAATGGATTTTAATCTTCACATGAACATTTCAAGTTACTTATTACATCAACTTATTGACAAAGTAGGTTTTGACTTATTCTCATAAGTCAATGACTTATTTAACTTATTAACTACAAATTCTCATGCTTATGACTTACTATGAACTTAAGTTCATCAATCAATGTTCTCATACTATATTGAACATACTAACATCATATAATAAGTTCTTCACAAGTTTATCAACTTATTTAGGTTCCAGTTGCTTATTCAACTTATTCGGCTTAAGTCCATTCATAACTCAATTCTTATATATTGTTAGCATACATGTTCATTAATTACACTTCTCTTATCATCCAATTATGATAGAGATGGAAGAATATTGGACACAAGATCATTACCTTTGATGTTTAACTTCTTCTTCTTGGAAAATCTAACAAAGAAAGCTTTGACTTAAAAGTGCTTATTCTCTCTAACACTTAAGTTACTTTGTAAGAGAAAGTTGAAAGGAATTTGATCAAGCAACAAATGAATTATGAGCTCTCTATTTATAGGCTTGACAAAGTGAGGGTAGAATAGTAATTAAGTACTCCACCTCCTTAATAGCCTCCTTGCTATTCATCTACTTAACCACTAAGTAAACTTGCTAGCCACATAAAGTACTTGATCATCACAACACTTGGGCATTACATAAAGTTCTTGCCCATCAAGTCTACCCATTTCTCACTTGGTTTGCCCCATAGATCATAGTTTATTCATTAGGCTTGCTAATTAATCTAGCTAATTTCTTATTGGGCTTGTATTAGTTTGGACTCATGACATATCAAACACTTGGGCTTGAGTATCACTTTCTATTGGACTTCTACCATTATGCTAATAATCCTACAAGTCCATTGCCTTTAATTAAACAACTTAACATACATACATCACGTATAATTCTCGTATGCTAGCTCGTATATTTATTCGTAATATACGTTATTTCATTCTCCATACAAAATAGTATAATATGTCGTATTATACTTACGTTCATTACTTCGTATAATGCATACACATCATACGATTACAACTTTCTTTCCTTAACACTTAATAAACCTAACGTTCCCAAATTAAGTCCGCATGTGAAATATTACGTTTTCCATACTTAGATTATTATTACATAATCCATCTCACCTTGATATTTTAACGTTACGTATTTCTCGGAAATTCAAAAATAACTCCCGAGCAGAACTCGATGAATAGTTTTTTTCGGAAAATTTCTCGGAAAACTTTTATTTTCGTTTTAGAAATTCAAACACTTTAATTCTCCCAAGTAGTTAAAATACTACGGCCTTCCGATGTTTCTAGATTATAGAACGACATTCATCTTATCAACACGTAGTAATAATAAATAATATTATTTTATTCCTTATTAAAAGTATTTACAAAAGGTTCGATTTTCTGGGGCGTTTCATAGGATTCACTTCGAGGAGAAGTGGGAGGAAGCCAATGATAGGGCAAATGATCTAGAGGATGAGGTACGATGCAAGAGGAGGAAGATGAACAAGATGGGCTATGCTCTACGCACGGCCATGGAGAGATTGATCGATGGGGTAAATCACTAACCAGCTGAGCAAGGACAGACCCGACATACCATAAGTCAGGGTATGGTGGTGCACATCACACAGAAGGAATATCAGAGCGCCGTAGAGCGTGGGATGTTAGATTGAGTCTTGAGGGAAAAGCTCAGTAGTGTAGTATTTTTATTTGTGTTATTAATATGTTGTTGTAATCACAGTCTTTTGTGTAAGATGTGAGATAGTGGTAGACCCCCAAACTTCTGAAAAGTGTTAGTGGGGTAGTAAGTTACTATGTCTCCGTCTTTTGTGATATTAGGGGATATGTGTTATCATTTATAGCAGTATGCTAGAAAAGAACATGTATTATAACTATTTGGCATATGAATATAAATGATCTTATTTTAGAAACGTGTTATAAACCTATAGTTCTTTTCTATTGAGAAATGTCTAAATATGATAATTAGATAATAAAATGAAAATTTGTGATGCAGAAAATGCCGTTCAGACGTAGAATAACTATCCCAAAAGAGTCAGTTAATTATGAGAGAGGTCCTGTAGATCCGATACAGAGACTGGTAGATTTATTGGGAGAAGCTCTGAGGGGAAGAAACGAACCCGTACCACCCGTTCCCCAAGCTGTCCCAATAATAACCTTCAAAGATTTTAAGAGTGTAGGACCCCCAGAGTTCACGGGAACCAATGACCCGATAGTTGCGCAAACCTGGATCAAGGAGATCGAGAAAGCCTTCACTATAGCTTGTGTGGGTGAAGACCAAAAGATAGTATTTTCCACATACATAATGAGGGTCGAAGTGAACTATTGGTGGGAAACTAATCAGCAGAGAGCGGGGGAAGGAACGATATCATGGGAGAGGTTTACTATGTTGTTCTTCGAGAACTATTTTCCAAACAGTATGAAGAGTAGGATGGAAGTGAAATTCCTAGAGTTAAAAGAAGGTGATATGACGGTGGCGTAATACGCAGCTAAGTTCAATGAGCTAGCGCGATTTGCAGAGCACCAAATTGTGGATGAGGAGAGGAAGGTGAGATGTTTTGAGCAAGGGTTGAAGCCGTGGTTATATAATAAGGTATTAGTCTTCCAGATTGATTCCTTTACAACATTGTTGGAGAAGGAAATCATTGTAGAAGGTGGCAGTGAGGCCTTAAGTCTATATCATAAGGAGAAGAAGAATAAGAACGCTGGTAGTGAGCATCGTGGAGGCAGCAACAGCGGAGGAAGTAACTCCAAAAAAATGAAATAGGGAAATAACAACAACAGAAACAATAACCAAAGTGGAAGTCACCAGGGAAACTTTAAGAAGAGGACTGAAGCTTGCAACAAATGTGGAAGAAGTCATCAAGGAGAATGCTGGAAGAGGAAAAGCACTTGCTATAATTGCAGCAAAGAGGGGCACATATCTCCAAATTGCCCAAAGCTGAAGAAGATCAGAGGATGTTTTGCTTGTGGATCAACAGAGCACCAGATAAAAGATTGCCCGAAGAAAGGAAGCGGTGGAGCTGGCGAAAGCCAGGGAGGAGAAAGTAAGTTAATGATTGGTGGACCTGCGCAACCCAACCGACCGACCTCTCGAACCTTTGCCATGACCGTCCAAGACGTCGTATCTATAAAGGATGTGGTGTCAAGTATAATCCCAATCAATAATATAAATGCTTGTGTATTATTTGATTCGGGTACCACCTGTTCGTTTGTATCTGAAGAATTTGCTAGTAAACTTAGTACACCCCGAGAACGTTTAGAGGATCCTTTGAACATAGAAGTTACGAATAAGGAAATAATCCATGTAGAATACGTCTATCAAAATTGTCGCACAAACATTAGAGAATATGAACTAAGCGTAGACTTGATTCCTATTAGACTAGGAGAATTTGACGTTATACTTGGGATGGATTGGTTATATAACCATGCTGCAGTAATTGACTGTCAGAACAAATGTGTGAACCTTCAAACTCCGAGTAAGTCTAAGGTAGTGTTTTATGGTAGCTTATCGCTTAAGCAATTGTGTTGTGTTACGATGATGCAGGCCAAGAAATTGTTAAAGAAAGGATGTGTAAGTTATTTAGCTTACGTCGTGGATAATCAGAAAAAGGGAGTAGAGATTAAAGATATACCCGTAGTGAGTGAATTTCAGGATATATTTTCGGACGATCTGCCTGGCCTTCCGCCAGATAGAGAAATCAAATTTGTAATAGACTTAGCACCGGGAACGACACCGATTTCGAAAGCTCTATATCGTATGGCGCCAGTAGAAATGAAGGAATCGATGATACTGTAAGACCCAAATTATTAATAAATGAAATTTATTTTCCTCTATTTATTATTTTGAAATAATAAGGGTTGATTTAATTAATGTGGATAGTTATGGGTAAAATACGCAAATATTTCGAATAAGCAAGTGGTTATAAAATATTCATTATTGTCGGGGAATATTAGTTTGGTCGTGCAATATTAAATGTCTTGTCGGGGAATATTAAATACAACGGTATGATCTTTATGGGCCCCATAAGCTTGAAAAGCGATTGGATGAAGAAAATGACAAATATAAGTTGTTTATAAATAACGGCGTATTTATTCACAGATTATCTTATTGGAATACCCGTTGGTTAAAACACACTAATACGCGTTGTTGAGCGTAGGCACGCGATATTGCACCAATTATTGATTCTTACGTGAAGAAGGCACTACTCGATAATTATTACGATAATTCTTTATTCGATATTTTATTTTATTGATTCAATAATTGTTGCATTGATATTTTATATTCTTGTTGTTTCAATAAATTGTCATTACGGTATTTTCCATTATCGAGACAATAATTCATATTATCCGAATAATATTATTGGATAACATTATTGGCAATGTCTAGAAAGTTACATACATGGAGAGGTTTGGTCACATAATTGCTTGGCTAGTAAGTAAGAGAGATCCTTATTAGAAAGCCCCCTCTTTCTAGGAGCGGCACTGATTGCCCGATCTTGTGATTCTGTAATATTATTTGTGAATAATTAATTATTGATTTATATGATGAGGAAAATATTGATTTTATGTGGATATAGATGGAGAAATTTTTTTAAAGTGACAATTGTTGAAAATTAAAATTTTATCTTTTTACGATAAAATAATTCATTTAAATATATTATTATATTTTAATAATATAATAATGGTGATATTTTTATAATGAATGTGGGATATATGAGTATCTGAGGAAAAGAGTATTTTTGTTGCAATAAATATTAAAAGCAGATTTTGTGTGTTGGTAGACCCATTTTTGGTGAAATTTGATTATAGCTTGTAAAATCGTAGTTTGTGGATTTGGGTCAATTTACATTTGGAATTTGGAAACACTTCCATACGTAAAGTTGTAGATAATGGAATTTCCTATAGAAAGTCATGAAGTTTTGAATTTTTCGATAAAGCGAGCTAATTATTATGAATTATTGAAGTTCAAGCTCAAAATAATTGATTTTTGGAAGTTTAAAATAATTTAAATAAGAAAAACATTTTTGTGTTTGGTGGGCATCTTTAACACATGTCAATTCTTTGAATTCAGATGCTTGATCGTAGGAAGATGTAGAAAAAAATAAATAATATTAATTTATTAAATTTTCTACTTTGGTGTTCTAAGCATTTTCTATAAATAGGGTGCTTAGGTTAGAATTGAAAATCACACGTAAGCTGAAGTTTCTCTCTCTATATTATCGAGCATATTCTTGTGAGTATTTTGAGTATACTTTGAGTATTGCTATACACGATCTGCAAGTTCAAGTCATGCTTTATATCCAGGTGTTTCAACTAGAAGTATTGTCTTTCGAGGTAAGAGAAGTTATTTTATTGAAAATGATATTATTTCTTCAATATCATTATCTTTGAAATATTGGTTGAAATTTTTATCAAATTTGGAACTTTTTTTTCATGTCGGGGTTACTATTCATAAGTTCTTATTCACGAGTTACTATTCATGAGTTACTATTCACGAGTTCTTATTCATGAGTACTATTCATGAAGCATGATGATGTTTTTTATGAAATTTCTATCTTACGGTGTAGTAGTTACTATTATTCACGTATACGACATTATTCACGATATCTGAGACTATTCACGAATCGACACTATTTCATAGAAAAATTAATTTTTTCATTTTTAAGTCAAAATATCTATTATGGATACTACCTTTGATTGTATCCATGTTTTGATCATTCTTGAATTTTACTCCACTCGATTACTTATGAAGTATTTTTGAACTTGGATTGTTTAAAATACGAATCCTTAATATTGTTCTTTTGTTTCACTTTGGATTTGTTTCCTTTAAAATATTTTTCATCATCCTCGGTCCTAAATGATGATATTCTTTGAATATCTTTGGCTGTGAGTGCAAAAGATGAACATGTGTTGAGATGAATATGATGATGATTAATATCTTTGGCCCGTAGTGCAAAAGATGAGCAGTGTTTAGATGAACATGACCAAGTGATGAATATCTTTGGCTGTAGTGCAAAGATGAATATTTGATTCGGATATATATTGATTGATGTTACGGGGATAAAATATCGACGATGAACTTTTAAATTCATATATAGAAGATAGTAGTTTGCATTCTCTACTTAACTCTTCTAATGAATTGTTGTTTCATTGAGTTGTTGATTTAAAAGCTGGTTGTCTATTGTATTCTATTAGATTTTTCCTGTTGAAGACTAACGATAATTTTCTCTATGTTATCTTAGTCATAATGTTCTTTCTTGGGCTAGTTGAGCTCACCCTTTTCCTTGTTGTTCCATTTTTCTTCTCAGGAGGCGAGAATGTAGCGATTACTAGTCGGGGTATGGAATGAAGGTTCTAGAGAGAGTTGTTTAGTAGTCCTCACCATTTTTGTAAAATAATGTATCAATAATTATGATGGGGATTTATTTGCGTGTGGATATTGTCTAGATGGCAATATCTGTATTTAAACTCACAGTTTATATGTTGTAATAATAAAGTTGTAGTTATTTCAGTTTCTATAAACGGAGTTTTAAGTTCTTGAAATTCAAATTTTTGATTATGTGGAATTGGATGTTAAAGAGGGTGGGTAATGTTCGTATAGTTGTTATATTGCCTTATGACCATGTTTAAACTGATACATGAGTGTTTAGAATCAATTTCGTGGGTAAATTCTGTGTTTGGGTTAAATAGTTGTCGAAGCAGACTGTTCCTGGCTCGAACCAGGCATAGCGCATGTGACGATTTGTTTGTTTGAGTTGTGATTCTGGGGACAGAATCCTTGTAAGGAGGGAAGGATGTAACAATCTGAAAATTTAAATTCTAATTTTAAATATTTATTGAATTATATAAATATTTAATTGGTGTATTTATTGCTAAATAAATATTTGTTTAATTTAAATTGATTAATTATTTATGTGTTAAATAAATAATTAACGAGTTAAGAAAATTATTATTATATTGATATTTCAAGTTGATGGTTAATTATTTGTATTGAGTTATGTGATTAAATGAATTATTTAATTAATTATTATTTTCATTAATTAAATTAAATATGAAAGCTTGATTAAATAAAGTGTGACAAATAACTATAGTATAAGGAGTTATTAAAAATAAATTAAAGTAGTTTTAATCTAGTTTTACCCAAACAATGCTTAAGGATATAAATTCTTTAAAAATTTAAATGGTTTGCCAAACAAGCCTTATGGCTTTGATATTTCTAATTTATAAAATAAATAAAATAAAATAAATAATAAATATAACGTATTGATGTTGTAGCGTTATTTTGATAACCGATGATGGCTATTAAGGCCATATCGGTTTTGTTTTTTCTTATGTTACGCATACTACCTATCGAGCTTCATTCTAGTTGTGCTTTAGGCGATAGAGAATTGAGACTAGAGAGAATTTGAGAGAGAGCTTGTGCGAGAGAAGAACAATTCCGATTGTGTAGCAAAGATTTCTGTTAAGAAGAAAAAGGTATGTTCTATACTCTTATTATGCATATATGGGTTTCTACGGCAAAATTTTTCTATGCTCTGTGAATTCTATTTCTTCCGAATTGTTGTTATGTAACTAAGTTATGGGGGTTATACATGTTTATAGTGATTAGATATTGTGTTTAAACAATAATCGCATGCAAATTTTGGTTTACAGTAGGAAGAAATAATGTCAGTATATATATTTCTTATGTGTTTTATGTAAGTAACAATTATGATGATCAATTTAGTGTGTGAAATTGAACTGTGACTATGTTAGTTAGTTTGTTAAGAATTACAGAGAACTTAGTTCAAAAGAATCAAATTGGTGTATCATTATGATTCTAGTGTTCACTGTGTCAAGAAATATCAAAAATAGAGCTTTTGGTTTTAAAATATGTTATTCTAGTATTTAATTTTTCTAGAATTATGGTTTAAGTTGTGTTAATTTAGTATTTGTATGCTTGGTGAAGTTTATGTGTAATTTGCATAAGTTATACATGTTCATTGGTGTTAGAAATTAAGACATAGTAGCTTGGTTTTGTTTCTGGTTGTGGGTGTTCTGTAATTCGGAGCCCCAGCACCAAATTTCGCTCCCCAGCGCTAAAAATAGGCCAGAAGTTCGTGCCCCAGTGCTGGAAAAGTGGTCTGGGTTGGACTGTTTTGACCTCCTATAGTAAAATGGCCATAACGTTTTCATACGAACTCCGATTGAGGTCATTCAAGATGATTCAGAAAGAGGACGAATATGCCTATAACTTTTATTCTTTACGATTTTCAATTTGAAATCGTTATGAAGGGTCAAAATGGTCATCTTTAGGACTGTTGTGTATTCGGAGTCAATCGGAGGGCGTCGAGATGCGCGAATGCAAGTGCAACCCTTTGTGTATTAGTATAACTTAATGATAACATGTTGGACATGTAATAGGATGTTGTATCAAGTTGTTAATGTGTATGAGGTGCAATGACATGATCACTCAAGTAGTTGTAATAAAGCTAAAAAGTAATGTTCATTAAAAGATGTGATGCTGTTTAAACTTAAACTTAGTTAGTAGCTATACTAAGAGTAATAAAGCAACTCATAAAGGTAATGTTAGTGTAACTAATGTGTATTGTCAATACATATGGTATGTGTAGGACTTGGGGTGAACATGAGTAGTAATTGTTTAACCTACGCACGAGGCAAGTTCTCTAACTCTACTTTTATAATTGTGTAAGTATCTAGCTATCTTTGAGCAAGTTTTCCTAAGTCTAAGCTTTCTTTGTGAAAGTTTCTTAACCATAATTATATCGTGCAAGCTCCTAGACCTTATCTCTTGATTTTGAGCCAATCTTTAACTTGTTAATTAGCATGTAAATTTCTATATTATATCACACTAATGTTGAACAAGTTTTATCATTCAACTTATTATTTGTTATGCATGCTTAAGATTCAACTCTAAATAAGGTTTTAACCTTGGCTTAATATTGTTCAAGCAAGGCATATTATAATTATTCGATGTTTATGCTGTTAGTTTATTCCTAAAGCATGATCTTAATTTTCAATGTCGATTTAGTTATGATTATTCCATAGCATGATGTTATCAATATTATATTCAACTAATCCTTAGTTGATGACCATTGAATTCTAAATTACCCTTGAAATGTATCCAAACCAAACTTACTTTGGTGCGAACTTGTATTCTAAATAATGAGATGAACAACCCTATTATTAGGGGATAACTTACGCGTAGCATTAAAATGTTTGTGCACAATACATTGTATGAAGGGCTGATCCCCCTAAGTACGAGGTCCTTATAGTCTTATGACTGTTAAAATTGGAGTTGAAAGATTACTTGCAACTGTGGATGTAGTTCATGGTATTATAACCCTCAGTGATGTATATTCCATATTTTGGATTCCAGTTTCTGATTATTATTGTCAGAGTACTATTCACTTTTGATGAGCCTATTATTGGTAGTTATTATTGTTATACTCCTGTTGATTCTCTATTATATCCAGTGAGCAATTGTTTTGCTCACTCTTACATATTTATAAATTCATTGCAGCTAAAGAGGAGAAGGTAAATGAACCTTCGACTAGCAAAGGAAAGGAAAAAATGTACAAGAGATGAAGACTTGTAATTTTGATTATGATCATGATGTTAGACTTTTATTATGATGATCTTAGACTTTATTTTAATGATGTAATGTTATAATTTTAATTCCACATTTGAATGACGTTTAAAGGTTAGATAAACTGGGATGTTTTTTTGAATTTAATGATGTAACCCTATTTAAGGGGAGGTTTTATGATTCAAATATTATTTTATTTGGGTAGATAGTATGAATGTTTAAACAGTGATCACCAAATCTTGTGGGAATGAAGTACCTAGATTTGGGGGTGTCACAGGTTGGTATCAAAGCTTTAGGTTATGAACCTTAGGTGGGGGAAAAGCCTTAGGAAGTAACTTTTGAAAAGATAGTGATGATAAACTCTTATCGAGTTTTAGGAAAGAGAAAGTAATAAAACACTTATGTGCTTATGTGATTACAACTTATGAGCTCATGAGTGTCGAGTAGTAATGATTAGTCATTAAAACTTAAACTCTGGTTGACACGACGGCTAATGTAGGAGAATCCAGTCAGGATAGAGAGGAGGAGCCCCGAGATATTCAGGTGATTTGGGAACAACTACTGCCACAGAAAACAGTTTCGTCGGTCACAGTTGTTAAGCAGGAGAGAGTCCTTGATGAGGATGATGAGATAGAGACGGATGAGGAGGACGAGGAGGAAGAGCTTCCACTTGATTCGATAGTTACCCGTATGTACGATGAGGTGTATGATCGTAATGTGGAACTTCAAGATACCGTCGAGGAGTTGCGAGAGAAAGTAGCTGAACAAAAAACCTCAATGGCACAGAAAGACGATGAGATCCAGGATCAAGAAAAACGACTGAACAACATTGAAGGGAAGCTGGTCCACACTGAATGAGAGAATGAGAAAATGATAAAGAAGATTGCAGAATTGGAGAATAAGATGAAAGAAGAATCTACAAAAAGGGCAAGAGCAGAAGACGCGTACAGTGAAGCTTATCAATGAGCCGGAATGGCAGAGAGTGATGCACAAGAAAATAGGAGAAAGATGGAAGAACTGAGCAACGCATTCAACACTGTGGTCAATCGAGCTCAAGATCGAGTCATGAGTTATCTGATTCAGTTTGAGACGCTACAATCATACGTATTAGATCACCGAACAATGTTCCAAATTATGGAGAAAAAGCGTCGTAAGGCTACGCAGTATCTTAGTAGGACATTGTAGAGAATGTAATTGATAGGTGATTTTGAAAATAAACGAAATGTAAATCCCGGGCATGATAACCAATGGGATAGATGATGATGATGTTGTCCTGAAACTGTTATAGTTTAGGAAGTAATGTAAATAGCAGTAATGTTATTGTTTTGATGTTTTTAAAAGATTATGAATGAATAAAAGTTATTAATTTATTTTATTCAAAGTGTTATATGTTATGTGATAATCTCTTATGATGTACAACTTAAGTATGTAATACTTTAAAGGTTGAGGAGAATCTAATGAGTGTATTTTAATAGAAAATTCCTCCAAGACGTCAACCATCCCGACAGAGAGTCACTGAAGGAACTAATAACATTAATGTTGAAGATAATCCAGTTAAGCAATTCGTAACGTTACTAACAGGAGCATTGCAGAATCAACCTCAGAATCAAGGAACAACTTTTAAGGATTTCAAGGCAGTTGGACCACGAATTAGTGGAACCATGAACCCGATTGAGGTATGGACACAGGTCATGGAGATAGAGAAAGTGTTCGATGTTGCGAGAGTAGGGGAAGATCAGAAGACTGCTTTTGCAACATTTATGTTGAAAGCAGAGGCTAGTTATTGATGGCAGGCCAATAAAACCCGAGGAGGTCAAGGGGTAATGTCTTGGGAAAGGTTCAAGGAAATATTCTTTGAGACTTATTTTCCAGAAAGTTCAAAGAGTCAGCTAGAAGTACAATTTTTGGAGTTGAAGCAGGGAACGATGTCGGTGACTGAGTATGCCGCAAAATTCAACGAGTTGGCGAGGTTTGCGCCATATCAAGTCAGTACAGACGAACGCAAGACGAAGAGGTTTGAACAAGGACTGAAGCCCTGGTTGTACAGTAGTGTTTCCCTATTCTAGTTGAAGACATTTACAGCAGTGATGGAGAAAGCAATTCTCGCTGAAAGTGGAGGCTAGGCGGTAACAAAACACAACCAAGAGCAGAGGAAGAAGAAAAATGAAGGTGAATCTAAAAATGGTGGAGGTAGTAACGGTGGAAACAACAACAACAATTTGAAGAGGAAGTGGAATGCGAATGTGGGAGCTGGAAATCAGCAAGGAAACCAGCAAAATAAGAAGTTCGAAGCATGTACTACATGCGGGAAATTTTATAAGGGTGTGTGCTTGATGGGAAAATGAGTATGCTTCAATTGTGGCCAGGAGGGTCACATCGCCCCAAATTGCACTCAATCTAAGAAAAAAGTTTGCTTCATGTGCGGGTCCAAGGATCACTTTGCTCGTGAATGTCCTAAAAAGAGATCTGGTGAGGCAAATGGAAGCAAGGGAAATCTTTGGTGGAGGAATCTGTTGACTATTGGACCAACATCAATAAATAAGCCTACAGCAAGAACCTTTAACATGACGGTGCAGGACGTGGTGCAATCAAAAGATGTCGTGTCAGGTATTATCCCAATGAATGATATAAATGCGTATGTATTATTTGATTCGGGTGCTACTTGCTCGTTTATATCGGATGATTTTTCTAAGAAGTTAGAAATACTTAGTGAAGAGTTGAATTTCCCTTTAAACATAGAAATTGCGAATAGGGAAGTGATTCCTGTTAGGTTCGTATACAAGAACTGTAGGGTGAACATTAAGGGGAATATTATGAAGGTAGATTTAATCCCGATAAAACTCGGAGAGTTCGATGTTATTTTGGGAATGGATTGGTTATTCAATTATGGAGCGATAATTGATTGCCAAAAGAAGTGTGTGAACCTTATGATTCCGTCAAAGGTAGTTTTTCACGGTAGAAAATCGCCTAGATAAATGAGATGATAACGATGATGCAAACCAAGAAGTTGTTGAGTCAAGGCTGTGTAGGGTATTTAGCTTACATAGTCAATACTCAAAAGGAGAAGGGTGTGAAACTAGAGGAAATACAAGTGGTTAGGGAATTCATGGATGTGTTTCCGGAGGATTTGCCAGGACTTCCGCCTGACCGAGAGATTGAATTCGTGTTTGACCTAGCGCCAAGAACCGCTCCAATATCGAAGGCCCCGTACAGAATGGCTCCGGTAGAGATGAAGGAACTGATGGTACAACTGCAAGAGCTGTTAGATAAGAAGTACATTCAGTCGAGTGTGTCATCGTGGGGAGCACCGTTGTTATTCGTGAAGAAGAAGGATGGGTCAATGCATCTTTGCATTGATTATAGGGAATTAAACAAGGTCACTATTAAAAACAAATATCCATTGCCGAAAATAGATGATTTGTTTGATCAATTGAAGGATGCTAGTTTTACCCAAACAATGCTTATGGATATAAATTCTTTAAAATTTAAATGGTTTGCCAAACAAACCTTATGGCTTTTGATATTTCTAATTTATAAAATAAATAAAATAAAATAAATAATAAATATAACGTATTGATGTTGTAGACGTTATTTTGATAACTGATTATGGGTATTAAGGCCATATTAGTTTGTGTTTTCTTATGTTATGTATACTAGCTATCAGAGCTTCATTCTAGTTGTGCTAGGCAACAAAGAGAATTGAGACTTGAGAGAATTTGAGAGAGAGCTTGTGCAGAGAAGAACAATTCCAGTGTGTAGCAAGGATTTCTGTTAAGAAGAAAAAGGTATGTTTTATACTCTTATTATGCATATATGGGTTTCTACGGCAAAAATTTTCTATGCTCTGTGAATTCTATTTCTTCTGAATTGTTGTTATGTAACTAAGTTATGAGGATTATACATGTTTATAGTGATTAGATATGGTGTTTAAACAATAATCGCATGCAAATTTTGGTTTACAGTATGAAAAAATAATGTTAGTATATGTATTTCTTATGTGGCTTATGTAAGTAACAATTATGATGATCAATTTAGTGTGTGAAATTGAACTATGACTATGTTAGTTAGTTTGTTAAGAATTACAGAGAACTTAGTTCAAAAGAATCAAATTGGTGTATCATTATGATTCTAGTGTTCACTATGTCAAGAAATATCAAAAATGGAGCTATTGGTTTTAAAATATGCTATTCTAGTATTTAATTTTTCTAGAATTATGGTTTAAGTTGTGTTAATTTAGTATTTGTATGCTTGGTGAAGTTTATGTGTAATTTTCATTAGTTATACATGTTAATTGGTGTTAGAAATTAAGACATAGTAGCTTGGTTTTGTTTCTGGTTGTGGGTGTTACGTAATTTGAGCCCCGATTGCCAAATTTGCATGACACCAAAAAATAGGCAGACGTCAAGGCGCCCAAAAACAACGTAATTCGCGCCCAAAATTTGGAATTCGGCGCCCGAGCGCCCTTTATCTCGCCAAAGTATTTGGAAAAGTGGTATGGGTCAGACAGTTTTGACCTCCTGTAGTAAAATGGCCATAAAGTTTTCATACGAACTCCGATTGAAGTGATTCAAGATGACTCGAAAAGAGGACGAATAGGCCTAAAACTTTTATTCTTTAAGATTTTCAATTTGAAATCGTTATGAAGGGTCAAAATGGTCATCTTTAGGACTGTTGTGTATTTGGAGTCAATCGGATGGCGTCGGGATGCGCGAATGCAAGTGCAACCCTTTGTGTATTAGTATAACTTAATGATAACATGTTGGAAATGCAATAGGATGTTGTATCAAGTTGTTAATGTGTATGTGGTGCAATGACATGATCACTTATGTAGTTGTAATAAAGCTAAAAAGTAATGTTCATTAAAAGATGTGATGTTGTTTAAACTTAAACTTAGTTAGTAGCTATACTACGAGTAATAAAGCAACTCATAAAGGTAATGTTAGTGTAACTAATGTGTATTATCAATACATATGGTATGTGTAGGACTTGGGGTGAACGTGAGTAGTAATTGTTTAACCTACGCACGAGACACGTTCTCTAACTCTACTTTTATAATTGTGCAAGTATCTAGCTATCTTTGACCAAGTTTTCCTATGTCTAAGCTTTCTTTGTGAAAGTTTCTTAACCCTAATTATATCGTGCAAGCTCCTAAACCTTATCGCTTGATTGTGAGCCAATCTTTAACTTGTTAATTAGCATGTAAATTTCTACATTCTATCACACTAATGTTGAACAAGTTTTATCATTCAACTTATTATTTGTTATGCATGCTTAAGATTCAACTCTAAATAAGGTTTTAACCTTGGCTTAATATTGTTCAAGCAAGGAATATTATAATTATTAATTGTTTATGCTGTTATTTTATTCCTAAAGCATGATCTTAATTTTCAATGTCGATTTAGTTATGATTATTCCATAGCATGATGTTATCAATATTATATTCAACTAATCCTTAGTTGATGACCATTGAATTCTAAATTACCCTTGAAATGTATCCAAACCAAACTTACTTTGGTGCGAACTTGTATTCTAAATAATGAGATGAACAACCCTATTATTAGGGGATAACTTACGCGTAGCATTAAAATGTTTGTGCACAATACATTGTACGAAGGGCTGATCCCCCTAAGTACGAGGTCCTTATAGTCTTATGACTATTAAAGTTGGAGTTGAAAGATTACTTACAACTGTGGACGTAGTTCATGGTCTTATGACCCTCACTGATGTATATTCCGTATTTTGGATTCCAGTTTCTGATTATTATTGTTAGAGTACTATTCACTTTTGATAAGCCTATTATTGGCAGTTATTATAGTTATACTCCTGTTGATTCTCTATTATATCCAGTGAGCAATTGTTTTGCTCACTCTTGCATATTTATAAATTCATTGCAGCTAAAGAGGAGAAGGTAAATGAACCTTCGACTAGCAAAGGAAAGGGAAAAATGTACAAGTGATGAAGACTTGTAATTTTTATTATGATCATGATGTTAGACTTTTATTATGATGATTTTAGACTTTATTTTATTGATGTAATGTTATAATTTTAATTTCGCATTTGAATGATATTTAAAAGTTAGATAACCTGGGATGTTTTTTTGAATTTAATGATGTAACCCTATTTAAGGGGAGGTTTTATGATTCAAATATTATTTTATTTGGGTAGATTGTATGAAAGTTAGAACAGTGAGCACCAAATATTGTGGGAATTAAGTACCTAGATTTGGGGTGTCACGTATGAAGCAAATTCTTGTGAGTCCCCTAATTTTCAGATTGAAGCTTCTATTTTATAACCTGATCAATATTAGTTAATCATTTTGACTCAAGCTAGCATATAAACATATGTAAGAGGTATATAAAAGTATATTAACTCAATATGAATATGTTTTAATAGACTTACATGATTAACGAAGGCATATGGTTTAAATGGAGATTTGGACTTTAAGTTTTGAAGACAAACTATGTTAGAGATCATGTTCTGCAAATTGTGAACCTAGAAACCTTTAGATTGTGTTTATATTATTAGTAAACAAGAATGAACATGTTGAACCTACTAGTGACCTTTGAACATGAATATTGACAAACTATCTTGAAAGATAGAATCTGACCTTTATAAGTATGTTGGTGGTACTCTTAGACTCACTCATGTAGAATAACCATAGAAATACCATGCTTGTGTATCACATTTCAAGAAAAGTATGAACAAAGCCTATTTTCAACTAAAGCGGTGTTAGTTTCATGTATGTGTTATGAATACTCACAAACATGCCTAATATATTGTTTTATAACAATATTGTATATTTAGAGAGCAAGCATGATAGACTTTGTGGTTTTACGACCTTGAATGGCCTTAACTTGTTGAAATGTTTAATTTAGACATATATTATAAAAGGGAACCTAGATTGACTTGAGAAGCATGAAAAGACCCTTAACATGACAAATATATCATGTATGATTGTTTTGAGCAAGTTTGAGCCAGAAACCACAAAGGTGAGTAAATGAGTCTAGAGGAGGGCCAGTAGCAATTTCAATTGCTGACCGTCTAAACTTAGCCATAAGCAGCCTACGCCTTGATCTGGAATACGAAGTTACGCATTACGACTTTTGGAATGATAACTTGTATGATACCTATGTTGCTAAAAGGAGTTTAAAACTTACTGATATATGTATATATGTGATGCTTAGATGATAAGTTGGTGTTTGCTTTGTAATAGGAAAGTCCATGAGTAGAAAGATCTTAACCTTACGCGTTATAAATTGTTAGACACTTGGTTAATGATAAGCATATAAGTTGATATTGTATTGCATATGTGCATACTTGAATCATGTCAAACTTGATTAAGGAATGTGATAGCTAATGAGCATCTTGTACTTATAATACGCTATACTAGGATTCAAAAGTGTTGATTTGTTAACGTGGATAAACTACGCTTAAGGCAAGTTCCCTAAACTTACTCTAATTTTTATTGAGCGAGTTTCCTTGAACTTCACTCTTGATTGTGCAAGTTCATTGAACCCTACTTTTAAACTTATCTTGTGAATATAAGTTATCCCGCTTATTCGTTTAATCGAGCTAGTATGCTTAAATTCTTGTGAAAGTTATTATTTATGTTGAACTTAGTATTGTTCTTGAAATAATTTGAAAGGGTCGATTCCATTTGATTCGGCTAGACTATATGCATGTTTATAAAATTTGTCCAAACCAATAGATTGGTTTTGAAATCTTAAAAACTGAGTTGGACAACCATTTTGGTAAGGGGAGTGTATGTCGTTGGAAACCCCAACACATGATTGAATATTATGGTGGTGTTATGCATAACGTAATGTATTGTAGACTGATCATCTATAGTAATTAATATTTTTGGGTTATCAGTTTAATATTGGTAACTCTAGTGGAAGTTCAATAGTCCTTAGTGACTACTCAGTCTAAATTGTTTATTCAGTTGGATACATTGATAATCGTTGAATTCATATATCTATGTTGATTAATATTGAATTGTCGTCCTTATTACAAGAATTATTGATATTCATTACTCATGATATTATTCTGAAACTCTTAACTATCTTAGAGATGATACTTCGATATTTCAAACTCGTGTTATGAAACTCTTTACCCTTTTGTATATTACTTGCTGGGCAATTTGTGCTCATCCTTGCTTATTTAAAACCTTTCAGTTAAAGAGGAACAAGGAGGTGTTTCTGGAACAGACAAGGGCAAGGGCAAGGCTACCAACTAGCTTGTTCCTTTTATGTTTAAAACAATTATGTTGTGTTAAGACTATTTTCAAACGATGTTTAAACTTAAGTAATTCGATACTATTATGTAATCTAATAATTACTATAGGTTGCGAGACTTGGGGGAATAATTATAATAAATCATTGTATATTTTTCTAAATTTAGATCTTTTGTTGTGAATGTGTTATTTAGTTATTATAGTTTTACCAAGAGAACGTGATGAACCAAATTCGAGTGACCAAGTGGAGGTCCGAATTTGGGGGCGTCACAGTCTGACAACAGTTTATATATATAAGTATATATATATATATAAGAAAGTAAACGCTTCACACATAAGCCTAGGCTCAATCGAGGCATAACTCGATAATGTTAATCCATATATAAATATATACATATATAAGTATATATATACAGACAGAAATTAAAACCACGGATCGAAGTTCGGGCATACACACACAGCACGACTCTCAATGTGAAGAATAGTGTGTGCAAAGATGAAGATAAAGGCTTTATAGAGTGTGAGAAGGCTTACAATGGGCTGCCAAAGCAGGCTTCTATGACTCTAAATGGATAAACACTCAGCTCCCACCGGTAAAATATAGCTATATTTGAGCTAACAAGTGTTTCAAATGAGAAAGCACTCAATATGGGGTGTGTACAGAGCAAATTGGACAGGGCTTCCTCGCCTTTTTTTCTTTTTCAAATGGCCACCCCAAGCCCTCTATTTATAGGGGGGCCGCAGTGTACTACTGGCGTGACCAGATCACTGCTTGGTGCCCAGGGTGCCCGAAGCTCATGGTCTTCTTGTCTCAAGCACGTGCACTCGTGCTGTTGTGGTTTCGCTTTCGAACTTGCAGAACTTCAATCTGAGCATCCGAACGAGGTGTACAAGACATTTTTCAGACCGCTTGTGTCGAGAGTTAAGCAATGACATGGGATTAGAGGTTGTACGAAGTCAGGAAGAGGGGACCATGCCCATGGTCTACAAGCTTCAAATTCTATCCGGTGTGCTACCACACGTAAAAGTCACTCGGGATTGGAACTCCTTGGCTCTTGTGGGACATTGTTGTGTAGAAATGTATGTATGAAATGTTGAGATAGTGCGCAGGGGTTGAGGTGGAAAGATGAAAATTTAACTCCTCACCGGGGTTATCTCCGGTTTGGGCTGATAGCAGACGTTGCTCATGGTTACATCTGAGATTGGACTGTTGCAAGTGTTTGAATTTTGCAAGGTCATCTATAAGTGTGTCTGTCTTCCTGGTGTTATCTCCGGGTCTTTGGTATGAGTGCCTCGGTAGGAGGTCTGAGATTGAAGCTGATCGCATGCATTTGAAACAAGCATTTCCGGAGTTATCGTTGTGACACCCCCAAATCCGGGTCTCTTCCAACCCGACAGATGGTGCTATACGGTACTTCCATTCATACATACATTTAATTAAAATGCCTCAAAAGAACGAATATATCTTCTATATATTAAAATAATATTTATATTTCCCCAGGTTCTTGATAACCCTTTCACTTGTTCTTGTCACAATATCAAATATATTACAAATGTTCATCCTATACTATTACAAAAGTATTCTATGGATTCGTCTTCGCCTTGCCCTTATCCTTGCTGGAGCCTTCAGTCCGTTCGATCTTAGCTGTGTTTATATGGTTCAAGCAAGAATGAGCATGACTAGCTCAACAAGTACAACATTTGTAATAAACAACATGCTTGAAACATAGGAATCGTATATCTTCAATAACTGAACAATAGTTATGAAGTACTATTGATAATTCTAAATAGCACTTCTTTTCATTCAAAACATTTTACAACAACAATATTCAGTAAAACATCAATTTCAGGTCTGAGACCTTGAGCATTTCATAAGTTCTTTTGAAAAAAGGACATCCCGGCACTAAGTCCGTAAATTCAACATTTCTTACGAGCACGTCTAGGTGATCAACCTATAGTACTCTATGTTGATCAACACTATATTCATTGAACGTGTATACGTTTAAGTTGTGGCAACCTCACGTGCCTGTCGTTAAACGACAAAAACATTTTTAGCATACTCGGTCTTAGATCGAAAACATTAATCAGGCTTGACAGAATCATAATATAAGTCTAGCCGAAAGAATTGGCTTTGACTTCATCATTCAAGACTTCATGCGAAAGAATACATGAATTACAAAGCTTGTCCAGACTGAACTGGAACAAGGGTTAGAATACACGCCTTGGTGATTCGCAACTTGATTATCACACGCATACACTTTAAGTCTCTAAGTCTCTACAATACATGATCATATAACGTACCACATTAGGTCTTATATAATCAAGTAGGTATATTATTATATCTTACCCTTCATCTCAATCTAAATTCTGACTTCGATCTGTTATTATGGTTTCCGACTTTTCATTACGTCATTCACATTATGTTCACATTCAATTGGTTATTAACTCTAATCATCATACACAAGGTTTAAAAGTACCTTACAATATCTTATTAAGTTCCTCAGTTTATTATTACAGAGTTACTGTTCCAGTTGTACTCATAAACATTCTTTACTGTCCACTTCCTAGGGTGGGCGCTGCGGCGCCACCCATTGCTCTGTAAGTCGCGCTGCGGCGCTAGTTAGCAGTGTCCTCGGTTTTAGCCTCGCACAGTGGTGCGGACTTTAAGGTTTTGAGTCTCGCCGCGGCGCGGACTCTGTGCCTCAGATAATTTGAAGATTTTGAAAATTTTGCGAAACTCCCGGACGCATAACTTCTTCGTTATAAGTCTGAATTAGCTCTTTCAAAAGCCTACGGTTCACAAATTACATACTCTATGCGTTCATGCAAGAATTTTATCTATTGAACTTCGTTTGCTAAAATTTCATCTATTAGTTCATTTTTAACAAAAACGATAAACGTCCGTGAACGTTCAACGCTCGTTTCTTCGTTCTAAGTTGAAATATGGTCATTTTCGAGTCCACAACTCTATAATGCCAAATATGACTTGTCTCCATCGAAAACCAACGTTTCTGACTTCAAACACAAAATACAACTTCCATTCCGAGAATTTCATGAATTCGACGATAATCGTCCAATCGTGTGAATTCGGCTAAAGCTTCATTACTAAACGTTCTAAATGGATATTAAGCAACACATGAACATTTCAAGTTACTTATTACACCAACTTATTGACAAAGTAGGTTTTGACTTATTCTCATAAGTCAATTACTTATTTAACTTATGAACTACAAATTCTCATGCTTATGACTTACTATGAACTTAAGTCCATCAATCAATGTTCTCATACTATATTGAACATATGACAAACATATGATACGTTCTTCACAAGTTTATCAACTTATTTAAGTTCAAGTTGCTTATTCAACTTATTCGGCTTAAGTTCGTTCATCAATAACTTCTTATATGTTCTTAGCATACAATCATACTTCTCTTATCACCCTACAATGATAGAGATAAATATATATTAGACAAGAGTCTTACCCTAGAAGCACTTGTACTTCTCTTCTCTTTGGAAACTAGCAAAGAACTTTTGACTTATTCTTGACTTATGTGAGCTTATTCTCTCTAACACTTAAGCACTTATCTATGATAGAAGTTGGGAGGAATTTTATCAAGCAACAAATGAATTAAGAGCTCTCTATTTATAGGCTTGGTAAAGTGAGGGTACTTTAGTCATTTGCACATTCCACCTCCTTTAATCACCTCCTTATTACACCTCCTTACTATTCATTGCTTATGAACCAAGTCTACTTGCTACCCACTTCTATTACTTGATCAACACAACACTTATCTTATGCTTGATTATCACATAAAGTTCTTGCCCATCAAGACTACCCATGTCACACTTGGATTGCTCCATAGATCATGGCTTAATCACATTGGGCTTGCTATTTAATCTAGTTAATTTCTTATTGGGCTTGCATTATAATAGTTTGGACTCATGACATATCAAACACTTGGGCTTGAACATTACTTACTAATTGGACTTCTACCATTAAGCTAATAATCCTACAAGTCCATTACCTTTAATTTAAACAACTTAACATACATACCTCGCGTATAATTCTCGTATGCTAGCTCGTATATTTATTCATAATATACGTTATTTCATTCTCGATACACATTAGTATAATACATCGTATTATACTTATATTCATTACCTCGTATAATGCATACGCATTTTACGATTGCAACTTTCTTTCTTTAACACTTCATAAATCTAACATTCTCAAATTAGGTCCGCATACGAAATATTACGTTTTCCATACTTAGATTATTATTATTACATAATCAATATCACCTCAATATTATAACGTTATGTATTTCTCGGAAGTTCAAAAATAATTCCCGAGCAGAAATCGATGAATAGTGTTTTTTGGAAAATTTCTCGGAAAGCTTTTATTTTCGTCTTAGAAATTCAAACACTTTAATTCTCTCACGTAGTTAAAATACTACGGCTTTTTAACGTTTCTAGGTTATAGAATGACAAACATCTTACTAACACAGAATAATAATAAATAATATTATTTTATTCATTATTAAAAGTATTTACAAAAGGTTCAATTTTTTGGGGCGTTACAATCGCCAGAACTGCAACAGCATTCCTTGGGGTTATCTCTAAGGACGAAACTCAGGGTTATCTCCGAGGTTGGAATTGATATTCCCGGTGTGTGTTCCGGGGTTGAGACTGAACTTCCGGTAGTATCCAGAATGGATGTGAGCTATCTTCCAAGGTTATCTCCGAAAGACGAATATGCCCTCCAGCAATGTTAGTAACAGGTGTGCAGAAAATTTCAAGATGCCCCTCTTTATCATATTCATGCAATGCAAGGAATGGATAGGATAAAGAATCCTAGACACTTGAAATACAACAAGATAAACATGATACTATATGCAGCAACATGATGCAAATGTTTGATGCATGAATGAATGATTGTCGGTTCCGTGTTAATCTTGTCAGGGATGATAATCAGTAATGTCTTGGACATGCGATCCAAGTCTTCAAGGACATTAACGTTGGGGCTATCACCAAAGTCGTGGATCCTTGATATAGACTTCTACTCCATCGAGGTGCCTCTCGTGTTCAAGAGATCTGTGGGGATACAACTTTGTCTATTTGAGGATGTGTATAACATATTCCATGATCCTGTCGGAGTTACTACCAACAGTATGTATTGTCAGGGCTGCCTGACCTTCGCTGATGTGTGTATCACCAGATAGGTCCCTATTGGGAAAACTGTCAAGGCTGTTTGATGTTCATTGATGTGTATATCAATGGTTACATTGCGTTGTGACCCTTGCTGGGGAGTATGTCAAGGCTGCTTGACCTTCATTGATGCGTATATCAATGGTTGAATCATGTGGTGACCTCCGCTGGGGATACTTTATCAATGTCTGACTTCGGTGTTGTAACCCCCATCGAGGATAGGTAGACATGGATACGTTTCTTTGATGGGTTTACTTGCCACCGATTGAGATAAAGTCAAGGTTACTTGACCTTCATTGATGTGTGTATCAATGGTTGAGAATACGTTGTAACCCCCGTCGGGGAGTATGTCAATGAAATCCCGCGTTGTGACCCCTGTCGGGGATACGTGGATGTTTGACAGTCTGCGTTGTGACCCCTGCCAGGGATACTTGGATGTTTGAAAGTCTGCGTTGTGACCCCCGCCAGGGACACATTTTTTAGGGTTATGTCCCTGTGTTTGGCGACATCGGACCTGTGTGAGGTATTGCCGAACATTATTTGCAAAAGCTGAGCTTATCAGTATAGTGTACCTTATATTCAGGAGAATACCAATGAGTGATATGCGGATCCAGAGTTTGGCCCATGAAAACTAGGATTTCAGGCTATTCCGCTCAATCGCGTAGCGTTTTTATTCCTGATTTGGCCTTTTCAACTTGTGAGACCTCCTTTGCAACTCGAACTAGACCAAGCCGGAGGTGTGGGCCCCATGTAGGGGTGCTGTACGTACACCTGCGGCAGCCACAAGTGGACCTTCGTCCACCATGGGTATGAAAGGCTTGCGAGTTGCTTTCATAAATCACTTTCAAGTTGCGCCGCAAAGGAAATCTGAGAGCTCTTCTTCAGACCTGCTGAGTTCGGGTGACTTTCTGCACACTCTACCACCGTACAAGTGTTCTTCACTGTCCTGGTAACATATGGATGTATTCTTTTCCAGTTTCTATTCGTTGGAAAATGATTTATCACATGAAATGCACTTAGACACATAGTAGTGAATATGTATGCTGATATGACTTTATATAAAATATTCAACACAGTAAATGTTAGTTTTAAACCATGCTGAACATAATGATGTGAAAAAATTTGACTTTTGAACAGTCAAATTGGCACCTTTTATTGTCATTTCTTATCCTATTTGATGACAAATGAGTAAAAGCAAAAAACAAAATAATCCTGGTAATTAGACTACACTTACGGATTTTTTACTGTGATGTATTAATGCATGTAGGATGTTTATGACTATGGATAGGTGTGCTACTGAATGGCCACCTAGTCATGCCTATGTGCATGTGGATAGTCCCATTTACAAAGGGGGCTATAGAAAAAAATTTCCAAAACGTAGGCATTGGGTAGTCATGCATTTTTAATTCTACTGTAGATGTATGTTAAAATAATGCATGCATGCATGTAGTCATAAAATGCATTTTGACAAGCATCAGATAAGAGTTTACCACACCCTTTCTGAGGAGATTTGGAGACTTGTTGTCCAGATATTATAGATCCAGATCAGCCGAGTAGTTCCCACAGGATCACTTCTGGTGTACAGAAAAGGGCTTCTGAAGTGCCTCGACCCCGTTCTGATAGACAGCCCCGTCATTTAGTTGAGGCGGTGATACGTCCTATCTGGGTTGAAGTGACGGATGTCGAGGACGAGGAGGAGGATATACCGGTTGAGGTTCTTGCTCCTGCTATACGTGTTCCCCGTAGGGATTTGCCAGGTATTCAAGTGGCGAACCTAGAGCTTCTGGGCAACTTGAGTCGACATCCTTCAGTCTACCTGCACGTAAACGAGGTATAAAGTTAGATCTTAATCTTCCTTATTTCCTATTGATGAGGAATGAAGGGTTCTGATGTTGATCTGCATTTGATGTAGGTTCCCGGCTTTACACAGCCTCGAGGGAATTGGTTCAGCATCCACTCTATGTATCAGGCTTTGCACGATGACTATAGAGCGATTATATATGGCTGGGGATTCGGGATGTTCTTTTGCATTCTTCCCCGTTGTTTTCCCTGGGGTTATCTCAGGGCATTGTCTGAGCGCTGGTTTCACTAGACTTAGTCACACCATCTACTGGACTATGAGGTGATGATGACACCGATGGATTGGCGGTTTATCACAGGTATGGAGTTTGGAGGGGATCTATTACCTTGTATGGTGGATATTACCCATACTGTCGTCAGATCCTTGTTGGGAGTTCCGGCGGAGGCGTTCAAGGGCAGGACTGTATGTATAGGTCCTTTGAGCATAGATGCTATTAGCGGGTTGTTGAGTGAGCCCATACCTGATGATGTGAGAGTCAGGGATTGCATTCTTCAACGATTGTTCCTGATGATCATTAGCGGCTACTTCATAGCAGATAACTCTTCTATGGTGTCCTTCACTTTGTTCAGCGCAACTCAACACGTGGACCATATAGGAGATTATGATTGGGGTTCCTACACCTTCGCCTACTTCCTCAGGGGAATGCGCATGCGATCGTAGAGCTTGATCGAGGCTTGATTAGGATTCTACCCGTTTCTGCTGGTGAGTGTTTCTCTTGTCTTTTCCCATGTATAGGTTAAGAGTGTTAACTGACAGTAGAGGTTTGCCTTTGTGTTAGCAGTTTTGGGCCTATAAGAGGCTTCCATGTCTACGTCATGTGAGTGTGTTAGGTTTAGACACCTATCCACGAGGATGGAGATGGCATCATTCCATATTGGCGGAGGTCCCTGTTGCTGAGGGTTTTACTCATTGTCGCCTATAGTTGGAGTTGTTGACAGCGGATGTCATCACGTGGGTTCCCTACTCTGGGGAGCATTTGAGCATTAGATTTGAGGATGGGTACCCGACTGGTGTCGAGCATGTGATTTCCACCCGTAGGATTCCTCTCTTCATAGATGGAGGATGAGAGCTCTATTTAGGAGAGCGTACTATTAGGAGCACTACAGGAGAGATTCGTATGCCGATCTTGCCTCCTGCCAGGCGTTATTGGCTTTGCTTCGCGATCACCGTCATTGATATCCCATTATTGAAATTGATAGTTTCACATTATCAGAGGGTCCCTGCACTCAGGAGATGTTCCAGCATTGGTAGTTACCTCGTACCATTGGAGCCCAGACCTACGCCACTCAGTTCATGGGGGATATAGTTCCAGGATCTGTGATGATGACGGATTGGCTAGCCTGTGTCACAGATCCGACTTATTTGACACAGATTGATATTTTGACCCGGCAGTTGGACCGGGCACATTTCTTTATCCGGCACTTGGGCAGAGATCCTTCAGAGGCAGATACTTTTGATCTTTCCAGCTTTGGCGCTGGCCCCTCAGGTGACCCATATGGCTTTGCCGGTGCATATCCTCCCTTGTATATGCCTGACATCCCTGTAGATAGAGATCCAGTGACCCAGAAGGAGTTACATCAAGTGGATAGGATTGACGATGTAGACATCAATACCATTGACTTCTTTTGATGTATATTCTCGTTATCTCTTTTGATAGGCCTCTATTAGACATTGGGTAGCTTCGCCCCATTCTCGCTATATCTTTTGATAGGCCTCTAATAGTTGTAAGGAAGCTTTGCCCCATTTTCCTATATTTTAGTTGTACAGAGATGTATTAGATGATGATATACTTACGAATGTATATGTATAGTTTTCCATTCCCTATATCATACTGCCATCTATTGTATTATACATGTTATTATGTTATGCATATGTATGCATGTCAAGAGATATTAAGCATTGACCCTTGGATGGTCTTATGACACGGCCCGTATAGATGTCTTCTTCGACAGTTAGTCGTATTGATCATACCCCACCATTTTGGTGGCATCGTGTATACGATCGTGGTATGATAGCATGTCACCATCAAACAGGATGACTGTAGATCATTTGTTATAGCATACTATGACCCTATTGATGTTTCAGGTTCCCACAGGATTTGTGGAGGGCATGCTGGAGCACTAGGTATCAGAGAGGCAAGTTTTCCGATTTGGGACCCAGGAGTTGACTCTTACTCTGGAGGAGTATACACGTTTGACGATGCTACCACTGGACAGACCTTGTGTGCATATGGCAATTAGAGACATGAGTAAGTAGTTCATTACCCTCACTGGCTTGAGGCGTAGAGTGGTGCAGGATGAGATCACATCTGGCCACGTTATATCCCAGCATTTTCTGTTTGACAGATTTGGCTCTAAGGATAGTTATACACGATATTCCGGGGATTTCACCACACCGGAGGATCATTGGCATCTGGCCAGAGTAGATGTATTGCTATTGTGCGTACTATCGTATGTCTACATGCCACGATACATGGATGAGTTGGACATTGGCGTCATTATGGCAGTGAGAGCTCTCGAGGAGGGTCACACCATCATACCGATGATCATCGCAGAGACTCTGAGGTCAGCTACATACTCCTGCACTTATCCGGCAGGAGTGTTTATAGGCAGCTCGGTCATGCTATATGTGTGGTTTATGTCACACTTGAGACCGAGTGGCACTTTTAGACGGCATGGATATTGTTTCACCCATGATATAGCCTTGTCATACTCCTTTCAGCCCGTGAAGTGTACATATGTTGTATCTTGGTCAGCTTTCTTAGCAGAGATCAGAGCTCCGTTTGATATATTGTCGTATTCAAGGCTTAGCACACCCTACAGCGTCATTATTCATGCTCCGGGCATGGATTATCTCCTTCTAGCTTGTTTGAGAGGTATGATTACTTACCACCCACTGGCCATGATGTGTGAGTTTGACCAGTTCCAGGACTTCCATCCTTTTGAGGGGGCATCAAGTTAGCACTTCACTTCTCGGCACTTATCAGCAGAGGACATAAATGTTTTTATTTTTGTAGAGAAAGGGTAGAAATGTTTTAGTTTTTTTTATTGCGACCGGGCCATATAAAATATGGTTGCCTACATACTCCCGTATAGCAGAGAAGACCAGGTCAACGTAGTTTTCCCCTCAGGACGAGTTGTAGCCAAAGAGAAATCTGAATCCCATGTATAGGCTATACTGCGGGGAGGAGAAAGTTTGATCCCATGATCGGGACAAACTGCAGGTGTGGAAAAAGTTTGATCCTATCTTCAGGACAAACTGCAAGCGTAGAAAAGTTTAATCCCGTCATCAGGATAAACTTCAGGTGTGAAAGGTTCAATCCCGTCTTCAGGATAACCAAAAATTTATGAGAGGTTTGTAATGAGGTGAAACCAGGCTGCTGGTTTGAAGTGTATGTTTCCTTGAGGGGCGGAAGAGTATGTAAAAAGGGTTAGAAAATCGGAATGACTGGTGATTTGATGATAAAAAAAAAAAGCAGGATGTTAGCTTGATGGTAACCTCAGACATAGTACCGTTTCACGGTGTCTGAGTTGATAAGCTGTGGAAATTCATCGGCATCCATTTCCTATAGTTTGAGAGCGCCTCCTGTGAATATCTCCTTGACAACAAACAGGCCTTCCCAATTAGGAGCGAATTTTCCCTTAGATTGATCTTAGTTGTCAATGATCTTCTTCAAAACCAAGTCGTGTTGTTTGAACTGTCGTAGCTGGACTTTTCTATTATAGGATTGTGCGATCCTTTGCTGATATAACTGACCATGGAAGATAGTCGCGGTTCGCCTTTCATCTATTAGAGACAATTGGTGATACATGTTTTTCATCAGCACTCTGAGGGATTCCATTTCCACCTCTATGGGGAGCATCGCTTCCATCCCATAGGCTAATGAGTATGGTGTTGCCCCAGTGGAAGTACGCATTAAAGTTCTATAGGCTAATAAAGTCAGAGGCAAGAGGTCAGGCCATCCTTTGTGATTGGCGGACATTTTTTGCATGATCTTCTCGATGTTTTTATTAGTCGCTTAATAAAGCTTTCATTCATCTTTGGACGATGAGATGATTTTGAGTTAAGGTGTTTGATGTGGAATTTACTGCATTATTCCTCCATCATTTTGTTGTTGACGTTTTTAGCATTGTCTAACACAATGACCTCTAGTTGTCCATATCGACAGACGATATTATTTCTGATGAAAGCAATGATGACTTCTTTGGTAACCCTGGGGAAGGAGGTTGCTTCTACCCATTTGGTGAAGTAGTCGATCATGGTGAATATGAATTGATGTCCATTACTGGCTTTGGGCTCGATGGGCCCGATCACGTCCATTCCCCACATTGAGAAGGGCCATGGTGAACTCATATTGTTGAGTTCCCTTGGAGGGGCGTGGATAGCATTCCCATGAATCTGGCATTGATAACACCTCTTGACATGATCATCACAGTCAGCTTTGAGTGTATGCCAATAATGCCCATGAATCTGGCATTGATAGCACCACTTGAATAGGGTGCTTAATACCCTGCAGATATTTACCAAGCCTTTGTCCAGGCTGATGACCCGATGACATCATTTCTTTAGTGGCCGACATAACCTCGGCAGAAATCTTGGGTACGGTAAGTGGCACTCCAATAGGATGGTATTGTGTGTTACTCACTTCCAAAGTATGAAAACTGGTTGACTCAACTTCTGAATTAAAGCTGATGATTGGTAGGTCTCCTTGTTCAGGACATTCCGGCTCAGCGTTGACAGTGACTAGGCTATTGTTGACAATGTATTTGATTTTTTGATGTAGTGTAGAAGGGACGGCTCCAGCCATGTGGATCCATGGTCTCCCCAATAGCAGGTTGTATCCTGACTCTATCTTGAGGACGAGGAAGGATACATTGAATGTATTTGGACCAATCTCAATTGGCTGCTCAATCTCTTCGACATAATTTTGTCGGGATCCATCAAAAGCTTTGATAACCATATGGCTGCTTCGGATCCGTTTGAGATTGACGTTCATCTTCACCAAAGTGGCATAAGGACAGATATTCAAAGACAAAACTCTAGCTAATATATATCTGAAGGACAAAACTGCGATATGCAATGGCTTGCAATGACCGGTCCCTTCGGGAGGTATGTCGTCATCATTGAAAGATATCACATTGTTGTTGAAAATGTGATCAACCATATGTTGAAATTTTTCCGCATCCACTGATTTTGGAAAGTAGGCTTCTTCCAAAACCTTTAATAAGATCTTCATGTGGTCTTCGGAAAAGAAAACCAAGTCCAGTATTGATATCTGTTGTGGAGCTTCTATTAAGATTAGTACAACCTTGGCTTCATTATGACCCATAGTGCGGAGGAATATTTCAATTTTCTCCGTGGGAATCTTCCCCTTTGCTTTGAAGGTGGGCTTCATAACCTGTTGAGGAAGATACAGTGGATTTTCCTTCGACACTGTAGCAGTAATATGAGACGTGGATCCTTCAGCTTCTCTATAATTCCATGGGACTTTATGTAAGTTAACAACAGGATATTGTGGTCTGAAGGGTAAAGAAATTGGCTCTAGTGCAGCTACTTTCAAAGGATGGTCAGCTCCTTTGAGTTGAATTACTTGTATAGGAAATGGTTTGCCAATCTCATCAGCCTCAGCGGATATAACTACTAGTGATCCCTTCCATTTGGTAGGACATGTATTCCCACTCTCGAGTAGCACAGTGTCATCGTCTGCCAGATGTAGGACACTGCTATCAATTAGATTCTGAATAAGGTGACGGAGTGCCTAGCATTCTTCTGTGTTGTGACCGTGAGAATGTGAATGATATTGACAAACTCCATCAGAGTTAAACCGTCTTGAACGGGGATTAATTGGAGGTAGAAGGGAGGTAATTCTTCCTTCGTTGATTTGCATCTGAAATATCTCCTCCATAGGTTGGCCCAGGTATGTAAATTTCCTTTGTTTGGCAAAATCTCGATGGGCTTTAGGATTTTCTCTCTTTGCAACCTTATCCTCCATAGCTTCGCTTTTTGAAGGTGATGGTGGAGCATTCATAACAAAAGGAAGGAGATAGGCATGCTCCTGACTGACTAACTGGCATGTGACTTAATGCTGATGAGTCACCAGTTCTGCCAATTGTTCAATTTGCTTGCAAAGAGCTTTCATCTTTCGTTCCATATCAAATTGAAACTTTGCATAATCCCATCTATCAACACCATCTTTGATGGTTTGGGATGATTCACTGTTAAAACTGGAACTCTGTCCAGTACTCCAACTAATCATGTTGACATCTTATTCTTTGTGTTGAGGAAGAGGGTTGTCTTGCACATGAGGTTGATCTGGTTTGGTAACCACGATCTCACCGTTGGCTATCAAATCTTGGATCTTGTGTTTCAAGGCCCAACAATCTTGAGTATCATGTGCAGCTGCTCCTGCATGATAAGAACATACGGCAAAGATTAAAACCCTCCCATTAGGGTTGGTGGTGGAAGAAGATGTGTGATTTTCTTCTGAGTAGTCAGAAGAGCAAGAATATTCTCGAGCGAATCCCCTAAGGGTGTGAACGTTCGAGGGCGCTTTGCATCTCCACCTTTAGAAAATGGAGGGTTTGAAGACTGTGCTTGGAAAGAGGAGTAGTTTCTCCTCTGTATAGGCATATTTTGACTGCCTTTTTGACCTTGTAGTATCAAGGAAACATATTCCTCTTTCTTTTTATGGATCCTCCGGGGGTTGTTTCTATAAGATCCGGATTGGATGTGCTCAGCAACTGCTTTAAGAGCGGCTAGGTCTTGAATCTTACCAGACTTCAATCCCATCTCAACCATCTCTCCATGTTTGATCATTTTAGAAAATGGTTTGCCAATACCACCTAAGATTCTCTCATAGAAAGGGGCTTCCTGTATGTCTATGAAAGTCATGACCATTTCTGATTCCATCATGGAAGGAATAACTTGTACAGCAAGGCGCCTCCACCTTTGAGCGTACTCTCTGAAAGACTCATTAGACTGTTTCTTGACCTTGGTAATCTGGTACCGGTCATGTAACGCCCCAAAATCGGCTCTATCTTCACACCCGAATTTCGTGCATCACTAGTACATCATTCATCCAACATACATCATTATATAATAAAATATAACAACATACATTCTCACATCCCAGGTTCTAAAAACCTTATAACCTTTTTCATTACAAATAATGATAATTACATTATTCATTTCATCTTACAAGAGTGACTTTTATCCGCCACCAAGGATATATAACACTTAGGGTTTCGTCAGGTGAATAGTGCCTATTTCATATTTTTCCCTGGAAATATTTTGTTCCCGAAAAATCTTTATTTTTGTCTTGAAAATTCTTACTAATTCAGTCTAGCTCGTGGACAGAATCCTCCCGGTTTATAATCATCCTAGATTCTAGAACGATTAATAAACACATAGCACACAATATTATTAATAAAAATTCATTTTATTAATAACTAATTCTTTAAATCTTAATTTCGGGACAATCCGAATTTTTGGATTGTCACATCCTTCCCCCCTTATAAAACTTCTGTCCTCGGAATTTCTTAAAACCGCACCCATACCTGGGTCATCACTTTCATCCCTTCTTCACAAATTTTCGTCCTCGAAATTTTAGCCTACCCAAAGAAGTTCTTATCTTTCAAACATTCTCCTACCTTCACAACTTATCAAGAATTATGAAGTAGAATGTACAATGAGGAATATAAGAATTCCTTTAAAACATTTCATACTTTTGCTGAGGGGTCAAATTGACCATGAACTCTTACTAGGTTTAACAACATGACGCCGTAACCTTTCTTTCCACGGTCAGTTTACAATCACCAAGAAAGTAAACTACCTCTTTCATACGTAGGCGATCAACCCAATCTATAACCCCATTATGGGGTGTGTTCACCTCAGACTTAATCATTAGATTCCGCACCAAAACAATTTGGTTTGGCACAACTTCTTCAAAGAAAGCTCAATTTTCTTTTAATCATGACATACTATTCGTCTTAGCCCAATCAAGTAGCTTAGACCATATCAATAAATTGGATATCAACATGAAACATTTGTCTAGTCAACTCAATTGACATTGACTACTTCTTTAAATTCTTTTGCAATACATCAAAACGTTTTATGACGTCGTGATACCATACTTTTCACAGTACGTTGAGGACTTCGTTAGTTTGTGACTTCGTCATTATACATCATACCATAGCGAGTTGTTGATCCTAAGATCACATCCAACACTATGTTCAATTGCATTAATAACTCCATCTTTTTATCATCCTTGCAACGAATGCACGGATGATATAAAATTTATTTTGATATTTCAAATCAATTTTTGTCTAGCCAAAATAATCAGCTTGATCTTTACGGGATCCTTAAGTTTTTCTAACATCATTCGCTGAAAACGTTTTTCATTTAAAGCAAGCGTGAGCATTCAATTGCCCAGCAAGTCATAGCAGTTGAACAAACAACTTTAAGAATTCAAACATTTTTTATAACTTCGATAACCGAACTAGGCTATGAAGCAGCTTGAACAATAGGAATAATTTCGATTCCTATCATTTTAAAACATTATTCACATGCACTTTGAAATACTTTCATTCTTCTACCTTTTTCATACTCATCCTATCTAGCTAGAATTATTAGCACAGACTTAACAATAACGAATCATATATAGACAGAGCTTTCTCTTATTGAACAGTTCAATCACAAAAAAGTTCAGATCATAGAAACACCGAAGTGTTCACATTGTGGCACAAGGCCTCATACGTTTTACCACCTTGCACAAATATCGCACATTCGCACATAGATAGAACATCTCAAGTTCAACATCTGAGAAGTTTAAGAAACTAGCATTCATTTAGAATATGAATGAAGTTAGGAAACTTGCCTTACGCACAGCTACAGCTTAGAGTTTACGCTGAACTGCTCATTTGAAATCCTTATATTGCACATAAGGAAATAACACACACCAATTAGTCATATACTTGACTTACACATTGGTTTAAGTTTAACTTTACTTCTTAGGATTCACGTTCTTGAAATCTAAGTCTACACGACCAACTTTCATTACCAGTTTACGACTTTATGACATACGGAGATGTCTTACTCAAAACGGTCATCATCTTTGATGATTTGCATTCTTATCTTCTTCTTATAACTTCTCTAGGACTCAGCACACATCACTTCTCTGCTAGTAGTCCATGTGGTACTCTGAGTGGTTTCCCACAAACAACCAACAAATAAGTTCCCGTCTCATCTACACTGCCATCACAATGAGTTAGATCGGTTGCCAGTTTCGTATATACCTTCACTCTCTAAAGGAATTGTTTAGCCCAGCTCCCATATGTCAACCACCAAAGGTTACGATTGCACCACAACCTAACTTATTGTAACTTATCCGAACCATTAACTATAACATTCGTTAAGTTAATTTCTTATTCCTTACGGCTTTCTGGCAACTAAATGTCATACCTCATGATTCATTCTTATACGACTCACTTTCGGCTTTCATTAATCTTATTCCCGTTCATTACGGCTTTCTTAATATCATTTTTATCTTACTTAATACTTTCATTATCCATTACTTGAACCCCATGTTCATTATTCTTTCTTAATGTCGAAGCCATACCGATCATTGTATGCTAAGACCGATCATTCATCGCAACAGCGTTGTGTTCACAGTGTCTATACGCTTCACACATATCTCTCATTACTACCACATAACATCGAAATGTTATTCATTACCCTCATCACTCAACGCCTAAGGAATCACAATTATAGCAATCCCTCACGTTCGTTCATCGCTTCATTATTAATAATGTACGTCCAATTGACTTACCTCCAACATTTAGTGTTATACATAAGGTTGTAACATCCTAAATGATGTTACATTAAGTTTATTAAAGATTTAATTCTCTCTTCATTCACTTTACATTCAAAATCATTCTTCTCTATCTACCTTCTAGTCTTTGCGCCATGCTGCAGTGCTGCCTTTCCTTCTCTATCTCTGTCATTTACATGAAGTCAAGAAGTGATGGTGAAACTGACGGCCTTGGCGTTGCGGCCCCAATCTTAGTTCATTCGGCCGCACTACGGCGCGAGACTTCAGTAGCTCCTGACATCCTTGGCACTGCGGCACCACTTATGGTGCTTTGGCTGGCGCTGCGGCGCCAAACCTCAATACCAGATAGTTTTGACAGTTTTATTATATAAACGAATTCCCCGGATTCATAACTTGTTCGTTATAAGTCCGAATTGGCTCGTTCTGAAGCCAATAGCTCACAAATTACATACTCTACGTGTTCATGCAAGAATTTTACAATTTCGAATCCGTTAACCCAAAAATCACCTTTTAGTTCATTTTAACAAAAACGATAAACGTTCGTGAACGTTCAACGCTCGTTTCTTTGTTCTAAGTCAGAATTCGGTCATTTTTGAGTCCGCAACTCTAGAATGCCAAATAAGACTATACTCCATCAAAAACCAACGTTTCCAAGCTCAAAGTCAATATTTGACTTCTTTTCCGAGAATTTCACGAATTCGACGATTATCGTCCAAACTCGTGAATTCCGCCATAACTTCGTTACTTATGATTTGTTCTTCATTTCAAAAGGATTCATTCCATCATACTAACATCTTGACATACATATTTCATTAACTTATAATTATAATAAGTTCTTATTTATTCTTCATAAGTTCAAAACTTCATTTATTGCTATCTTACCACATGACTTATTCATAGCTTAAGTCATTTGATTAATCATTCCTACTCTTTCTTAGCATACATTCTCTACCACTACTCACTTCTCTAACAATTGAAGAGAAAGAGAATCATGGTTTAGCTTCTTAACTTGTGAAAATCACTTGATTAAGCTTTAATCTTCTTCTTGCTTCTTGAATTAACAAAGGCTAACTTTTTTTCTAGCTTTTTCTCTCTAACCAATAAGCTATAAGTTATTGGTGGAAAATCTAACAAGTAAGAAATGAATTAGGACATCTCTTATTTATAGGAATCACTAAATGAGGGCTTAATGGTCAATAAGCCATTCCACATCCTTAACTCCACCTCCTTACTATTCCTTATTTGCTCACCAAGTTTACTTAGCCTCCACAACTTATATCTTTTGCTTGCTTACCACTTTGGGTCATCCATGGGTTGCCCCATGAGTTTAAACCACCCAATAACCCATTGGTTCTTACATTGGCCTTTTTAGCTTAACCAATCTTAACTTATACATTAGGCTTCAATTAAACAAACATTGGGCTTGTTCATTAAATAACTTTGGACCTTAACCTTTAATTCCAATTGGACTTAACCATTTCTACCATTGAGCTTAACCATTCCTATACTTTGGCTTATACAATTACTAACAAATCCTACATGTCCAATCCATTTGGCCTAAAGCCTTATAACGTATAATCTACATATTAATCTCGAATTCCAACTCGTATACTTATTCATATATGACATACCATCATTCATACATATTCGTATAATACTCATATTCATTACCTCGTACAATACCTACGTATTATACGATCAACGCTTTAATTCTTTATACGCATCTCATTTCCTTCTCGGAAATCACTTTCCCTAACCGTTAAGTTTTAAGTCCGTAGGCGAAAAACTACGTTTGCCATAACTGAAATATTATTGCATATTCCATATTGTCTTAGAATTCTATCATTACGCGTTTCTCAGAAATTCAAAAATAATTCCCGAGTAGAAATTAATGAATAGTGTTTTTACGGAAAATTTCTCTGAAAACTTTTATTTTCGTTTTAGAAATTCAAACACTTTAATTCCACCACATAGCCAAAATCCTAACCACATCTTCACATTCTAGGTCATAGAACGACCTTCAAATAGCTTACTCACATTAATAATCAATTAAATTCATTTAATGCACATAACTAAGTAAAAATTTAATTCTCATAAAAATACGATTTTTCTCGGGCGGTACACGGAACTCGTTCGTTCTTGAGTCCACGACTCACATTTTCTACATTCTCTTACTTTCTTATGAAACCCTACACATTCGGGTTCATTTACTAACTTTCTAATTTTCGTTCGTCTTTTACGAAATTTTTGCCATGACTTCGTTATAGCTCAGTTTTAATCCGTTCTTCATGAATGTTTCTACCGTTTCTAACCAAGAAATAAGCAACTAACTTATACGCAATGGTTTTAAACTTGTCCATCAACAACATTCATACTAAGATGGTTTTAAATTTGTCAATCAACAACGTTCTTCGTGTTCTTCGTTCGTTCTTCATTTTTAATCGATCTTTTCGATTACGATTTTACTTTTTATTGGAATTTGATGTTATAGAACACCATTCCTTATTTATTTCACCTACTCATTCATATAATCTACCCGGATCATTCAAATTCATTACGAATCTTATACTTCCTTAAGAAATTTACAAACTAAATTTCTAAATTCTTATTTCTTCATTTCTCATGATTTCAACCATATGAAATCATTATTAACATCTTTTTACTCTTTATTCTCATTAAGTTATGTTTTTTAACAAATAAACTTAAAGAAAACTATATAAAAGTTAGGTTTCAGATTACCTTCCTTCTTTAATCTCCTTCCGTCGGACAAAGTTTGCTCACGATCAACTTTTTCTCTTCCTTTTTCTTTTATCCTTCATCCGAAATCTCTCTCTCTCTCTCTCTCTCTCAAATGTTGGACAACTTTCAAAATTCCAAACAAATGAAATAAGCTTCCTATTTATAGAAAACCAAGGCTAGGGGTATTTTAGTCATTTCGCCCCCCAAACCTCCTTACTATTCATGACTTAAGTACTAAGTTAACTTAGCCCTTAAGCTTACTTACTCCTTAAGTTTACTTAGCCCTTAAGTTTACTTACTTCTTAAGTTTACTTAACCCTTAAGTTTACTATTTCCACCTCCTTACTATTCACGAAACTTAGCCAGTAAGTTTTATGGTTCCGTCTTTCGAGTTTCGTCCGGCAGTTTTAAAAACTGCGATTCTCAGAATCCAAATATTTTTGAATATTTCGTCTTTCCTTTACCGATTAACTTTTACGTATTCTTCGGATCTCTAAAAAACTGAAAAACACTTTTCACCATTTAGCGTTTTCTTTCACGTTTTCCCCTAATGTAGTTAAACGAATGAAAATTACATAACAATACTTTTCATCATTTTTATTTCGTTTGATTTCTACACGTTTTTCGAGAAAACTTTTATCGGCTTACTTAACTTTTCACGATATATTATTGTCAAATCTTTTAATGAAATGTCATTTCGACATATCGAACTCTCGGAACAACTTAGATTATTCAAACCATAACACTTTGGGTTTTGTCAGGTGAATAGTGCTTACTTCGTCTTTTTCCCTGGAAATATTTTATTCCCGAAAAATCTTTATTTTTGTCTTAAAAATTCTTACTCGTTCAGTCTAGCTCGTGGCCAGAATCCTCCCGATTTATAATCATCCTAGATTCTAGAATGATAAATAAACACATAGCACAGAATATTATTAATAAAAAGTCATTTTATTAATAACTAATTCTTTAAATCTTAATTTCTGGACAATCCGAATTTCCGGGTTGTCACAGGTCAGGAGCCATCTGAGATTAAAAACTTTATTAAGTGAGGAAGGCATGAGCTAGCTCTTCCCAGCTATGGTTCTTTGAGTTGTCTAATCTAGTATACCATGAACGGGCTTCTCCAGTTAGACTTTTTTGGAACAGCTGCATTCTGAGCTTCTCATTTTCCGCATAAGATCCAAGTTCTCCAATGAACACCTTCAAATGTGTGTAAGGATCCCTTAATCCATCATACTTTTCAAAGTCAGGGGTTTTAAATTTCTCTAGATAATGAAGACCAGGGAATATGCAAAGGTCAGTATATGAAACACTTCCATGTGTTCCAATCCCTTTGAGAGCACGGATAGTTTCCTCCATTTGAAGGACCTTCTTCCTGATATCACCTAATTGCGCGCCAATAGGGAGAAATCTTTATTAGAAAGCCCCCTCTTTCCTGGGAATGACCTGGTTGTTAAATATTTTGAGTTATGATATTAATGATGGATAAGTTCGTGTTGATTAAAGATGAATTGATAGTTCCATTGTGTTAAAATTATTTGTGTTAAATATTTATTTCGATAGTAATTGATGTCTGAAGGTTATATTGTTCAATCGGGTATTTGGGGCACTTTTTGTGTAGAGTTACTATTCATGAGTTACTATTCACGAGTTACTATTCATGAGTTACTATTCACTCTATTATTGTGCATTCTGGTATTTAGGTACAATATTATTCCATAAGGAGATGTGCTAATTTTTTAGACCGTTGGTTGAGTGAATCAATATGGGTCACTGGTTTAAAGTTTTAATAGTAAATCAGTATGGACCGTCGCTTTAAGTTTTAATAGTAAATCGATCTGGATCGTTCGTTTAAAAGTAAATCGATCTGGACCGTTCATGAATTAGTTACTATTCAATCCATTCTTCTATAAATAGAAGCTCATTCCTTCATTATTTCTTATGAATTCATTGAAACTCTAGAGAGAGAAATTATAGAGAGAAAGAAGAAGAGTATTCTGCTACTTCAGTACTTTGATATCCAGTGTCTTTTATGGTAAGGGGTGTTATTATTTCTTATTCATGAAGAGAACTTCTGTTATTCCATTCTTTATTATTCTGTTAGAATAACCTGTAAAAGTGGCATACCCTATACATAACCTGTATACGCTGCATACCCTATACTTGGTGAAATCCTTCTATTATTTCATTATTTATTATTACATCGGAATAACTTTTGTATCTTGTGATTTTACCTATACTTGGTGGAATGACCTGTATATGCGGTTTACCCAATACATGGTGATCTTCTTCTGTTATTCCATTCTTTATTATTATGTTGGAATAACCTGTTTATGCGAAGTACCGCATACTTGGTGAAATTCTTTTATTATTCCGTTCTTTATTATTCTGTCAGAATATCCTGTCGGTGTGAATTTCACCTGACCTGGTTCCATATTTATTATTCCGCATTTATTATTACGTGCGGAATATCACATCTATGTGTTTTTTACAGGACACGGTTCCATCTTTATTATTCATCTTTCTTTATTATTCGTTTGTAATATCCTATTCGTGTATTTTACACAGGACACGGTTCCGTCTTTTTATTATTACATTGGAATATATCGTCGTGAGTTTTACACGGACACTGGTTAAAATCTTTATTATCTGTCTTTATTATTACGTTGAAATAACTTGTCTGGCGCGGGTACCGCATGCATGGTGATTTCTGTTGTTATTCCATTCTTTATTATTACATTGGAATATCCTGTGCTTGCATATTATGCCCGACACCGTTAACATTACTTATTATTATTTGGAATAACTTTCATACATGCAATCTTACGCATGCGTGGTGATTTCTTTTGTTATTCCATTCTTTATTATACTCAGTTGGTTAAAGTTTTGACTTCTATACTCCATGAAATTAGTGGAATATCCTTGATATTTGCGTTTCATCTAGTATCTTTTCATGGAAATATTCTTCTGAGCATTCTTAAATTTTACTTTACAAAGAAGTATCATGTTGACAATTTGGACGTTATTGGTTCCTGGACAAATTAATTCATGAACTTTTTTTTATTGAATTCTTATATCATTGTCATCATCCTCATGTTTATATTTTTTGAAAGTCATCTATGGCCTGTAGTGCATAGATGGACTTGGTATGATTATGACCAGGGATTATTCGGTATAATCATGACCTTAATGTTACAAATGATGTTATAAAAGTCCTCATTGGCCCGTAGTGCATTGATGGACAGTTGTTGGCATGATCATGACCATTGATGAATACACGAATATCCTTGGCCCATAGTGCATGGATAATTTGTGGTCGTAATACTAATGAATATCCTTGGCCGTAGTGCAGGGATGATGTGGATTATTTATTAAGCTGAGTCCCAGCGATAAAAGTGATGAAAACCCTTTTAAATCATAAAAGATAGTAGATTTTATTCTCTACTTGACTCTTTTAATGGATTGCTTATTCCGCTGCAGTTAAACTTGATGTCTATTGTATTTTATCAGTTTAACATTATTGAAGGCTAATGATAATTTATCCTGCATTATCTTAGTCATAATATTTCTTACTGGGCTAGTTGAGCTCACCCTTTCCTTCACTGTTCTCTTCAAGAAATGAGAATATATAGGGGACGTAGAGTGAGAAGCAGTTGACGATTCAGATGATAGCATTAGTCGTCCTCACTATTCTATTAAATAGTGTGACAATAAATGTAATGAGGACTAAATTTGAGTTTGTATATTGTCTATGAGGACTCCATTGAGAATTGATATTGTCTAGAAGGCAATATTCTTGTTTAAACTCTCAGTTTATGTTTTGTCGTATTTTACACGACAGTTGTATAATTATGTTGTATTTGATTTATGTACCATGTATTTAGCGACTCAAGATGGGTGATGTATACCTATTTTGGGGGCGTCACAATAGATTCTGTAATTTCCCATTGAATAAAACCCACAGATTTAAGTATTGTATGAAGGTTAACAAGGAGTTGGTAAATGGTTGTTGATTTGCATCATTATGCCCACTCCCTCCATAATCATCATCTAGAAAAGCTTGGAAGAAGAAACAGACAATAGGCCTTAGCCTTTTTAGTGATTCACGTGACTGAGAAAATGAGAGCAAATGGGACACTAGCTTTGGGACAAGCCAATTATCTCAGCATTCTTGCAATATTTATACTAATTCCTACTTTTATGTCACATTTTATCCACATCTCAACCTTACAATAATTATAACTTAGTGCCACAATATGATTTAATATTTCAAGGTAGTAGGTGTTATGCAACATATATATAATCCATGTACCTTTTACTTTAATGTTTACCCACATGCATATTGTCACGTATACATTTTATGATGTATTCATATCGTATAGTTTCAATAAATCTTAATACATGGTTACTATATATATTATAGTCACATAAATATAATATAGTTGTATTTTATATTTTTAATTATTGCTCATATGCACATAACAGTCAATATAATCTTATTATATTAATAACTTACTTATTTGTTTTATGTCAAATAAATAAATTATCCACTTCCTTGATTAATGTATTTATGGATCTCCATAACCATTAATTCTCTCCACTACTCACATAACCACATTATAACCTTATTTAATATTAATGTTTAATTAAACATTTAATTCCTTTCTCAGTTTCTAGAATACCCAATTATTTAATCGTTTATGTATTAAAATTACATATGATTCCACTGTACCACTTGGTACCTCATATCATTAGTCCCAATTAAATGTCACACTTCATGTATTCTTAGGCCATAGATATTTTATATCACTACTGCCCACATTTTCCATATTACACATAGTAATACTATTTAATGATAATTAATATTTTAATTGGGTTAAATATCATTCAGTTGGGTACTTTCAACACATTATCACATTTTAATATCACAACGATTAATTAATATTAATCATTTATCTTTCAAATATCAACCCTTTTATATATTACAAAACTATGTAATATATTAAAATATCAAATATTAATTAACATATTTCTTTCATCCTCTTATGCTAAACACATATGTTAACTCACCATCTTATACAAGTGAAGTAACCCTTTTTTATTTTATTATCACGTCATTGCCATACAAGGATTATAATATAATATTCCATAATATCTCTTAATATTAACCATATTTATTCCAGGTTAATTAATTAAATCTTTATTCAAGTCATGTTTTGCTAACTAAATTTCTTCATGAACACTTAGTCACCATTCATAACCTTATAAGAGTTATTAGTATACATGGCTTGCAAATCACATTTTCATAAACTAACTCAGAGTTTTCACAGAAGTACAAGTAAATTATGTCATCAGCGAAGCTTGAAATGGCGCAGGTGCGCCATACCAAAATTAGAGGTAGACAAGTTCTGCCTTAGCAAAAATGAGACCTACGCTTCTAAATACTTTACACATCCTTCTTAAGCGTTAACTCGTCTAACATTAATCCCCTCTTTGGTTTCACACCATCGGTTACTACTTTCCTTAACAACTAAAGGATCACACTTCGAGTTTTAAAACTCTATTTCCCTTATTAGTTTAACCAAGTATACATCTCCTTTACGATTTCTTCCCACCAATAACACGACACTCGAATATAACACATACGTACATTCCTTTAATCTTCTCTTCTCACCGTTTATCAATTTACTCAATAATTCTCTAACCACTTTAAAGGTATATCGATTTTCTTCTCTCGTCAACAACGTACACGCATACAAGTCTAAACATATCACGCGTCGAGTCTTTAATAGTATTCAATATAGTACACTAAGTGGTTTCCCACAAACAACCAACAAATTAGTTTTCGTCTCGTCTACACTGTTTTCACAGTGAGTTAGATCGGTTACTAATTCGTATATACCTCCGCTCTCTGAAGAAATTGTTTAGCCCAGCTCCTATACATCCACCATTAAAGAGTACGGTTGCACTACCTTAGACTTGATACTTACTCGTACACATACTCAAGAAATTGGTGATTATCAAAGATATTTAATGTCACCAACTTACTATAATAAAATAATTTCACAAAAATTATTTAATATCAATAGATAATTTTTATCCATCTTCTTATTAATTCATCTCTACAATTTATAATAAATATATAATAATGTATAATAATGATATATATATTTATTAAACACACCATCACTTATTACATAGTTCATATTACCATATGTAACACAATACCACATACCTCGTAACACATTTAAATATTCTTGTTCGAACCCATCTCATGCTTTGAAATTTTATCTATTAAATTATTATTTTAATATTTTCTAAAAATTCGGGTTCTTACATGACTCCTCACCGGGGTTATCTCCGGTTTAGGCTAATAGAAGACGTTGCTCAGGGTTACATCTGAGATTGGACTGCTGTAAGTGTTTGAATTCCGCAAAGTCATCTGTAAGTGTGCCTGTCTTCCCGGTGTTATCTCTGGGTCTTTGGTATGAGTGCCTCGACAGGAGGTCTGAGATTGAAGCTGATCATATGCATTTAAAACAAGCATTTCTGGAGTTATCGCCAGAACTGCAACAGCATTCCTTGGGGTTATCTCCAAGGACGAAACTCGGGGTTATCTCCGAGGTTGGAATTGATATTCCCGGTGTGTGTTCCATGGTTGAGACTGAACTTTCGGTATTATCTGGAATGGATGTGAGCTGTCTTCCAGGATTATCTCCGAAAGACGAATCTTCCCTCCTGCAATGTTAGTAACAGGTGTGCAGAAAATTTTGAGGGTCTACAATAATTGTAATGAGGACTCCATTTGAGTTTAGATATTGTCTAGAAGACAATATTCGTATTAAAACTCTCAGCTATATTTTGTCGTATTTTACACGATGGTTGTATAATTAAGTTTGTATTTAAATTATGTACTATGTATTTAGCGACTCAAGATGGGTGATGTATACCTATTTTGGGGGCGTCACATTATAATTTTATTAGTAAGGTTTAATTGGATTTATTAATGAATTGAGATTAATTCAATTCAATTAGTTAATGAGTGTGACAAGGGTATCATATGATAAGAAGGATTATTAAAATAAATTGAAAAGGAAGTTATTTGGAGCTAGCCAAACAAGCTTTTGTGACCTTGTGTATTTGTAACAGTTAAGAACCCTTTAATTTTGTAACTGGGAACCTACGTTAAAGCGTGTCTATCAGTTATTTGGTTTTACGTTCTTTTCCTAAGGTTGAGAAAGAAAACAAAGAAAGGTTGAGAAGTTAGGGAATGAGAGAAATTGGGAGAGAAAGAGAAGAAGTTATCTGTAAATTGAGAGAAGAACTTTGTGAGAATTATGGAAGGAAAAAACAAGAAGATTGTTCAAAATTATATAGCTAATCAAAGGTAATAATCTAGCTTTGAGTTTTTAGTATTACACTTCTTGAAGTTTTTTTTTTTGAAAAGTTGGATTTCTATGGTTAGATTGTTAAGAAATTGGTTGTATACGTTATTAAGCTTTTAGAATTCATTCTATGTTGTTTATAAACAATTTTAAGTTATCAAATCCATAAAAATATTTTTTTAATTGAAGAATTTAGAGTTTTGTAGTTTATATGTATTTTGGTCTATTTTGAGGCTAAAATTGGTTAGGGATTCATGTTGGATTCTATGAATTGATAGTAAATATTTTTAATATGTTGAAAAAAGAAAACAACGAATGTTAAACAGATTGATTTGGTTAAGAATCGAATCTATGGTGAACGATTACGCTAAATACGTTGAAAACATTAAAATTTAACATGAACTTTGAAGTTGCGTCATTTTAATGGTTTCTAGTGTTCTTAGAAGATGTTAATTTTCTTGTATGTTGTAGTTCTATGAATTACGAGTCCATAGAGTCGAAAACAGACTCAATTAAATGTGTATAACTTGAGTTATGAAGGTTGGAAGGAGAAATGGTTAAAAATTAGCAAGAACAACAAAATTAGAAAAATATCGCGCTCCTTTCATAGGGAGCAATCAGCTTGTGCGCCCAAGTCTATTCTATTACTGCTTGACACTGGAATAGTAGTCAGAGTCGGATAATTTTGACCTCCTATAGTAAAATGGCTATAACCTTTTCATAAGAACTCCGATTGAGGTGATTCAAGATGATCCGGAATGAAGACAAATAGACCTACAACTTTCATTCTTTAAGGTTTTCATTTTGGGGTCATTAGAAGGGGTCAAAATTGTCATCTTTTGGATTGATGTGTATTCAGAGGCAATCGGAGGGCGTCGGGCATGCACGTATGCAAGTGTAGTGTTTCTAACGATAAAAGATATTGTTCTAAGTTATAAAATATGAATATTAGTAAATATAATGATGTTTAACATTAATAAATGATATAGTAGATAAGTTGTATAAACATACTAAGCGTACGCGAGAGAGACGAATCGAGCGTGAGACGAATGAACGTCGAAACGTCGTGTCAAGTGTTAATGAACTTAAAAAGTGTTTTAATTAAAATGAAATGAACACTATAAGATATGGAATGTGGTTAATATAAAACCAATAAGGATTCTTAGGAAGACTTAAACACTTGAATGAACTTCAAGTTTGACTAAGAAGAAATATAGTTAGATATAAGTCGAAAGTTAACGCAATCAAATTGAATATTGTGTATTGATTAACAGGAAGGGTTATGAGATGTAGAGTAAAGTTTACATTACAACTACTATGCGTTGCTATGTGACTAATAGTTGATGTGCATGATTATATAATTGTGTATGGCTCATGAAGTGCAGATAGTTGTAAGTTGTTAATCTGTTATTGGTAAACAATGATCAAGGCAAGTCATTCAGCTCCTATTTGCTATGTAAACTTGATAATGAATTATTTTAAATCTATATTACAAAAAGCATGATGTATGATTTTTGTTGCAAGTATCAAATGTTAAGGTCAATTTATGATTTGGTTGAGTAAGGAATGTTGATTGAGTTATGTAACTTAATCTTTATTTGGTATGTGATGTACAACATGTATAATGTGTTTAGATAGATGTTTATGATGTATAAGATGTAACAATTCGGAATTTTAAATTATAATTTTAAATATTTATTGAATTATATAAATATTTAATTGAAATATTTAATTTATGTGTTATTGTTGAATAAATATTTGTTTAATTTGATATGATTTGATTAATTATTTGTTAAATAAATAATTAATGAGTGATGGAAATTAATTATTATGAGATAATATTCTAATTTAATTTAATAATTAAATTAAATAGTTGAAAGGGATTAAATGAATTATTGCAATGTTTTTAATTTAATTGGTAATAAAAGTGTGACAATAAACTATGCTATAAAGGGGTTATTAAAATAAATTAAAGGAGTTTAATTTAATTTTTGCCAAAAGGCTTAAAGATATTAAATCTTTAATTTTTAAAGAGTTTTGCCAAACAAAGCCTTATGGCTTTTGGATTTCTGAATTTTGAATTTTTAATAATATAAATAAAATAAATCAAATAATAAATAAAATATATTTATAACATATACGTTATATTTAGTAATTGATATTATATTAAGTACGCTTATTATGGCCTATCAGTGTTAGTGTACGCATATTGTTAATTGGCTTGGCTATCAGTTTGATTACGCCTTCTAGTTATTTCCTAAGCATAAGAAAATATAGAGAGTTTGTGAGAGACTTGTGAGACTTTGAGAGCGAGTTGTGAGAGATTTCTGTGGTGAGCAAGGATTTCTTAATCAATTGAAGGTATGTTTCTATAACCTTAATATATATATATATATATATATACGTATAATTGCTTTCTGACGTAATTCCTAAAGTTCTAAGTTCTTGAGTTTCACTATAGTATAAAGTTCTTTACAAAATTATCTGTAATCCACATTTTTATAATTGGTTAAAAAAAAATATGTGTATATGTAATTGTAATGTTATAATAACTAGCATATTGATTTGTGATTATATGCTAAATTACGTTACAATGAACATATGTATGAACATGACTTATAAGAGTACCAAAATTAATATTTGATTGTGAACTAATTGTGAAATGGAACCTTGAGTATGTTAATATGTTAAGAAATGTAGAGAACGTAGTTCGAATGAGGTAATTTTGTGTATAATCATGATTATAGTGTCAATTTTATCAAATACTGTCGATAATGAAGTTTTGGGTTGAAACCATGGTATTCAAGGATTTCTAGAGTTGTTGTTTAGGTGTTTAAAATTAGTATATGTATGATGGGTAATAGTTATGTGTAATTTATGTAAGTTATGTGTTAATTTAGGTGCTAGAAGTTTTTAAACAGTCAAAATCTGCTCTGTTTTGTTCATCGTGCTCAACATCGTAATTGCCGCAAGATTGCCAAAGCCTTATATTTGCACCACCAAAATGGCGCTTATAAGCGCGATCGCGCCACAACACCACCGTTCGCTTTCAGGTCTCATGCAGTAGCTCAACCTAAGTTCTAATAGTATAGCAGTGGCCAAGCCGATTAATGTGATGGCTCAAAATTATCTTCTTGTACGAAGGTTCGTAATATTTGATATGATTCAATGCTATGATTATTAGAATGTAATTTTTATAATTGTGATATTATAGTGCTAAGAATGAGCATATAATTAACACTTAACGAGTTTTGTTACTAATGTAACTTGACTATATGGTTAAAAATCAAGCCATACATGAAATATGTATTTAATTGTATACAGAGTATCTGTAGTGACTAATTGTGTCCTAATAACACGTGATTAGGATATTGTGAATCAAACTGTTACGGTCTAGCTTACACGCAAGGCAAGTTTTATAACCTAAACTTTCTTTGTGAAAGTTTTCTAACCTAAACTTTCTCTGTGCAAGTTTTATAACCTAAACTTTCTTTGTGCAAGTTTTTCTAACCCTAAACTTTCGTTGAGCAAGTTTCTTAACTCTAAATATATTTTACAAGTTACTAAACTTTACCTCTTGATATTGAGCAAGATTTTCTAATCTTTATCTTGTTATTTAGCATGCAAGTTTCTAAATTCTGATACTCTAATGTTGAACAAGTTTTATCGTATAATTTAATGTTTCTTATGCATGCTCAATTCTTAATTGTAAACAAGATTCTAACCTTAGCTTAACATTGTTCAAGCAAGGTATGTTATATTATTCAATGCTTATGCTCTTAGATTATTCCTAAAGCATGACTTTGGTATACAATGTTGATAAATTATTCCATAGCAGAATGTTATTACATTTTTATTCAATTAATCCTTAGTTGATGTCCGTTAAACTCTAAATTACCTTGAAACTTATCCAAACCAAACTTACTTTGGTGCAGACTTGTATTCTAAATACTGAGACGAACAACCCTATTACAGGGGATAATTTACGCATAGTGTTGAAATGTTTGTGTGTGACTCCCCAAAATCCGTGTATCTTCCAACCCGACATATGGTGTTACACGGTACTAGTAATCGTACAATCATTCCATTGAAGTATTATCTATCTTTTTATTACAATAATAATAAAATCATTTCCCAGGTTCATAAACCGATTACATCATTTGTTGTTCATAAGTATAATACTTACAACCATAGTAATCTATTACAAGATATTTAACTATCCATCTTAGCCTTGCCTTTATCTCTCTTAGAATTCTCAGTACGTTCGGCTTTAGCTGCAATCATATAATTCACGCAAGAAGTGAGCATAACAAGCTCAGCAAGTCTAACAAATGATAATATCAATAACACCTTCGAGAATTATATGATTATATTCCATAACTGAACAAATAGTCATGAAGTACTACAAAACATTGTTTAGTACTTAACAATTCATAACATCAATCCCCAAAGTATATATAATAGTTTAGGAATTCTGAACCGGTCGAAGGATCATGAACATTATCTTTCTGTTTTCATACTTGAAAAGGACATCACAACACTAAGACTGTACATTCGACATTTCTTATGAGCACTTCTAGGTGATCAGCCTATAGTACTCTATGTTAATCAACATTCATCCGTTAAACGTATTTACGTTTAAGATTTAGCAAACTCGCGTGCCCATCGAATAAACGATGAAAAATGCGTTTGTTTGTTTACAGACAAACTTACCTTTGAATCTGTACCAAATATTTGGCATAGGATAGCGTTATTATTTCCATATTGAAAGACTTTGTAAATAAATCAATCAATCTCTTACGAATAGTCTAGCCGAGTTAAAACTTGCATTGACCCTTTTCTTTAAAATCCTTCATGCAACTCATTACAATGAATCACAGAAAACTTGGCTAACACAAAGGTTAGACAAGCGTTAAGAAAACTTGCCTTCAAGTGTCTTCGAATAATTTATTCAATAGTTCTCAGTCTTTACAGAGTTTATATGATATATTCACATAGCACACTTTAATTAGCTACCAAACAATCAATCATATTGTTTCTACCAACTTCTTTATCTTCTATGTTATAATTGAAATTATTTCATTAATAATATCAATTCGACTTACTACACTTCATCACGGCTTGTTAACATTCTTATGTTATTAACCAAAACTCGATCATCCTTGGTGAAGTACCAATGTTGATTACCGTTCACGGTTTACTTATTAACACTTGTGTTCTTCGTTTCCATACTAACAACTCGCGTTCAATTCCTAATTTCATCATAATATATGCTAGTAAATGTAACATAGGAATGGTTTTAGTATGTTCATTAAGTATATAAACATAACTTATAATGGTCTTGAATCATTGGAGTTTAAACCTAACTTAACCAACATTTCCCTTGTCTCAGCATGGCATGGCCCTATATAAAAAACGAACTGCTGGCATGGCAGCTTTCTGAGATTCAAACCTCGTCCAAGTATTGCAGTCACGGAACTCATACTTATGAATGGCGCTGCAGTGCCACTCTTCAGTAGCTACTAACACTATACATGGTGCTGTGGCGCGGCACATACAGCTCTGTCTAGAGCTGCAGCGCTAGACCTCAGACTTAGAATTTTTTGATAGTTAACTTTTTCGACGAACTTCCCGGTCTTACAACTTCTTCGTTATAAGTCCGAATTGGTCCGTTCAAAAGCCCACAACTCATAAATTACATAATATAAGTGTTCATATAAGAATTTTACATTTTCAAATCTGTTAACTTGAAATTCACTTCTAAGTTCATTATTAAGCGTTCGTTTATCGTTATTGAGCGTTCAATACTCGTTTTCTTCATTCTAAGTCGAAATTCGACGATTCTTGAGTCCACAACTCTTGAATACCATACCTCACGTGTTGACATTGAAAACCAACATTTCCAAGTCCCACGACAACTTTTGACTACTAATCTGGGATTTCTACGTTTTTGACGTTTAACGTCTAATTCCGTAAAATTCACCATAACTTCGTTACTCGTGTTCTATATGCCAAATCAAATGGAACACTCCATTGATTCCTTATCTACATCCTAACCAAATAAGATGCACATACCTTAACTATGATGGTTTTTAATTTGTCCATCAACCACCACATTAACGTTCAAAGATTTCTACGGTTTAAACTTATGTAAACCCTTAAGATTTTTATTTACACATGACTTATAAATGTTTTAACCATTACAAGCCATCCTTATTCCTCCATAAGAGGCATGCTCCACCAATCTATGATTCTTTATAACAAAGAAATCAAGAAGATGGAAAACTTAATATTTATGGAATATTACCTTTCCGTTCTTTACATTCTTACTAAAAAATTTTAATGAAATGCTTCAAAGTAGCTTGATTACTTGTTTCTAGCTCTTTTTCTCTCTCAATATAAGTTGGACAATTCTTGTAAAACCACAAATGACCAACTTAAGCCTTTCTTTTATAGGCAAACCAACTGGAGGGCATAATGGTCTTCATCCCACCTCCTTACTATTCAATTCTTCTTCACCAAGTAAATTGCTTTACTTGGTCATCAAGTAGGTTACTTTACTTGACCATCAAGTGGCCAGCCCACAAGGTCTTGTGGGTCCCCCCCATGGGTTTTACCTATCCGGTGACCCATCGGTTCGATCCGCAGTTCGATTTCTTGGATCGGGATTAATTAAACTTAACATCGGGCATTAACTTGGGCTTGATTACTTAATTACTTGGGCTTGATATACCAATTGGATTATACAAAGTCCTTAAACTCCAAGTCCATTAAGAACCAATCGTATTCTATACGTATAACTCATGTATTCTCTTTGTGTAATACTCGTACGCTATCCATACTGTACGTCGTATTAAATCTTGATATTATACTCGTATACTAAAAAGTATCACACTCGTATATCATACGCATAATCATCGTAATTCATTATACGTATCTCATTTCCTTCTCGAAAATCATTTTTCCCAACCCTTAGGTTTTAAGTCCACAAGCAAAAACTTCGTTTGCCATAAATAAAATATTATTAGATACTCCATCTCGTCTTCATATTCTATCATTATGCGTTTCTCGGAATTTCAAACTTAATTCCCGAGCAGAAACGGATGAATAGTATTTTTACGGGAATTTCTCGGAAAACTTTTATTTTTGTCTTGGAAATTCAAAACAATTAATTCTAGCACATATCCAGATTACTAACCACATCCGCATATTCTAGGTCATAGAACGACCTTCACATAGCTTTCTCACATAAATAATCAATTAAATTCATTTAATTCACATAATCAAATAAAAATTTAATTCTCATATAAATCCGATTTTCTCGGGCGTTATATTGTGCACAATACATTGTACGAAGGGATGATCCCCCTAAGTACGAGGAGTCCCTATAGTCTTATAACTATTAAAGTTTAGGTTAAAAGAATACTTAAACTATGGACATAGTTTGTGGTCTTTTGACCCTCAGTTATATACTTTAAATTTTGTTCATGATTATTATTGATGAAGTACCTTATTCATTTCTATTGAGCCTAATCATTTGGTAGTTGATATGATGTATTCATTGTCATTTCTAGTGAACATTGTTTGCTCACTCTTGCTTATATTAATAATACAGCTAAAGTTGAGAAGGTTGATAAACCTACAACCAGTAAAGGGAAATGGAAGATAAACAAATATTGAAGACTTGTAAAACCGTTAGCTTTTATATTGTAGGAATTTATTTTAAATCTTATGATGTAATTATTTAATTTTCTGCATATGATGTTTGTATTTAAAGGTTGGATAACCTGGGAGATTTTGTTGAACTTATTGATGCAACCCTTAAATGGGATGGTTTATTATTAAACTTTATTATGTTTGGGTAGTTAAATATGAATGTTTTTATCAAGTGAGCACCAAATCTAGTGGAAATGAAGTACCCGGATTTGGGGGTGTCACAAGTTGGTATCAGAGCCTTAGGTTATGAACCTTAGGAAATAACCTTTGAAAAGATAGTGGTGATAAACTCTTATCGAGTTTTAAGGAAGAAGCAATAAAACACTTATGTGCTCGTGAGTGTCGAGTAGTAATGATTAGTAATTAAAACTTAAAATGTTGTTGTCAGGATGGCTATTGTAGGAGAATCTAGTCAGGCTAGGGAGGAAGGACCCCAGATGCCTAGAGAGGAGGAGCCTCGAGATATTCAGGTGGTTTAGGAATAACTACTGCCACATAAAACATCTCTGTTTGTCACAGTAGTTGAGTAGGAGGGGTTACCTGATGAGGATGATGAGACGGACGAGGAGGACCCTGTTGAGCTATCATAGTTGAATGAGGACGAGGAGGACGAGGAGGAAGAGATTCCACTTAACTCAATCGCTGCCCATATATACGACAAAGTATACGACCGCAATGTGGAACTTCAAGATAACGTTGAGGAGTAGAGAGATATAGTAGCTAAACAACAGACCACAATGGCACAGAAGGACAACGAGATCCAAGATCTAGAGGAATGTCTATGTAACTGACAGAGGAGATCGCAGAACTGAAGACCAAGCTGAAAGAATAATCTACTAAGAGGTCAAGAGCTGAAGACGCGAAAGAAGAAGCTTCTAAACAAGTTAGGGTAACAGAGAGGGATGTACAAGTGAAGAAGATCAAGATGGAAGAGATGGATAATGTTTTCAACACTGTGATCAATCGAGCTCAAGATCGGGTCATGGGTTATCGTCTGATTCGAGAGACGCCATCGTATATATTAGATAAATCGAACAATGTTTCGTATTATGGAAGAAGAGCATCGTAAGGCTATGCAATATTTTAGTAGGTCGTCATAAATGTACTTGATATGTGATTAATGATATGATAAATAAAATGTAAATCACAAGTGTTATGTAACTTATGGGATATGATGATGATGTTATCCTGGAACTTTAGTAGTTCAGGAAAGTAATGTAAATAGCAGTGATCATATTGTTCTTATGTTTTCTAAAAGATTACGAATGAATAAAAGTTATTATTTTACTCAAAGTGTTATGTGTTACGTGATAATCTTTTATGGTGTGCAAATTAAGTAGAAAATACTTAAAGGAATTGAGTAATAATCTAATGAGTGTATTTTAACAGAAAATGCCTCCAAGAAGACGTCAGCCATGACAAAGAACCCCTGAGGGATCTACCAACCATAACAACGCGAAAGCTAACCCCATTCAGCAGTTAGTGGCGTTACTGACGGGTGCGTTGTAGAATTAATTGCAAAATCAAGTTGTGACATTTAAGGACTTCAAGGCGGTGGGACCACCAGAATTCCGTGGGTCCGTGAATCTGGCTGAGGCACGGACTTGGATTATGGAGATAGAGAAAGTGTTTGATGTAGCTAGAGTAGGTGAGAACCTGAAGTCTACTTTTGCAACATTCATGTTGAAAGCAGAGGCGGGTTATTGGTGGCAAGCCAATAAAACTCGAGGAGGACAAGGGATGATGAATTCAGATAGGTTTAAGGAGATATTCTTCAAGACCTATTTCCTAGAGAGTTCAAAGAATCTGATGGAGGTGCAGTTTCTAGAACTGAAGCAAGGATCAATGACGGTATCGGAGTATGCCGCAAAATTTAATGAGTTGGCGAGGTTTGCGCCATATTAAGTCAACACATATGAGCGCAAGGCAAGGATGTTTGAGCAGGGACTGAAACCCTGGTTGTACAGTAGGGTCTCCCTATTCCAGCTGAAGACATTCGCTGCGGTACATGAGAAGGAAATTCTCGCTGAGGGAGGAGGCGAGGCTGTGAGAAAGTACAATCAAGAACAGCGAAAGAACCATAACCTGAAGAGAAAATGGAATGGAAATGTGTGTTCTGGAAACCAGTAGGGTAACCAGCAGAAGAAAAAGTTCGAAGAATGTGCTACATGCGAAAATTTTCACGCGGGTGTATGCTTAAGGGGGAAACGTGTATGCTTTAACTGTGGCCAGGAGGGTCACATTTCCCCAAATTGTAGGCAACCAAAGAATAATGTTTTCTACACATGCAGGTCGAAGGATCATTTTGCTCATGAGTGCCCTAAGAAGAAACCTGAAGAGACAACGAGAAATAAGGGAGGTAGTAGTGGAAACACATTGACCATTGTAGGACCAACATCATCAAACAGACCCACAGCCAGAACCTTCAAAATGATGGTGCAGGATGCAGTGCAATAAAACTATGTTATGTTAGGTATTATCCCAATCAATGATATTGATGCTTATGTATTATTTGATTCGGGTGCTACTTGTTCATTTATATATGATGAATTTTCTAAGAGGTTAGGATTTCCTAGTGATGAATTGAGTTTCCCTTTAAACATAGAAATTGCGACTAGAGAGGTGATTCCTGTTAAGTTCGTATACAAGAATTATAGGGTGAATATTAAAGGGAATGTTATGACAATAGACTTAATCGCGATTAAACTTGGAGAGTTTGATGTTATTTTGGGAATGGATTGGTTGTTCAATTATGGAGCGATAATTGATTGCCAACAGAAATGTGTAAACCTTTAGACTCCGTCAAAGGTAATTTTCTATGGTAGCAGATCTCCTAGACATGCAAGATGTCTGATGATTATGTAGGCCAAGAAGTTGTTGAGTCAAGGTTGTGTGGGTTATTTAGCGTACATAGTCGATACTCAGAGGAAGGGGGTGAAACTGGAAGAGATACCAGTGGTTAGGGAATTTGTAGATGTGTTTCCGGAGGATTTGCCAGGACTTCCGCCTGACCAAGAGATTGAGTTTGTGATCGATTTAACGCTAGGAATCGCTCCGATATCGAAGGCCCCGTACAGAATAGCTTCGATAGAAATGAAGGAACTGATGGTACAATTGCAAGAGTTGTTAGACAAGAAGTACATTCAACCGAGTGTGTCACCGTGGGGAGCACCGGTGTTATTCGTGAAGAAAAAGGATGGGTCAATGCGTCTTTACATTTATTATAGGGAATTAAACAAATTCACTATTAAGAATAAATATCCATTTCCAAGAATAGATGACTTGTTTGATCAATTGAAGGGTGCTAGATATTTCTCAAAAATAGATTTAAGAAGTGGGTATCACCAACTGAAAGTAAGAAATGAGGATATACCAAAGACGGCATTCAGAACTCGGTATAGACATTATGAGTTTCTAGTGATGTCTTTCGGATTAACCAATGCCCCTGCTGCATTCATGGATTTGATGAACATGGTATTTAAACCATTTTTAGACAAGTTTGTGGTGGTATTCATTGATGACATTCTGGTGTGCTCCAAATCTCAAGAAGAACGTGTGGAACATTTACGTTTGACGTTGGAGACACTAAGAAAGGAAAAGTTATAAGCAAAATTCTCTAAGTGTGAATTCTGGCTAGAACGTGTATAATTTATTGGGCATGTGATTGACAAAGATGGGATTTCAGTGTATCCATCAAAAGTTGAAGCCGTAATCAATTAGGAACAACCAAGAACACCTTTGGAGGTGAGGAGTTTCTTGGACTGGCCGGCTATTATAGATAGTTTATTCAGGATTTTTCCAAGATTGCCACTCCGTTAACAAATTTGACAAGGAAAGCTGTAAAATTTGTTTAGACGGAGAAGTGTGAAGAGAGTTTCAAGAATTTAAAAAGAAGTTGAGTGTGGCACCTGTGTTTTCATTACCAGATAATACAGGAAACTTTGTGGTGTATAGTGATGCCTCACATAAAGGATTGGGTTGTGTTCTTATGCAGAATGGCAAAGTTATTGCATATGCATCAAGACAACTGAAGGATTATGAAAAAAGATATCCGACTCATGATTTAGAGTTGGCTGCTGTGGTATTTGCTTTGAAAATATGGAGACACTATCTCTATAGAGAAAAATGTGAGATCTACACAGACCATAAGAGTCTGAAGTATATTTTCACTCAGAAGGACCTGAACATGCGTCAAAGGAGATGGATGGAATTGATAAAAGATTACGATTGTGAGATCTTTTATCATCCAGGAAAATCAAATGTGGTTGCAGATGCTTTAAGCAGAAAGGTTGGGAAAAGTTGATGCTGATAAGCACTCAGAAAGAGCTTATTTCAGCAATGACAAAGCTAGAGTTGGAAATAAAATTTCTAAAGGAATTCGATGAACGACTATTCCAAATAGAAGTTAGTCCAACTTTGGTGGATAAGGTAAAGAATGCTCAACTACAAAATGAAGAATATAGAAAAATCATAGAGAAAGTGGTTGAGGGTAGTGAAGTGAAATACAAGATCGATAGTGATGGGCTACTAAGATTCGAGGGAAGAATCTGGGTTCCAGTAGTACCAGATATTAAAGAAGAAATCTTGACCGAAGCTCATAAATCAAGATATTCGATTCACCCAGGAAGTACGAAGATGTATCAAGATTTACGACGACACTTTTGGTGGCCAAACATGAAAAGAGATGTCGCAGAATGTGTTGTGAGATGCTTGACATGTCAAAGAGTAAAGGCCAAACACCAAAGACCAAGCGGATTACTTCAATCGTTTGAAATACCAGAGTGGAAATGGGAACATATCACAATAGATTTTTTGGTAGGTCTTCCAACTACTAAGAGAGGATATGATGTGATTTGGGTAATAGAGGACAGACTGACAAAATCAACACACTTTTTGCCAATAATGATTAGATTCAATCTTGATCAGTTGGCAAAGTTGTACGTTAAAGAAATTATTTCAAGACGCGGAGTTCCAGTATCAATTATATTAGATAGAGATCCGCGATTCACGTCAAACTTCTGGAAGAGACTACAAGAATGCATGGGAACACAGTTGAGAATGAGTACGGCATACCATCCGCAAACAGATGGCCAAAGCGAACGAACAATCTAGATGTTGGAAGATATGCTTAAAGCATTCATCATGGATTTCAAAGGGAGCTGGGATGAACATTTACCATTGGTGGAATTCGCCTACAACAATAGTTGCCACGCAAGCATCGGCATGCCGCCTTACAAAGCATTGTATGGTATGAAGTGCAGAACTCCACTGTGCTGGGATGAAGTCGGTAAACGTCAACTATTAGGATCAGAACTAGTACAACAAACTGATGAGGTTGTTAAACTCATCAGGACAAGATTGGTAGCTACTCAAGACAGACAGAAGAAGTATGTTGATCAACGTAGATAAGATCATGAATTTGACGTAGGAAATTTCGTGTTTTTAAAAGTTTCTCCTTGAAAGGGGAAAATTCGATTCTGTAAAAAGGGAAAGCTAATCCCGAGGTTTATTGGACCCTTTGAAGTGCTACGAAGAGTAGGAGATGTGGGCCTATGAGATAGCTCTACCTCTAGAGTTGGAACACATTCATAATGTTTTTCATGTTTCGGTGTTACGACCGTATAAAACCGATTACAAGCGCGTGATAGAGTACGAACCATTGCAGTTCGATAAAGACTTGTCTTATGAAGAGGTTCCTATCCAGATAGTTGACATAAAAGAACAAGTACCCAGGAATAAAATGATTCCTTCTGTGAAGGTAATATGGAGGAATCACAATATCGAAGATGCTACGTGGGAACTCAAAGCTAAAATGATGAAGAATTACCTTGAGCTATTTGTTTGATTTTGTCTTCGATTCTGGGGAAAGAATCTTTATAAGGAGGGAAGAATGTGACGAATAATTTGTTTGAGTTGTGATTCTGGGTACAGAATCCTTGTAAGGAGGGAAGGATGTAACAATCCTGAATTTTAAATTGTAATTTTAAATATTTATTGAATTATATAAATATTTAATTGATGTGTTATTGTTCAATAAATATTTGTTTAATTTGATTAATTATTTGTTAAATAAATAATTAATGAGTGAAGAAAATTAATTATTATGAGATAATATTCTAATTTAATTTAATAATTAAATTAGAGAGTTGAAAGAGATTAAATGAATTATTGCAATATTTTTAATTTAATTGGTAATAAAAGTGTGACAATAAACTATGCTATAAAGGGATTATTAAAATAAATTAAAGGATTTTAATTTAGTTTTTGCCAAACAAGGCTTAAAGATATTAAGTCTTTAATTTTTAAAGAGTTTTGCCAAACAAAGTCTTATGGCTTTTGGATTTTTGAATTTTGAATATTTAATAATATAAATCAAATAAATCAAATAATAAATAAAATATATCTATAACATATACATTATATTTAGTAACTGATATTATATTAAGTACGCTTATTATCAGTTTTAGTGTACGCATATTGTTAATTGGCTTGGCTATCAGTTTGTTTATGCATTCTAGTTATTTGCTAAGCATAAGAAAATACAGAGAGTTTGTGAGAGACTTGTGAGACTTTGAGAGCGACTTGTGAGAGATTTCTGTGGTGAGCAAGGATTTCTTAAGAAATTGAAGGTATGTTTCTATAACCTTAATATATATGTATGTATAATTGCTTTCTGACGTAATTCCTAAAGTTCTGAGTTCTTGAGTTTCACTATAGTATAAAGTTCTTTACAAAATTATTTGTAATCCAAATTTTTATAATTGGTTAAAAAAAATATGTGTATATGTAATAGTAATGTTATAATAACTAGCATATAGATATGCGATTGTATGCTAAATTACGTGATTGTATGCTAAATTATGTTACAATGAACATATGTATTAACATGACTTGTAGGAGTACCAAAATTAATATTTGATTGTTAACTAATTGTGAAATTGAACCATGAGTATGTTAATATGTTAAGAAATGGAGAGAACGTAGTTCGAATGAGGTAATTTGGTGTATAAGCATGGTTATAATGTTAATTTTATCAAATACTGTCGATAATACAGTTTTGGGTTAAAACCATGGTATTCAAGGATTTCTAGAGTTATTGTTTAGTTGTTTAAAATTAGTAATGTGTTGAAATTTAAATAGATACACTTAGAAGGGGGGGGGGTTGAATAAGTGTAGGCACAAACTATGTCCAACTTTTATTTCTAATGCAGCAAGCTGGATTACCAAATCAGAATATTATTTAGTTGACCAAGTTTTACTGATGCAGGTAGCTGAATGTAAATTTAATGCAGAATCACAGAAAGCAATCACACCAACACCGAAATTTTTACGTGGTTCAACTAATACCCTCTAGAATAGTAGTCTAGTCCACGTCCAATACCAACTAGTATTGGACTCACTTTTATTAAACTTCTTCAATTACAATACAAGTTCCAAGAAGATGAACATCTTTGTTCCTTGTGCACCTATGCACACTTAAGCACCTATGCTTCCTTTGAACTTGACTGTAATTAGTTATCAATTAAAGACAATTTTATATGTAATATTGACTAAGATAGGAAATGAAAGATACACACTAGAGGTCTAATGATCAAGCAATATATTACTCACCAACTCAAGGCTATAGTATGAAGTGATATGCAAAATGGATATTACTAGAATATTTTTGAAGCAGCAACCTCATTCTTAATGCAATCGATGAAAAACAATTTCATAACTTGTATTCTATATTCTTTTGTGTATATTTTTCGTGTGTGTATTTGTTAATGAGCTCAGTTTATATAGACGACTCCCAAATATTTTTGTTGCTAACATTTTGCATGAATCTTGATGTCCTTCGTGAATCATAATATACTTAATTTGTTTTTCCATCACAGAGATTCTGAGATATCATGCTATTAGTAACTTTCGGCTAAATGATTTGTATTTGCAGATTTTCACGGTCCAATATCTAAAAAGCCGGAAGTCAACTTCTAGGATTACCATATATACTTACTGGCATGTTTTCATATTACTAAGCATACATTGAACTGTTAGAATTGACCAATTGGATTTCTCAAATCATGACCCATGATCTCTGCAGAATCTGTTGATACACGCACTTGACACGTTACCTTAATTAATTTCCTAGAATTAAGATGCTTAATTTATGAGCATGATGTGTGCAGCGTGTTTTAAGAGTAGTATCTATAATGTCATGATATATGCTTACCTTTTATATCTATTGGCCGGTGTCCACAAATCTTGGATCACTGATTAAGCCCAACTAGATTTCTAGAACTATGAGGCAAGATTATGGGGCATAATTACTACTATTCAATCAACTTGTTTCATTAGATAGTTCGCATGATTTAAGATATGTCAAGCTGGTATGATATTTTCTAAAAATCGATAGCTTATTCCAAAAGTATCAAGATTTGATTTCTTATGATATGGTAAGAGATGTCGGTCCGTGTATATTAGTGCTCGTGAATTAGCAGGTGGCATTAAGCATGAGAATGCTATTATGTAATGCACATGTCCTAGAGCCTTATTTTGGAAAGCAATAAATGCTAAGATCTTACATATATTCCTAGGACTCAAATTGGCTTTTCTTTCTCCAAGGATGTCTTGGCTTTGTGATTTCTTCCTTGACGTTTTCTGAAGTTCCATATCTTTCCTTGAAATAATATAGCATTGATTAGAGAAATAATTGAGTCATCATCAAAACATGGAGTATGACATAAGTCAACATTCTCCCCCTTTTTGATGAGATACAACACAATAAATATAGCTCCGCCTAAGACTATCACCACTTCAGGATAGTTATAGCTCCCCCTTAGTTCATGCATACCATGATCGTATATATGCAAGATTTTGATCAACCTAAGCATCAAGAAGGCCAACATGTTAAGTAAAATCATAAACCGCGCAGAATGAAAAGCATCCATCATTCATCAAATAACAAGTTTAAACTAATAGTCTTAACAACACAAAAAATTTTAAACCATAGTCTCAATCAAAAAAAATTGTCTTTGGGGGCAGGGGGTTAAAACCAAAAGTCTTCTCCCTTTGGCATCCATCAAAAGGAGGGCCGGAATGCCAAAAGGGAAAGTATAGCTAAGCATCGTCCTCCTCAAGGTTGACATGATTGGCCCTCATGAAGCCGTGAAGTAGGGCGGTGAAGTTCGGCAAAAGGCATGATTTCTTCCAGGACATGGTAGTGGAAAAACTGGGGGTCGAGCAATGAAGGTAGGAGGAGGTAATGGCAAGATCCGTAAAATCACCTTGATATTCAAATACCATCCAATTGCATTGGGGCCACTCCTGTATACGTGCTTGGACTTGGTCCGCTTGCGTTCCTCACCAAAGTCATTCATGCGTCGCTTCGATAAACCGACCCAGAGTTCCAACTTGGTTGCTGATGAACTTGAGTTCCGTGCTCAGCTGACAGGCATTACGATTCATCTTGCGTTGGAGGGCTTCAACCATTGCCTCGGTGCAAAACTCAAACTAGCTTCGAGGTCAATAAATTCATCTTCGACATTTCAAACATGTTTTGGAGATCATCACAACGAATGGGCGCTTTTCCTTTTTCAAGAATGGGAGATTTGAGTTGGATGTCTTTGACATCGAACCGATTTGAGCTTGATTGTCTCTCCTATGGTGTGAAGGAGAGTCAAAATCTCGTGGGTATGGGGGTGGAGGTAGAGGCAAGGGTTTAGGTGTATCAGAACCGCATTTAATGAATTTTCCTTTAAGCAAAGTGAGATGAGCCCCTTTGAGATAATTTGAGTCAATGGAATCAGTCAAGTAGATACACCCCTCATCATCGAGTGGAATTTGGAAATGGGTGAAGAGTTTGGTAAGGAAACAACTGTAGGGCAGACATTTTTTAGAGTGTTTAACGCAATGGATCATGTGTTTTAGCATCATGAGGGAGAAGTTAAAAGGCTGGCCAGTCATTATTAATGCCACGAGGGCTAAGTCTTGATATGTGAAGTCTGCTCCACCGCCTAGACGGGGAAGGAGATTGTAGCGTAACAGTTTGTGAAGGACGGTGGCCAGGGGAGACATTTTCGTGGTTTTGGGAAGGGTGACAGAGGAGACAGTTGGATTATCTAGAACAATTCAAAGCTGGACTAGGGGAGAAAGAAGAGTAGAGATAGGTCCTTTGAGAGTGAAGGGGCAGTCACCGGTGTATGGTATTGACAGAATGCTACCTAAGTCCATAGCTGTAAAAAACAGAGATTTCCCTTTCACAAAGGAGGTGTTGCAATCACCATTGTTCTCAAGATTTGTATAAAACTGCTGGACTAATTTTGGATAAGCGACCGAAGGAGGAGTGCTTAAAGAAGACAGACAACATGACTCAAAAAGACGGTGCAGAGGTGAGTTGTGATAGTAAAACATGTCAATTGATTTTTCATAGACAAAGGTTTTGTGACATATGGATGACTTAAACCTAAGTTCAAAGTTGTGGCCTCTAAAGAAATCATCAGGAACATCATGCATTAAGACAGGAAGAGGGTTTACCGTCAGAGGAGGAGAGCTAAGGGATGAGTCCTTGATTACTCGTCGTTTAGTGATCGTAGAGGTCCCAATCGGTGGAGGAGACGATAGACTAGCCTCAGATTCAGCTGGAGAGGAGTCGCCAGAGATGGTTTGGACCGATGGCTGCTTCCTTTTCAGGCGTCGAGAAGTAGTGGGATGAAGAGGTTGCGACGGGAGAGATATCTCGTCATCTGATTCATCATGTATTTGTCTAGTTCTTCGTGTTTTCATCTTTTCGATTGGGGTTAGAGAGACGGGAAAAAATGTGATGAAGTTTGATATGTGCGGACGACGAAGAGAAGGATAGCTTGAATTGGTAAAGTAGAGTTTATCTTTTAAAGGCCGTGTATTACCGAGATTTGGGAAGACGTGATGCCGTGTTTTGGGAATGAAGATTTTGGGCAGATTCATTATGGCCTATAGATACGCCATGACTGTCTACTTTCCTTAACTCATGCAGATTGTGTTTATATCAGACACATCTTGAGTTTTCTTCTTAATGTACAGAACCGGTCTTCTCCTAAAGGTTTTGTAAAGAAATCTGCTAATTGGTGTTCAGTGGGAATGAATATCAACCTTATTAAACCTTTGGACACATTGTCTCTAAGAAAATGGTGACGTACTTCTATGTGTTTTGTGTGGGAATGTAGTACTGGATTTTTTGAGATGTCTATTATGTTGGTATTATCACAGTATATGGGCACACTTTCACATGTAATATCAAAGTCGCACAATGTTTGACGCATCCACAAGATTTGGGAACAACAACTTCCTGCTGCTAAATATTCGCCCTCTGTAGTGGATAGAACAACTGACGTCTATTTCTTGCTATGCCATGAGATAAGACTTTGTCCCAAAAATGTACATGCACAACTTGTGCTTTTTCTATCTATTTGACAACCTGTATAGTTAGGATCTGAATAGCCCATTAGGTTAAAATTATCGCATTTTGGGTAGAACAATCCTAAATTTGTTGTACCACTCAAATATTTAAAAATTCATTTAACGACCTGTAAGTGGGATTCTTTGGGTTTAGCCTGAAACCTAGCACATAGACACACACTGTACATTATATCAGGTCTAGAGGCAGTTAAGTAAAGTAGGGATCTAATCATACCTCTGTATTTTGTTACCTCTACATCCGTACCTTTTTCATCTGCTGTGAGTTTTATTGATGTACTCATTGGTGTGGACTTTGTGTTTGAATTGTCAAAACCGAATCTCTTTAGTAACTCTTTTGTATACTTGGTTTGATGAATGAATATCCCTTCGTGATTTTGCTTAATTTGAAGGCCCAGAAAGTAGTTAAGTTCTCCTATCAGACTCATGTCAAACTCCTTGTGCATGCATTTGGAAAACCACTCACACAGGAAATTATTAGTAGCACCAAATATTATATCATCTACATATATTTACACAATAATAATATCTTTATTTTGACGTTTAATGAACAGACTGGAGTCGATTTTACCTCGTATGAATCCATTTGATAAGAGATACTTACTTAATCTTTCGTACCAAGCCCTTGGGGCTTGTTTGAGTCCATAGAGTGCCTTTTTGAGTTTGTATACGTAATGCGGGAACTTGTCATGCTCAAACCTAGGTGGCTGTTTTACATACACTTCTTCATTTATGTATCCGTTGAGGAAGGCACTTTTGACGTCCATTTGGTGTAGCTTAAACTTTCTAAAATAGGCAAATGTTAGTAGTATATGAATAGACTCCAAGCGAGCTACTGGAGCAAATGTTTCTTCATAGTCTATTCTTTCTTGTTGATTGTATCCTTGAGCAACTAGTCTTGCTTTGTTTCTCGTAATTGTTCCGTATTTGTCAAGCTTGTTTTTGAAGACCCATTTAGTTCCGATAATGGACACATCTTTTGGAGCAGGCATTAATTCCCATACTTGACATCTTTCAAATTGTTGTAGTTCCTCCCGCATAGCTGAAGCCGACTCTCATCCATTATGGCCTCTTTGGCGTTTTTCGTTCTATTTGGGATAGAAATCGAGAAAGCACACATATTTTGTGCTTTTCTTCTCGTCATAACTTTGTCATTTATGTTTCCAATAATGTTCTCAGGAGGATGGTTTTTGAAATATCTTGCTGACTTTGGAAGTTGAATATCATGTATGACTTCTTCAGTAGATTCAGAGTTGTGGTCTTGTTGTTCATTTATTTTACTTGGCTGGATATGCTCTTGATTTTCATATTCAGCTTGCTGGATAGAGTCTAGGTCCTGTTGTTCTTCTATTTCATCTTGCTGGATTGACTCCATGAGCTTGCTACTTTGCTTTATCTGGTAGGCTGGATTTGCAGCAGTTTCTAAATCTCCTGCATCTTCTTCTTTTTCTTTTGGAATATCATGGTTTGATTCGTTAAATTTGACATGTATAGATTCTTCGATACACATCTTTTGGACATTATAAATCCGATATGCTCTACTATTTTGTGAATAGCCTATGAATATTCCTGCATATGATCTAGCATCGAATTTGCCTAGATTTCCATTTGTATTAAGAATAAAACATTTTGATCCAAACACTTTGAAATAACTTATGTTAGGAAGCCGATTGTTTAATAATTCATATGGTGTTTTTAGAATAATAGGACGGATTAGTACTCTATTTAGCACATAACATGTCGTGGTTTACGTTTCAAAATTTCAAAAATATCTTAGAGTTTACTTTCTTGAATTAGAGTTCTAATGTTTCTTATAACGTTCGATTCTTTCTTTCAACCACTCCATTTTTTGTGGAGTTCTAGGTTTGAAAATTCATGAGAGATTCCTTTTGATGCGCAGAATGTAATGAAATCTTTTTGAAATTCGGTACCATGATCACTTCTAATTCTTATAAGATTAAGGCTATATTTGGTCTCTAAATTTTTAATCAGTTTTTCAAATTCTTTAAACGCCTCATCTTTTGTTCTAAGGAATAGTACCCATGTATATCTAGAAAAATTGTCGACAATTACAAAAGCATAGAATTTTCCATTTAGACTAGCATGCCTTTCAGGTCCAAATAAATCGAGGTGAAGCAATTGTAAGGGAGAAGAAGTTGATACCATGTTTTTGACTATGAATGACATTCTTACTTGTTTTCCAAGTTGATAAGGTTTGCATATTTCTTTCTTTTCAAAATTCATTTTGGGTAGTCCTCTTACTAAGTTCTTTGATGACAACTTCTTGATTAGATCCATATGAACATGTCCCATCCTTCTATGCCATAGATTCGCTTCATCTTGAATGGTTGCAAGACATAATTCATCTTCCTGTTTCTCAAAATCAAGGGTATATATATTCCATTCCCTTTAGGCAACTAGAGCAGTATTGTTAGTACCATGTGAAATTGTACATTTATCTTTTTCAAATTTTACTTGATGACCATTATCCATTAATTGACTAACACTGATAAGATTGAATTCTAGACCATTAACAAGATGAACATTATTAATGTTGACCTTACCGTTACCGATTTTACCTTTCCCAATTATTTTGCATAACCGAATGTCACCGAATGTAACAGTTCCATGTTTCTTTTTGACATTTAGTTCCACGAACTTAGATTGGTCTCCCGTCATATGACATGAACATCCGCTATCAAGGATCCACTTTCTAGAAGATACTTTGGCTTTAAGGCAAACCTGTATGAGAGAAATACAATTTATATTTTTGGTACCCATATCTTTTTGGGTCCACTTGTGTTAATTGATTTCAAATCACTTTTCTTAATCCATATGGTTTTACTTAATTTTTTTTTTCTTGAGCAGTTTATCTCTAGGTGTCCTTTAATGCCACAGTTTTTGTAAGACGTAAAAGGTGTGCAGTAATTCACTTTGAATGATGATTTAAATTTTAGCATTTCAACTTCTTTCCTATGAGTTGGCTTGTAACCTAAGCCTTGTTTCTCATAACTAGGTCTTTGTTTTCCTAGCATAACATTTAAGTTTTCTTCCCCCATGAACGAATTTAGCTAGAGAGGTTTTTAAAGATTCTATTTCCTTTTGTAGGTCATTAGTTGGAGGAGTTTTATTACTAGATTCATCGCAAAAAGCATCAATGCACACATCTCTCATCTCTATCTCCTTTTTTAATTTCTCAACTTCATTATTTAGATGTTTAACCTTGTTGAACAATATTTTATTGAAGTTTTCTAAATAATCATTCTTTTCTGATAAGATCTTTTCCTCATTCGTGTGTGTAGATTTTTAAAGATCTTTCTTTTCATCTATGAGTGTCTCCACTTCGCTCATTAGTGTGTTTACTAGATCTTTTAAGTGCATGTTTTTTCTTTTAATTTTTCATTTTCTTATTTCAAAGTAATACTATCGTAAAGAGATACCTCACTAGATTCACCGCTCATTCCCATGAAGCATATTTTGCGCTTAGTTCATTCATCGTTTTGCATCTATTTCCACTTCAGATTCTTTATCGTCGCTCCATGTTAGAAATGCTTTGTGTTTTTTGAACTCCTTGTTGCCTTGTTTTCCTTTGTTCTTGAGTTTGAAACAATTCGTTTTAAAATGACCTGGTCGTCCACACTCGAAACATGTTTCCTCGGTTGGCTTGGTTTTGTATTTGTTTGCGTTGAAAGTATTTTTCCTTTGATTCTTCCTTTGAAGTATCCCCCTAAGTCTCCTTGATATCATGGCTATTTCATCATCCGAGTTGTTTTCGAGTTCTTCTTCAACTCCTTCATTTAGAGCTAATACTTTCTTTCGAGGAACTTCTTCCTCGTCATCATATATTTTCAATTGATGTTCATATTCTTCTAGTTCACCAAAGAGAGTTAATGTATCCATGGAAGAAATATTATTGGAATCTTGAAGAGTGGTAATTTTAGATGCAAACCTTTTGGGCATGGCCCGTAGTAGCTTACGGTTAATTTTGCTTTGTGGAATTGTCTTGTCGAGTAGCTTTAAGGAATTTATCACAGACGTAAATCGTGGTTTTGAGCCATTTTGATTGTTTCTCTTTTCCAGTTTGAATAGTTCATAGTCATGCATGAGCATACTTTAGCTTGACTTCTCGTACTTTAGACGTTCCTTCATGACTTACTACTGGGTGTCCCAAATCTCCTTTGATGTGTTACATGAGGACACTTTATCTATTTCTTGATCGCCATGTCACCGAGGAGAGTGTTCATTGCTTTTGAATCGTATGATACCATGTATGTTTCGGTTGAATCCATCTCAAGTAGTGTTTTTGGAGTACCATCATCTTTCCTTGGGATTACCAGTCCATTCTCTACCACCCACCATTCCAATGGGTCTCGCTTTAGATATATCCTCATCCGAAATTTCCAGAAGTTATAGTTCTCAGTTCCAAATAGTAGTGGAGGTCGGTTTGTTGATTGTCCTTCGTGGTGAGTGCTTCCAAGTTGTGCCATGTTAGAATCTTTTCCCTACAAGTCACCTTTAAGACCAAGATAAGTAGAGCCAAGCTTTGATACTAAATGAAATTTAAATAGATACACTTAGAAGGGGGGGGGGGTTGAATAAGTGTAGGCACAAACTATGTCCAACTTTTATTTCTAATTCAGCAAGCTGGATTACGAAATCAGAATATTATTTAGTTGACCAAGTTTTACTGATGCAGGCAGCTGAATGTAAATTTAATGTAGAATCACAGAAAGCAATCACACCAACACCGGAATTTTTACGTGGTTCAACTAATACCCTCTAGAATAGTAGTCTAGTCCACGTCCAATACCAACTAGCATTGGACTCACTTTTATTAAACTTCTTCGATTACAATACAAGTTCCACGAAGATGAACATCTTTGTTCCCTGTGCACCTATGCACACTTAAGCACCTATGCTTCCTTTGAACTTGACTGTAATTAGTTATCAATTAAAGACAATTTTATATGTAATATTGACTAAGATAGGAAATGAAAGATACACACTAGAGGTCTAATGATCAAGCAATATATTACTCACCAACTCAAGGCTATAGTATGAAGTGATATGCAAAATGGATATTACCATAATATTTTTGAAGCAGCAACCTCGTTCTTAATGCAATCGATGAAAAGCAATTTCATAACTTGTATGCTATATTCTTTTGTGTATGTTTTTCGTGTGTGTATTTGTTAATGAGCTCAGTTTATATAGACGACTCCCAAATATTTTTGTTGCTAACATTTTGCATGAATCTTGATGTCCTTCGTGAATCATGATATACTTAATTTGTTTTTCCATCATAGAGATTCTAAGATATCATGCTATTAGTAACTTTCGGCTAAATGATTTCTATTTGCAGATTTCCACGGTCTAATTTCTAAAAAGTCGGAAGTCAACTTCTAGGATTACCATAAATACTTGTTGGCATGTTTTCATATTACTAAGCATACATTGGACCGTTAGAATTGACCAATTGATTTCTCAAATCATGACCCATGATCTCTCAGAATCTGTTGATACACGCACTCGACATCGCTACCTTAATTAATTTCCTAGAATTAAGATGCTTAATTTATGAGCATGATGATGCAAAATGTGGTTTTAAGAGTAGTATCTATAATGTCATGATATATGCTTACCTTTTATATCTATTGGCCGGTGTCCACAAATCTTGGATCAGTGTTTAAGCCCAACTAGATTTCTAGAACTATGAGGCAAGATTATGGGGCATAATTACTGCTATTCAATCAACTTGTTTCTTTAGATTGTTCGCATGATTTAAGATATGTCAAGCTGTTATGATATTTTCTAAAAATCGATAGCTTATTCCAAAAGTATCAAGATTTGATTTCTTATGATATGGTAAGAGATGTCGGTCCGTGTATATTAGTGCTCATGAATTAGCAGGTGGCATTAAGCATGGGAATGCTATTATGTAATGTACATGTCCTAGAGCCTTATTTTGGAAACCAATAAATGCTAAGATCTTACATATATTCCTATGACTCAAATTGGCTTTTCTTTCTCCAAGGATGTCTTGGTTTTGTGATTTCTTCCTTGACGTTTTCTGAAGTTCCATATCTTTCCCTGAAATAATATAGCATTGATTACAGACATAAGTCAACATGTATGATGGGTAATAGTTTTGTGTAATTTATGTAAGTTCTATGTGTTAATTTAGGTGCTAGAAGTTTTTAAACAGTCAAAATCTGCTTTATTTTGTTCATCATGCTCAACACTGTAATTCGGTGCCGCATCGCCAAGCCTTAGCACCGCAGAGCCAAAGCTCTCAGTGGCCAGCAGTCACTAAAGCGCCAGATCGCGCCACAAAGACCACCGTTCTGGCATGTGTCTCAAATGTACTAACATCGCTTCTAACCGTGACGCCAAGAATGCTTGCAAGAATTGTATTGGCTTTGAAAATTATTTTCTTGTACACATAGTCTACAATAATTGATATGATGCAATGTTATGACTGTTAGAATGTAATTTTTATAATTGTGATATTATAGTGCTAATAATGAGCATATAATTAACACTTAACAAGTTTTGTTACTAATGTAACTTGACTATGTGGTTAAAAATCAGGTCATACATGAAATAGGAGTGAGCAAAAAATGGATAAAACCGAATTACCGAATACAATCGAATTTTTTTAACCGAATTATTTCAATTTTTCAGTTTTTTTTACTAATTTCGGTTATATCCAAATTAATTATCTATAATCGATTTTGGTTATGGTTTTAAAAAATAGGTTATTTGGGTATCTGAATAACCAAACTACTTAATTAAAAAATAATGATTTTATAATTGTGTAGTCTGTACTGTATTTATTTTGCCCTAACCCCTTAATTTCATTCACGATTTCTCTTTCCTATGTTCTCTCAAGTCTCCCTTCCATTCCTGATTCCTCTTCCCAGTTCCCTCTGTTCTCTCAAGTCTCTCTTACTTTCGCTCCAGCGGTCCGGCCTCCGCGGCTCCATCTCTCAACTGTCACGGAGTCATAGTCTCCCTTCGTTTGGTCTTCGCAATCGCAGATCTGCGTCTTGGTGGCCGGTGGCGGTGGGTATTCGACAATCGGCAGTTATCCCCACTATGCTTACTCAAGTCCTATCCACGAATCCGTTCTAAGAGTCCACCGCGTCATTTCAGAAGCCCATACTAGCTTCAAATGCAGTTTAGTGATGGTAGTTTATTTGTGGTCATCAATTTGAAGTTGATTGTTAACATCCACATCTGATGGCCATTAGCAGTGTCCCTTTCACCGGTAACTGGTGTTGTATACGAAATGTCTAATTAATTATCTTACATAAGACATTAAGAAGAATTATTTAATTTGATCAGTAGTTGATCTTATTTCTTATCATTTTTCTACTTGAGATAAATATTGTAGTTTCTACCCAGAAGAAGAGGGATGCTCTTACCTTCTTGATAATTAAACAAGAGTGGGGATTTTAGGTACTATTAATGTTTCCCTTAAGAACAATTAATTTTTCGATGCGATGAATGGATCGCCATCATTGTATTTTTAATTTTAAAAGAGCGTGTTCGCTTATTACTGAATACCCGAATGTACAATTCAGTAATTCGGTTAGTTCAAAATTTCGGCTAGTGTTCGGATAGTAAAATTTTGGTTAATTCGATATTCGGTTATAACCGAATAGCCTATTCGGTTCGGTTATAACCGAATGATCACTCCTAACATGAAATATGTACTTAATTGTATACAGACTATCTGTAGTGACTAATTGTGTCCTAATGACATGTGATTAGGATATTGTGAATCAAACTGTTACGGTCTAGCTTACATGCAAGGCAAGTCTTCTAACCTAAACTTTCTTTGTGCAAGTTTTCTAACCTAAACTTTCTTTGTGCAAGTTTTTCTAACCATAAACTTTCGTTGAGCAAGTTTCTTAACTTTAAATATATTGTGCAAGTACCTAAACTTTACCTCTTGATATTGAGCAAGATTTTCTAATCTTTATCTTGTTTTTTAGCATGCAAGTTTCTAAATTCTGATACTCTAATGTTAAACAAGTTTTATCATTCAATTTACTGTTTCTTATGCATGCTCAATTCTTAATTCTAAACAAGATTCTAACCATAGCTTAACATTGTTCAAGCAAGGTATGTTATATTATTCAATGCTTATGCTTTTAGATTATTCTTAAAGCATGACCTTGGTATACAATGTTGATAAATTATTCCATAGCAGAATGTTATTACATTTTTATTCAACTAATCCTTAGTTGATGTTCGTTAAACTCTAAATTACCTTGAAACTTATGTTGACTTAGTTATACTTCATCCTTGAGTTTTGATGATGAATTATTCATGTACTAAATTGTTTTATGGCATTTCAGGTATATTGGTGATAAGGAACATTGATTGGATTTTCAAGTGATTGAAGAATTTTTCTTTACTAGGAAAACCAAATGTAAGGTCAATTGCATAATAATTGATTTTTCATTTAAAGGCTATATGACATATTATTTGCATCTTATTATATATCTTAAATGAAAAATGATTTAAAAAAACTAATTAAAAAGGTTTTTCTAAAAATAAAATTATTTGATATATATATTACATGTGTATATCACTTAATATCTTTTATATGCATTAGTTCGTATGACTAAAAAGCTAGAAAAATAGACTGCATTGTGATATATGTGTGTGGTTAATTGATATCTTTGGGACATTTTAATTAATGCTACAAGTGGATATCTAAGTAATTATGATTTCCTAGAAAATCTAAATGACGACAGCTATACTTTATTGAGATTTGGTGTGTATGCGGTTTTCAAGGAGTAATTATATATTGGAACTCTGAAGATCTTTGGAAAAGGAGTTTGATGTCATACGGTGCTTTAGTTGCTCCACTTTATTAGCTACACGTCACTTTTATACGGGGTGGAAGAGTCAATGTTATGAGTTATCTCTTAAAGGTACTTTTGTGGTTATCTCAACAGTATAACACTGAAGAAGCTTGATTCTGTTACTTGGATAATTATCAATTAAAACGATCACCTTCTTTGTTGTTGAGAATTTCTATATCGTTGGATTATTTGAACAAACAAGATATATCTTAGTTAACGGTAATATCTTGTGGGCTATAAATCAGTATTTTCATGGATGACATAATACAACTCACGAAACTATCCTTGCATTAATTACTGATATTTATCGAGCAACTAAACTTGATTTAATCGGTGCAAACATTGAGCAGTTGTGCAATTAATTTCTAATATTCTTTAGCTGGTATTGGGTAAGGTTATAATTGTTTATCTTTTTGTGCTAATTGATCATTGCATTTAGTTGAGCCTTTAATTGTTAAATTGATTATTCTTGCATTGATCATAGACATCTATATTTGTATTTAATTTTCTATTTGACTAAGTGTAGTCTAAAGGTGTGAATCCTAGTGGATTATAGAAAAGGCTTACAAACAGGTTCAAGGAAGCAAAGGTGCTTGAAGAGTGCATAGGTGCACAAGGAGCAAGAGTGCTCAAGAGTAATTAATAGTTAATTAATTTTTGTAAGAATCTGTTTTGTAATCAGTGTTTATTTATAAAGAAATAAATAAAGTGAGTCTTTAATACTAGTTGGTATTGGACGTGGACTAGACTATTATTATAGAGGGTAATAACTGAACCACGTAAAAAACCTTGGTGTTGATTTTATTATTTGCTCTACTTTAATTCTAAAATCACATAAGCTATTTAATTATCTTAATAATTAAAATTTGAATTCTTGCATTATATTAAGGTAATTTTTTAACACTAAGCATATTATTTAAGTTATAAATTTAGCAAGATATTTTCTTTAACATAATCAGTTAATTTAGTAGTCCATATTAATTCAGTAAGCTGAATTCATCAATATAGTAGCTTGAAATCAATTGTTTAATTTAAGGTTTAAAAATTTGTCATAGATTGCTCCCACATTTATTCAACCCCCCCCCCCCCCCTTCTAAGTGTGCCTAGATAAATTTCATTTGGTATCAGAGCCTGGCTCTACTTATCTTGGTCTTAAAGGTGACTTGTAGGGAAAGATTCTGACATGACACAGTCCGGGAACAACAATCAAGAGGGACAATCAACCAATAGACCTCCATTGTTGTTTGGAACAGAAAATTACAATTTCTGGAAATTCCGGATGATGATCTATCTTAAAAGAGATCCTTGGGAATGGTGGGTTGTGGAGAACGGACCAGTTATTCCACGAAGAGATGATGGGACACCAAAGATTCTCCTAGAAATGGATTCAACCGAAATCTACATGGTCTCATATGATTCAAAGGCAATGAACACACTTCTTAGTGGCATGGTACAATCCGAAATAAACAAAGTTTCCTCATGGAACATAACTAAGGAAATTTGGGATATTCTAGTGGTAAGTCATGAAGGTACTTCCAAAGTACGAGAAGTCAAGCTGAGCATGCTTATGCACGATTATGAAATGTTCAAGCTTGAAAAAGATGAAACCATTAAGCTAGCTCAAGCAAGGTTTCTAGTCCTTATAAACTCCTTAAAATTACTGGACAAGTCTATTCCTCAAAGTGAGATCAACCGTAAGTTACTTCGGACGATGCCCAAAAGGTTTGCTTCTAAAATGACCACTCTACAAGATTCTGCTATTATTTCTTCCATGGATACTTTAACTTTATTTGCTGAATTAGAAGAATATGAACATCAATTAAAGAGATATGGTGATGAGGAGAAAACTCCTCGAAGAAAGGTCTTAGCTCTTACTGCAGATAATGAAGAGGAGCTTGATGATAACTCAGATGAAGAAATAGCCATGATGTCGAGAAGACTCAAGGGGCTACTACAAAGGAAGAATAAGAGAAAAAATACTTTCAATTCAAATAAGTCCAAAGGAAAGCAAACTGAAGAAACATGCTTTGAATGTGGACATCCTGGTCACTTCAAGAAATATTGTTTTCAATTAAAGAACAAAGGGAAGACAAACTACAAAGACAACAAGAAGAACAAAGCCCTTGTGACTTGGAGTGATGAGGAATCTGAAGTGGAGATCGATGCTAAAGATGAGATAACACAAGTATGCTTCGTGGGAATTGAAGGTGAATCTAATCAGGTATCTTTTAATGAATTAAACTCATTAGAACAAGAAAATAAGAAGTTAAAAGAAAAAATTCATGCTTAAGAGGTTTAGTTAATACTTTAATAAGTGAAATAGATTCACTAATAGATGAAAAGAAAGAAATTGAAAAGGAATCTACATGTAAAGAAGAAAAGGTTTTGATTGCTAAGATTGATTATTTAGACAATTATAACAAAATACTTTTCAATAAGGTAAATTTCTTGAATAGTGAAGTTCAAAAATTGACTAATGAGCTAAAAATAAGAGATGTGTGTATTGATGCATTTAGTGATATCTCTCCTGTTAAAACCTTTCCTAATAATGAACTTCAAAAAGAATTAGCTTCATTAAAATGATCTCTTGCTAAATTTGTCCAAGGTGAAGAAAATTTAAATGTCATATTAGCTAAACAAAGACCTAGTTTTGAAAGACAAGGAATTAGTTATGATACAATGCACAAAAAGAGTAATATGAGAATTCTAAAATCAAAGTTACGATTTAGTTTAAATTATTGCTCTCCTTTTACAACTTGTAAACATTGTGGTATTAAAGGTCATTTAGATATAAATTGTTTTAAGAAACGAAACAAGGTTAAAAAGGTATGGATTAAAAAGAATGATTTACATGCTACTAACATAAGTGGACCCAAAAAGATATGGGTACTAAAAGGATAAATTATTCTTTCTTGATAGGTATGCTTAAAGGCAAGAGTTCCATCTCAAAAATGGATTCTTTATAGCGGATGTTCTCGGCACATGACAGGTGATAAATCAAAACTCGTAGAACTAAATATCAAGAAGAAGAATGGAACGGTCATGTTTGGAGACAATAAAACCTGCGAGATAATTGGAAAAGGTAAAATTGATAATAGTAAGGTAAGTATCAATAATGTGCATCTCGTTAATGGTCTTGAATTCAATTTAATTAGTATTAGCCAATTAATGGATAATGGCCATCAAGTTAATTTTGAAAAAGATAAATGCACAATATTTCATTGTACTAACAATACTACTCTAGTTGCACAAAGAGAAGGAAATATATACACTATTGATTTTGAGCAACAGGATGAAGAGCTATGTCTTACATCTGTACAAGATGAGGCTAACTTGTGGCATAAAAGGATGGGACATGTTCACATGGACTTAATCAAGAAACTATCCTCAAAGAATCTCCAACTGCCAAGAATCAGTTTGAAAAGAAAGGAATATGTATTCCTTGTCAACTGGGGAAACAAGTAAGAACTTCTTTTACAGCAAAGAATATGGTATCAATCTCTTCTCCTTTGGAACTACTTCATCTTGATTTATTTGGACCGTAAAGACATTCAAGTATTAATGCTAAATTTTATTCATTTGTCATAGTTGATGATTTTTCAAGATACACATGGGTATTATTTTTGAGAACTAAGGATGAAGCATTTAAAGAATTTGAAAATTATAAGGAATCTTAAAACAAAGTATAGCTATAAACTCATTAATTTGAAGTGATCATGGTACTGAATTTCAAAAAGATTTTATAACTTTTGTGATCAAAGGGTATTTGTAAGACCTCAACTTATTATTAATGAAATTTATTTTTCTATTTATTATTTTGTAAAAAGCAAATATTTCAAGGGTTGGTTATAAAATTGATTGGGAAATTCAGTTTCGTCGTGGATATTCTTGTTGTTTAGGGATAAATATCTTTTGTGGGGTATAAGTTGTTTAAAAAAATACTGAAGTTGTTATGGTTAACATAATAAACAATACCTGGTGGTTAACACACAAGAAGATATATTGCACCAATTATTGATTCTTACGTAAGAAGGCACTACTCAATAATAATGGTTACAAAGAATTATCGCTTAGTATTTTATTTTATTGATTTAATAATTGTCGCGTTGATATTTTATATTGTTGTTGTTTCAATAATTGTCATTATTACACAAGATTTTTCATTATCGAAGCAATAATTCATATTATCCTAATAATATTATTAGATAACATTATTGGCAATGTCTAGAAAGTTATGTCTAAGGAGAGGTTTGGTCACCTAATCATGCGCCAAGAAAGAGAAATTTTATCGAAAGCCCCTCTTTCCGGGAACTCCTCGTTGTCAATATTGTGATTCTGTAATATTATTTGTGAATAATTAATTATTGATTCATATGATGAGGAAAATATTGATTTTATGTGGATATAGATGGAGAAAATTTTTAATGTGACAATTGTTGAAAATTGAAATTTTATCTTTTTCCGATAAAATAATTATTTAAATATATTATTATATTTTAATAATATAATAATGATGATATTTTTACGATGAATGTGGGATATATGAGTATATATGGAGGAGGAGTATTTTTGTTACCAAAAATATTTAAAGCATGTTTTATATGTTCATGGACCCCATTTCTCGATCAAATTTGATTATAAACTGTAAAATCGCCCGTTTGTGGATTTTGGTCAATTTTTGTTTGGAATTTAGAAACACTTTCTTCTGCAAAGTTGTAGAGAATTGAATTTCCTATAAAGAATTGCAAGATTCGAATTTTCTGAGAAAAGAGCTATTTATTGTGAATTATTGAAGTTCCAAAGTTCCAAAATAATTGATTTTTGAAAGTTTTAATTATTTTTATTTACAAAAACATGTTTTTCATTTTGTTTCCCTCATTTAACATGTGATAGGATCTGAGTTTAGATGGTAAAAGCATGCATATGAAGTTTTGGCAAAAATATAATAATATTTAATAAATTTTCTACTTTGGTGTTCTAAGCATTTTCCTATAAATAGGTGCTTAGGTTAGAATTGAAAATCACACCGTAAATCAAAGTTTTCTCTATATTATCGAGTTTATTCTTGTGAGTATTTTGAGTATATTTTGAGTATTGCTATACTATCGGCAAGTTCAAGTCATAGCCTATATCCTGTTTCAACTGTAAGTACCGATCTTTTCGAGGTAAGTGGATATTTTTTTTTCAGAATGATATTATTTTCTTCAATATCATTATGTCAAATATTGATCCAAGTTTTTATCAAATTTGGAACTTTTGGTGTCTGAGTTACTATTCACGATATACACACTATTCACGATATACTATTCATTATTCATTTATCATAAATACGACTATTCATCAAAAAATGAAAATTTTCCTTTTCGGTCTAAAATATCTATTGTGGATACTAGCTTTGATTGTATCCATGTTTTGATCATTCTTGAATTTTACACCACTATGATTATTTTTGAGGTATTTTTGACATGGATAAAACAAAGTACTAATCCTTAATCCTTAATCCTTGTCATTTTGTTTCAATCGATTCGCTTTTAAAAATATTTTCATCATCCTCGCCTTAAATGATGATATTATTGAATATCTTTGGCCTCAGAAAGTAAAAGATGAATGATTTTGATGAATATCTTTGGCCCGTAGAAAAAAGATGAACAGTGTTTAGATGAACATGACTAATCGATGAATATCTTTGGCCTCAGAAAAGCAAAGATGAATATTTGATTTCGTATATATATATTGATTGATGTTACAGGATAAAAGATAGATTTATGAACTTTTAAATTCATACATGTAAGATAGTAGTTTGCATTCTCTACTTAACTCTTCTAATGAATTATTATTTCACGCGCTAATATTGATTTAAAACTTGTTGTCTATTGTATTCTATTAGATTTTTCCTCGTTGAAGACTAACGATAATTTGTTGTATATTATCTTTAGTCATAATATTCTTTATCGGGCTAGTTGAGCTCACCTTTTCCTTTTTGTTCCATTTTTTTTCTCTCGTGAGGCTAGAATATAATGAGTAATTTAGTCTGGGTATGGAATGAAGGTTCTAGAGAGAGTTGTTTAGTAGTCCTCACCATTTTTGTAAAATAATGTATCAATAAATGTGATGAGGATTTATTTGAGTATAGATATTGTCTAGAAGATAATATTTGTATTCAAACTCACGCTTTTATCGTTGTAATAATAAAGTTGTAGTTGTTTTATGCATCATGTATTGACAACTCGTAATGGGTGATGTATACCTATTTTGGGGGCGCCACAGCTTGGTATCGAGCTTAGGATATGATCTCCATGAGATCTGGGAATAGAACTCAGAGGGGAGAGACGAGTAAATCCTTCGCTAAGGTGTCCTACCTAAGCTTATTTGTTAGTTGGTCAAGATATAGGATATTATGTGATATATTGATTTCTTAATTAACCCTTGTTTTTTATGACAAGATTTGAGAATGTCAATCGAGAATATTATAAAGTGGAAATGAGACCGTGGAGACGCATGTACTCACCAACGAGGAGAACGGCAACAGTCGGGCAATGTTCCTCCCGTGAACAACACCATCGAAAGCAGATGATGAACGAGGGATGTTTAGAAGCTTTTTGCAGCTCATGCAAAATCGACGAGGAGACTCGTGTTCAAAATACAGAGGAAATGATAGCAATTCACGTTGTTGTCACAAAGCCAAGCAGCTTCAAAGAGTTGGGACCACCTGAATTTAAGGGAAAGCCGATCCGATCACGCCATGGAAACATGGGTCAAGCAAATTACCAAGATATTCGATGTCTTGGGATGCACGGAGGAACAGAAGGTTCCATTCGCCACCTTTATGTTCGTGGCGAGGCAGATCATCGGTGGAGTCTGTGAAGTTGCACTCCATCCACCAAGACTCAAAGATGTCTTGGGAGACGCTTTTCAAACTATTTAATGACAAATACTTTCCCGAAAAAGTGTTCGGCTATATGAAGGAAGTGGAGTTCATCGATTAGAAACAAAACAAACGATGATTTGTCTCAAAGACGAGGCAAAGTTTGCAGAGTTATCCGTGTTCAGCACCTCATTTGGTGGAGAATGAGGAACGATGACGTGGATGTTTTCGAGAGGTTTGAAACCCTAAGATACGACAATATCTCATTTCTCATAAAATTTTCTCTATTCAGATGTTGTAAAATAGGCTCAATTATTAGAGCGAGATAACGAGTACGGCCAACCGAGGGACCACAATCGTGGATCATACGAGAGATAGCAAGCCAACAAAACAACGATAACCAAATGGAGAAAGAAAAAGACGGACAAAAATGGTAACCACTCTGTGGTAATCATGGCCATGAAAAATAAAAGAAGAAGCGAAGTCAGAGGAGATTTTAAAAGAGGAGATTTAACAAATGACTATGTGAAGACGACAAAGGTCGGGCAAAGAATCGGTTCTAAGGAGGAGAACGACCACCCATCATATGCTATAAATGCGGAAAGAGGGACATATCACCAAACCGCCCACAACAGCTTCAAGGTATGCTATAATTGTGGAAAGGAAGGACATATCGCCGAGATTGTACGCAGAGCGAAACCTAGTTCAATGGGGATGGTGACTCAAAAGATCGTCCCGTAAAAGTCAAAGTCAACGATTCTCGAAGAGCTTTGTTGTGATCGGTCAAAATGCGAGGAACCCAAACGAGGTGATCACGGTAAGCTATTTATAAATTCTTGCTAAGTTTATAATTTTACTTGATACCGGTATACCCATTCATTTATCTCTCCCGCTTGTGCTCAACGCTTAAACTTGACTCCGAGAAATTAGACTTTGACCTATCTCGTGGAAACTCCGTTAGAGAAACTTTCATCACATCCACCGCTTATAAATCTTGTTTGATTCAAGTTGGCACCATCACCTTACCCGCTGACCTTATCTCTTTAAAGATACTTGCTTTTGATGTGATTTTAGGATTGATTGGTTAACTACTCATCATGCCAAAATTGATTGTTTTCGTAAGGTTGTTAGTTTTCATATTCCTAAACAACCCGTTAGTACTAATTCAAGCAACTAAACCATTAAAATCAATCACCGCCATATCTAATCATAAAGCTATTCGCTTATTGAAAAACGGATGTCAAGCTTTCTTAGCCCATGTTATGGATTTGAATAAAGACACGCCAAATTTGAATAATATTCTCGTTGTTATCGACTTTCCCGACGATTTTTCAAGAACTTCCTGCCTACCTACCCCGTAACGTGAAGTTGAATTTTTATTGATCTTGAACCCGTACAAAGCCCATTTCTAAAACCCCATATCGAATGGCTCCTATTGAACTTCAGAGTTAAAGGTCCAACTACGTGAGTTGTTGGACATCGGCTCTTCATTCTGGCCCCAAGACATCTCCTTGGGGTGCTCCTGCTTTTTATTCAGAAAGAAGAAAGACGGGAGTATGCGACTTTGTATCGACTATCGGAATTGAACCATGTCACCATCAAGAATAGGTATCCTCACCTCGTATTGATGACTTGTTTGACCAGCTTGCAAGGAGCACAATTCTTTTCAAAATCGATCTTCGCTCGATATCATCACCAAGATTAGAATCGAGGATATTCCAAAGACCGCTTTCGTAACTCCCCAGACGGCATTATGAATTCTTAGTCATGTCTTTGATCGACTAATGCTCCCGCGCTTTCATGGATATGATGAACCGAGTATTCAAGGAATATTTGGATCAATTCGTTGTTGTTTTTATTGATGACATCCTCATATATTCCAAAAGTCGTGAAGATCATGAGCACCATTTGAAGTCGGTACTCCAAAGGCTTCGTGAAAACAAACTATATGCCAAATTAAAGAAATGCGAAGTTCGCTTGAGGAAGTAGCATTCCTTGGGCACGTGGTGTCAAAACATGGAGTATCCGTGGACCCGCCAAGATTGAAGCAATACAAAGTTGGGAGCAAACCAAGTTTGCATGATCAAGCACGTAGTTTTCTCGGGCTTAGTCGGGTTATTATCTGAGATTCGTGGAAGGATTTTTTCTAATCGCTACTCCATTAACTCACCGACTTAAAGATATAAAATTGATGGAGCGAGGAATGCGAGAAGAGTTTCCAAGAGCTCAAGAGGAGACTCATTTCTAAGACTGTTTCTAACAATACCATCCGGCACGGATGGATTTGTTATCTCACAATGATGCTTCGTGCAAAGGGTTAGGATGTGTTCTCATGCAACGTGGGAAAGTCATAGCCTATGCCTCGCGATAACTTAAAGAGTATGAGAGGAATTATCCTACCATGATCTAGAGTTGGCAAAGCAAATAAGCTGCGCTTAAAGATCCGGAGGCACTATCTATATGGGGAGAAAGTGGAGATATATTCGCACCATAAAAGCCTCAAATATTTTTCACGCTAAAAGGAACTCAACATGCTAAGCAACGACGCTGGTTTCGAGTTGTTGAAAGATTACCACCACACTATTCAATACCATCCCGAAAAGCGAACGTGGTAGCCGACGCGCTGAGTAGAAGATCATATGCAGGAATGAGTGCGATGATGTCAAGTATACGACAGAGCCAACTTTAATAAAAAGTTAAGGTTGCTTCAAGCCACCCACCCTGAGAGATGATGCGTATGAAGAAGAAAGTACAAGAAGGTGCTATTCCTAAGTTTAGAATTGATGAAGAAGGAATACTTGAGTCCACCTGCACTTTGTGTTCCTAACGACTCTGATTTGAAGTACAAGATTATGATGGAGGCACACAATACACCATTTGCAATCCATCTCGAAGTACTAAAATGTATCGTGATCTTCACATACATTTTGGTGGAACAATATGAAGAGAGAGATTGCAAAGTTTATCTCGATGTGTTTAACTTGTCAACGGTAAAGGCGAGCATCTAGTACCTAAGGGTCCGTTGTAAACCACTTGAGATTTCAAATGGAAGTGGGAACACATTACCATGGATTTGTTACGGGTCTTCCTACGGCTTTCAAGGCATCAATGCCATTTGGGTTATTGTTGATAGATTAACCAAGTTCCGCTTCATTTTTTGCCGACACGGAGACTTATTCCCTCGAACGCCTTGCTAGTATATATGTAAATGAGATTGTGAGGTTGTATGGCATGCCAAGATCCATAGTTTTGGATCGTGACCCAAGATTCACTTCAAGATTTTGGGTTAGCTTGCAAAAAGCTATGGGCACGGATTTATTTATCTGGGCTCTAAGCATACCATCCTCAAAACGGACGGACAATCGAGAGGACTATTCAAACTCTTGAAGATCTATTAAGACTCGTGTCCTAGACTTCAAGGCGCTTGGGATAAGTATTTACCATTGGTGGAATTCTCCACAACAACAAAGCTTATACGTGCAAGTATAGGTGTGGCTCCATTTCAAGCATTATATGGACGAAAAGTGTCGCTTCCAATATGTTGGGATGAGGTGGGTGAAGCAACATTGTTGGGACCCGAAAGTTAAGTACGTATGACTCACCTAAAAGATCCAAATGATTCGACAACGATACAAACCAGCACAAGATCGACAAAAAGAGTTATGCGGATCTTCATCGAAAGGACGGGAATTTAGTATGGGGATCATGTATTGTCATGAAGTTGCTCCATGGAAGGGAGTTACAAGATTTGGGAAGAGAGGAAAGCTCAATCCACGATTTATTGGTCCATTTCAAATTCTTGACCGAGTAGAAATGTAGCCTATAGACTCGCTGCTACCTCCGAAAGTATGTCTCGTGTTCATAATGTGTTTCACATATCCGCATTTCAGAATATGTGAAAGACCCAACCACGTTATAGAAGAGTTAGAACCGGACGAGATAGTCAAGACTTAACGCATTTAAGAGGTACCGCCAAGATCTTGGATAGAAGGAGCATGTCCCACACGACAAAGGTCATACCACAAGTTAAAGTTTTGTGGAGGAATCATGCTATAGAGGAAATGACCGGGAATTGAAACGGAAATGAAAGCGAGGTATCCTCACCTTTTCAAACACTGTGTACGTACGCCAATTTCGAGGACTAAATTTCATAAGGAGGGAGGTCAGAAGACCCCAAACTTATTATTAATGAAATTTAATTTTCTATTTATTATTTTGAAATAGTAAGGGTTGATTTGATTAATGTGGATAGTTATGGGTAAAATACGCAAATATTTCAAAATAAGCAAGTGGTTATAAAATATTCATTGTTGTTTGGGAATATTCGTTTGGTCGTGGAATATTCTCATCGCTTGTGGAATATTCGCACGATTTACCAAGTAGCTTTTTGTGGGCCCCATAACTAAAAAGCGATTGGATGAAGAAAACGATAAATATAAGTTGTTTAAAAAAAATAACTACAGTAGTTGTTATCAATAATATCGTTAAAATACTTTCTGTGGTTAAACACAAGAATATTACCAGATTGCACCAATTATTGATTCTTACGTAAGAAGGCACTACTCAATAATGGTTACAAAGAATTATCGCTCAAAGATTTTATTTTATTGATTTAATAATTGTCGCGTTGATATTTTATATTGTCGTTGTTTCAATAATTGTCATTACACAAGATTTTTCATTATCAAGCAATAATTCATATTATCCTAATAATATTATTAGATAACATTATTGGCAATGTCTAGAAAGTTCGTCTAAGGAGAGGTTTGGTCACCTAATCATACCAAGAAGGAGAAATTTTATCGAAAGCCCCTCTTTCCTGAACCTACCTCGTCACAATATCAGGATTTCGTAATATTATTTGTGAATAATTAATTATTGATTCATATGATGAGGAAAATATTGATTTTATGTGGATATAGATGGAGAAAATTTTTAATGTGACAATTGTTGAAAATTGAAATTTTATCTTTTTCTCGATAAAATAATTATTTAAATATATTATTATATTTTAATAATATAATAATGATGATATTTTTACGATGATGAATGGGATATATGAGTATATGTGGAGGAGGAGTATTTTGTTACCAAAAATATTTAAAGCATGTTTTATGTGTTTGGACCCCATTTTTCGATCGAAATTTGATTATACTTTGTAAAATCGCTTCGCTTATGGATTTTTGGCCAATTTTGCTTGGAATTTGGAAAAACTTTCTTTCGCAAAGTTGTAGAGAATTGAATTTCCTATAAAAACTCGCGAGATTTCAATTTTCCGATAAAAGGGCTATTTATTATGAATTATTGAAGTTCAAGTTCAAATAATTGATTTTTGAAAGTTTTAATTATTTTTATTTACAAAAACGTTTTTTTCATTTTGTTTCCCTCATTTAACATGTGATAGGGCTGAGTTCAGATGGTAAAAGTGTATAGTATGAAGTTTTGGAAAAAATATAATAATATTTAATAAATTTTCTACTTTTGGTGTTCTAAGCATTTTCCTATAAATAGGTGCTTAGGTTAGAATTGAAAATCACACCGTAAATCAAGTTTTCTCTCTATATTATCGAGTTTATTCTTGTGAGTATTTTGAGTATATTTTGAGTATTGCTATACTATGCAAGTTCAAGTCATAGCCTATATCCTGTTTCAAATTGTAAGTACCGATCTTTCGAGGTAAGTGGATATTATTTTTTCGTAATGATATTATTTCTTCAATATCATTATGTCAAATATTGATCCAAGTTTTTATCAAATTTGGAACTTTTGGTGTCTGAGTTATTATTCACGATAATAAGACTATTCACGATATATTACACTATTCACTTATCACAAGACTATTCATCTAAAAAATGAAAAATTTTCCTTTTCGCTCTAAAAATATCTATTGTGGATACTAGCTTTGATCAGATCCATGTTTTGATCATTCTTGAATTTTACACCACTATGATTATTTTTGAGGTATTTTTGGACATGGATAAAACAAAGTACTAATCCTTAATCCTTAATCCTTGTCATTTTGTTTCAATCGATTCGCTTTTTTAAAAATATTTTTCATCATCCTCGCCTTAAATGATGATATTATTGAATATCTTTTGGCCTCAGAGCAAAAGATGAATGATTTTCGATGAATATCTTTTGGCCCAGAGTAAAAAGATGAATGTGTGTTTAGATGAATATGACTAATCGATGAATATCTTTCGCCTCAGTAGTGTAAAGATGAATATTTGATTTCAGTATATATATTGATTGATGTTATTGTGGATAAAAGATAGACGATGAACTTTTAAATTCATACATGTAAGATAGTAGTTTGCATTCTCTACTTAACTCTTCTAATGAATTATTATTTTCATGTAATATTGATTTAAAACTTGTTGTCTATTGTATTCTATTAGATTTTTCCCTCGTTGAAGACTAACGATAATTTGTTGTATATTATCTTAGTCATAATATTCTTTATCGGGCTAGTTGAGCTCACCCTTTTCCTTTTTGTTCCATTTTTTTCTTCTCAGAGGCTAGAATATAAAGCGAAAGTATTTAGCCTGGGTATGGAATGAAGGTTCTAGAGAGAGTTGTTTAGTAGTCCTCACCATTTTTGTAAAATAATGTATCAATAAATGTGATGAGGATTTATTTGAGTATAGATATTGTCTAGTAAGATAATATTTGTATTCAAACTCACAGCTTTTTATCGTTGTAATAATAAAGTTGTAGTTGTTTCGCATCATGTATTGACAACTCGTAATGGGTGATGTATACCTATTTTGGGGGCGCCACAAACATAACTTATTTCAAAGTATTTGGTTCTAAATGTTTCATCTTAAATACAAGTTAATTTGGAAAAATTTGATGCTAAGTCATATGAAGGAATTTTCATTGGTTATTCTCAAAATAGTAAGGCTTATCGTATTTTCAATATTAGAAAGACATGTGTAGAAGAATCTGTTCATGTCACTTTCAATGAGACTAACAATGATGTTCCAAAAGAAAGTGAAGATGATGCAGAAAATTTAGAGACAGTCAGAATTTCAGCAAACCGAAAAGAACAAAATAGGAGACCTAATGAACAGTCTCAGGAAACTGAAATTGACAACCAACAGGAACGTGATCCTGAAAATTTGCAAGATGCTGAAGATGAATCTCATGATCAAGATGAAGTGGCTTACAAACTATCATTGGAGATATCAACAAAGGTGTAACCACACGAAGAGGTTTACAAAATTATTGTGCATTCTCTGCATTTTTGTCACAGGTTGAGCCAAAGAATGTAAAGGATGCAGTCCTTGATGAAAACTGGTTATTGGAAATGCAAGAAGAACTTCAACAATTTGAGAGATGCCAAGTATGGGAACTTATGCCTCCTCCAAAAGATGCTTCTATCATTGGTACGAAATGGGTATTCAAAAACAAGCTTGATGAGCACGGAACAATCACTCGTAACAAAGCAAGGCTAGTAGCTCAAGGGTATAACCAACAAGAGGGGATCGACTATGCATAAACCTATGCACTAGTGGCTAGGCTAGAATCAATCCAAATTTTGTTGGCGTTTGCATGCTACAAAAAGTTTAAGCTGTATCAAATGGACGTAAAGAGTGCTTTCCTCAACGGATACATTAATGAAGAGGTCTATGTAAAACAACCTCCTGGATTCGAGCATGAAAAGTATCCTAATCATGTCTACAAATTAAAGAAAGCACTTTATGGCTTCGAACAAGCTCCAAGGGTGTGGTACAAAAGGTTAAGTAAGTATCTCTTGTCAAATGGATTTATTAGAGGTAAAATAGATTCTACATTATTTATTAAGCATAAAAATATAGATATCATTATTGTTCAAATATATGTAGATGATATAATTTTTGGTGCTACTAATGATCATCTTTGTGAGTGGTTTTCCAAGTGTATGCATAAAGAATTTGATATGAGCTTAATGGGAGAACTCAATTACTTTTTGGGACTTCAAATCAAGCAAACGAAGGACAGAATTTACATCCATTAAACCAAATACACAAAATAATTACTCAAGCGATTTGGCTTTGAAGGATCTAACTCAAAAGGTACACCTATGAGCACATCAATAAAGCTCACCACTGATGACAAAGGTATTGATGTTGATATAACAAAATATCGAGGTATGATTGGATGCTTGTTATACTTAACTGTGCCTCTAGACCTGATATAATGTATAGTGTTTGTTTGTGTGCTAGATTTCAGGCTAAATCCAAAGAATCACACTTAAATGCTGTTAGAAGAATTTTGAAGTATTTAAGTGGAACTATTAACTTAGGATTATTTTATCCAATTTCCAATTATTTTGAACTAATAGGTTATTCAGATGCTGACTATGCAGGGTGTCAAATTGATAGAAAAAGTATGAGTGGTGCTTGTACTTTCTTGGGACAAAGTCTCGTATCATAGCATAGTAAAAAGCAAACCCCAGTGGCTCTTTCAACTACTGAGGGTGAATACCTAGCTGCCAGAAGTTGTTGTTCTCAAATTTTATGGATGCGACAAACTCTATGTGATTTTGATATATTTTGTGATTGTGTGCCTATGTATTGTGATAATTCTAGTGCTATAGATATATCTAAAAATCCTGTGTTACATTCATGTACAAAGAACATAGAAGTAATGCATCACTTTTTAAGAGATAGTGTGTCAAAAGGTTTAATTAAATTGATTTTTATTCCAACTAAAAATCAAATTGCAGATATTTTTACTAAACCATTAAGTGAAAATAGATTTTGTATGCTACGAAGAGAACTTGGGATGTGTATCGCATAATTCATTTTTAAAATCTGTGTTATCGTTATCCTATTATACATGGATATCTCATTAGCTGATAAAATTAGGATAATTATGAGTTTAAATTTTCAGCTGCTCATTTAAGTTTTTTTACTCATGTACGCAATATCTGTCATAAATGATTTTGAAAACTGAAAAGACGGGACTATGAGGGTTTCTTGGGAGACGTAAGTATACATACATGCATCCATTCCTTTTCTTTTACTCTATATCTTTCCATTTTCCTTATATCTCATATTTCTTCTGACTCTCTCTTACTTTATCATCTTGTTCTTCATCTGCAAACTTCACTCACAATGAGAACTCGTACTCATAAATAATCTTTGATCGATTCTGATGACGATCCCATGCCAGTTCCTCCCCAATCAACTGTCGAACCTTCACAAAAGTAACGAAAATTGAAGAAGGTCGTGTCTGATGAAACGGAGTATTTGGACTCTTCATCTTTTAACGAGTCCACTTTCAATCCTTCCTTGCCGAAATCATCTGGACCATCTCAAAGACGGAAGCCATCTATTCCCTCATGTAAGACTGAGTTTTCTCCACCATCTGATCCGTTAACTCCTATCCTTTCTTCTGATCTTCCTGAAAATTTCTTTCGTAGCAATGCCTATGAAGTACGGTTTAAGAACGTTGTGTTTCCCAAACAATTTGTTTATGAAAAGTTTGTCGATCAAATCTGTTATCAACAATCTCCTTTGAGAACCTTGTTTGATTCTTGTGGTATCTCTTCTATGCTTTTTCCTCCATCAGTTGCTTATCCTCGACTTGTCCAACAGTTTTATACAAATTTAGAGTGTCATGGGGATTTTTATACAACTTTTGTCAAAGGAAAATCTTTATATTTTACGGTCATGGATTTTATATGAGTTTTATATTTTTATTTAAATAAATTAATAGTTTAATTTATTTATTTAAATAAGATTAGAATTATTCTAATTGATTTATTCTGTAGGTTTAATATGGAGAACCTAAAGAGTCACACCATAAAAGGAAGAATAATTATTTAAGAAGTTAATGGCATAATCGTAATAATATGTTAAGTGTATTTAATTTAATCTATCGTGATAGAATAAATTAAATAGCTTAATATTTATTATTTAATATTTTAGAAATATTAAATATATAAATTAATAAGAGGAGTCTTATTAATATCATTACAATTATTATTATTTTAATTTCTAAAGAGTTGAATCAGGAGGCTCAAAACAAACTCATTATGGAAAATCTTGCCAGCCTACGATCTTCTATAACTGAATTTGAAGCATATTCTATGAATTAGATGCAACAAACGGATGATGTCTTGGCCATTCTGCAAAAACACAAATCACAAACTGATTCTCTATTTCAAGAAAATTGTGAAGACATTGCTCAGTCAAGGAATCAACTCCACAAACTTGTTTAAGGCATGAATCGTCTATCAGAAGACATTCGAACCCTGGATACTGACGTAAAGGGGGAGATTAAAGAGGAAGGAGAGAAAGGAAAAGGCAAAGGCAAAGGAAAACAAATTGCTAAATCCTCAGGGAGTCCTCTCTCAAGATAACCTCGCCATCAGACTCCACGAACTGAACAACAGCAGCACTAACCAATTCTTATGGCGCAACCGTTAAGGAGTCAAGGGCCATCTCCTAGCTCATAAGGAGTAACCACTACTGGTTTAACATGCCGATTGGATATCCTACCTTTATAAACAAACATGATCATGGAGAAAGGCTAAGTCAAAGTGAGCTGGAAGATATTGCATGGAGATATGAAGCCAGTAGGAGAAGGAGAGCTGCAGAGCATGACAATCCTCCAAGGAGCAAAAGGCAAAGAGATAGAGATAAGTTAAAATTTATTTCTTATTGATGTAACTATGCTAAAATGTAATATCTGTTTCATGACATCAATTAATTCATGCTTATTCTTTAGAGATTTCAGTTGCTCACTGAAACACTAAGTCATATTTACTTTCTAGCATCTTGCATTTAGAAATTGATGTTATGATGCAAATCTCCTTGGTTATGTCAACATCAAATAGGGAAAAATTGTTTGGAATTATATATTAAAATTTGATGTTGAAAGTAAATAAATGTGCTTATGTGTAAAGTCCTTCAAATAACATATATACAAGGACTTAGACGGTACATCAAAATTGTTAGGTTGATCTGTGCTTAATGTTTATCATTCTGTAAATGAATGTATATAAGAAAGATTAAAGCTGTTAGGATGATCTATTTTGAAATGAAATAGATAGGCCTCAACAAAATCGTAGTCTGACAAGCCAGCCGAGAGATTGTAGAAGCCAAGGCAGAATCGTGGAGTATCAAAAAAGTTGCCTTAGAATCGTAGTCTGTCTTGGAAGCCACACTCAGAATCATGAAGATAGTCCGAGCACCTACTGAGCCAAGTCAAGAATCGCAGTCAGCTCTCGGAATCGTGGAGTCTGCAAAATAAGCAAGAAGAGATCGTAGTCTATCAGAGCTTAAAAGAAATCGTAGTGTTCTCTTCGATTAAGGCTAAATCAAGCAAGACCATGACAAGACACAACGATCGTGATACATAGACAATAATCGTGGAGTCTCTCCAGTCAGCATCAGAAGCACCAAGCTTCATCCATTTGCTTAAGGATGAAGTATAACAAATGAAGAATGACTTATAGATGTTGAGATTTTGGGAATCCCAATGATCTAACACTCATCTTTAATATGTATCGAAGAAGCGTGTAGAAGAAGCTAAGGAAAGGACTAGATGCCTGCTAAAAATCATCTTTTCAGGTGTTAAGTGAGAAAGCAGTCTGTTGTGTCAGTGGGCCAGACGATAGAACAACGGATTTCCAGGAAGTCAACATCAGTGCTCAAAAATGTCTGATGCATTAAATGTTACAACTGATATCTTCAAAGGACACATTTCAAAGGCTTATTTATAAGAAAATCAGACATAAATGTAATAAGCAAGCAAGTACAAAACAAAAGTTCAAGAATACTCAACTTTCAAACTCTACGATCAAGAAAGAAAAGCTTGCTTTGTTACTCAGTTCTTTCGAACGTATGCTTAATTGCAACTGAGTAACACAACCCAAGAACTCAACTCTCATCAAGTATATTCCAAGTCTGCTGAACTTGAAGAGTTCTAAGTGAACTAAGAAGTTCCAAGACTGTTGGTCTTAAAGGAATCTAAGTGATTCAAAGATTGTAAAGATATCCTTAGTGGATTTCCTACTCGTGGAGTAGAAGAGTAGACTAAGAGCCTTGAGTGCTCTAAACCACTTAAAATCATTGTGTCTTATATATACCTGCTATAATTGCTATATCTATCATAACTGCTTATCACCTATAAACTTAGTTTATCTTAAAAGGGAAAAAACAAATCATATATTCCGCTATGGTTAATTTATTAACAAATCTGACAAGTATTTTGAAAAGGAAAAAGTTTTTAAAATATCTATTCAACCCCCTTCTAGATAACTATTGTGTCTCTGGGAACTAACAAAATGTTACTAATTAATGTAAATATTAAGGTAAAACTTCAATTTCCTTTTAAGAGATTTATATTTCTTATTAATTTTTTAAATTTATAATTATCTTATTAAAAAAGTTATAATAAAAAATAATATACATATTAAGCAATACTGTAATAACATTATTATCATCTATTCACAATTATCTTATTAATTAAATGTCCATATTAAAACAGCCCGCTTGCACGGGAATTGAATATTATTACCTTTGCTATTGTGATACCCAAAAAAAACTTTGGTGTTGGGTATTTGCATCCTACCGCAGGGGACCATTCTTCCTTCACAATTCAAAAGTCAAAACCGTTTAGAACATTTACAACATATCCCTAACTTAAAAAAGTATATTACTCCGTCCAAAATTAATTGTTCAATTTTGACTTTTTAAAGTTAAATTGACCATTTTAAAAACTAATCTTTTTATTATTTTTGCTAAAATATAGGTTAAGAGATTATAACCAAAAGAAGGTATATACAATTTATACTAACCCCAATTTTTATAATTTTAGAAATATATTTATATATACTTAATTATTAATTCTAAAAATAGTTAATTTGACTTAAAAAAAGTCAAAATTGAACAATTAATTTGAGATGGAGGAAATAATAAATTATTATCTAATAAATTTTATTTATTTATTTAAGTCTCTATTTTAATCTATATATATAAGATTTTAATTCCAAAGTAAGAGAGTAAAAAGATAGTAGTCTGTAGGTACAAAATGATATTTCACGGCCTCATTTAATTAGACTCATCAATTCACAGTACACTGGTCTTTTAGGTTCAGCAGCAGCAGCATCAAATGTCATATACGTCATCCCCACCATGGCAGCAACACCAGCTTTCGTTTCCAAGACAGTAGCACAACTACTCCTCCGCTATCGTGGTGGCTTCGGCATCTCCGTGAAGTGGGCCCCACAATCACTTGAATCCTCCTCTACATTCTCCACTTCTGCTACAACTATCTCCTCTCCGTCAGAATCTCAAGGTATTTCCTTCTATATGTATGTATAAATATAAATTGACTGGTTGATGCCTAATTTAAACATTTTGATATTTAATAGAGGAACAGAGAGGGTTAGGATGGTCAAGATTTTTGCTTTTTGTTCCTGGAGCTATAACTTTCGGCCTTGGCACTTGGCAGATCCTAAGAAGAGAAGACAAGGTTAAGATCTTCACTATTCATTTTTCCAGTAATACATTTATTATATATATATATATATATATAATTAGTATATTCTAGTGACTAAATTGCAAATCTAAACCTCCTATTGGTTATGTTTTTGCAAAAGTGTTACGATCAAGAAATGACAAATGTGAGCTAAGAGGTCTCAAATTAGGGTTTGAATTCATCTTAATTAGATTTTTAAATTAGGGATAAAATTAATCTCAACCAAATCGTATTTTCTGAAATTAAAGTTACAATTAGTCATTAGGGTTTAAATTAGTGTTGCAAATGGAGCGGATAATTCGATTGACACATTGGAAACATGATGACAAACATGTTAGCACTATAATAACCTTAATTTATGTAACAAAATAATATGTTAGTTTTTTTCAATTTCAATTAACAGAAATTGCTTTATTATCAACGGAAAAGGATGGAGGAACATTTTTGCATGACTAATGTATCTATGAGGGAGACTTGTGCTAAAAAATACATTTAGGGAACATTCGCAAAAACATGACAAATAGAAGGGTTAGATTTGCAATTTAGTATATTCTAGTAGGTACATTTTGAGTGACCATGTGAGTATATGGGGTAGTTTGTTATATTTGAGTGAATTATAAGAAAAGTAGTGTAGGGTAGTAGCTTTACTTTTTAACATTCTTTATAAATTGTTGTATTTGAGCATTATTCTGCAAACATTATGAAAGAAGTGAATTAATTTAATGACGAGAAGCTTGTTTAAGCTTTGTCCTTATTTTCTCTCTCTCTCCCCCTCTCTTACGAACCCAACAGGAATTATTGAGTTTTCTATCCTTCCTCCCAAAATTCTATCTAATTCTCTCTATCTATATCTGTTTATATCTCTATTTTTGGTTAGGATCCTAGATGGGCTTGACAAATTGGTATCAGAGCCCTAGGTTCTATCCATATTCATCATCTTCTTCCTCTACATTATCTGTTCTTCTCGATCTTCAACCTTTGATTTTTGCCTCTATACCCTTCTATCTGGATTCTATTTCTTCTGCCTTCTTCCATCCTTCAAACATTACTTAGAACCAGCGCAAAACCATTGACAACAACTGCAGATCTCTACCCCATAGCAACATAAAATAGGCCTCGGAGACTCTATTTTCCAGCGTACTTGCAACTCAGCAAATTCAAGTGTTAATTAACTTGTTTCAGGTTTTAACCACTTGTTTCAGGTATTAACAACTTCCATCTCATTCGTTCCTTTCACATACAAATAACCCATTCCATAAAACTCATTTACAACATCACCCACATATTTCAATCTATATTTTGCTTAATCTTCTTTGTCGGTGATATTTTTCCAGATTCTATGAATTAGTTTTGTTTGATCTGTTTTGGTTTGTGTTAGGTGATTAATATTAAGTTGTTTCAGTCATAGAGTCTTACAAGTTATTTCAGTCGTAGAGTCTTACAAGTTATTTCAGTCGTAGAGTCTTAAAAGTTGTTTCAGTTGTAGAGTCTAACAAGTTGTTCCAGTTGTAGAGTCTAACAAGTTGTTCCAGTCGTAGAGTCTAACAAGTTGTTCCAGTCGTAGGGTCTAAAAAGTTGTTTCAATCATAAAGTCTTACAAGTTGTTTTAGTCTACGATTACAATCTTAAGTTTTTCTAGTCTACAATCGTAGAGTCTTATAAATTATCCTAGTTTACGATCGTGGAGCCTTCCAATTATTTCAAAATTCTAAAAGACAAAATAATTTCTACTTATGTGATAATATTAGTACTTGTTATTACTCTGTTAACTCGTGTTAACATTAGTTTTGATCTGTTGGTGCTATAGCTTCATTTGTGTGCTCAATTACTCTTTAAAATTCAACTAGGTTGTTGCTAGTTGAATTTAAAAAAGGTTTTGCCTCGGATACTTAGTATGTTTCATATAGGATATCCATTTCTTACTTAAAAATCACTCGAGCTCATTTACTCTCACTCAAGTAGTATTGCTACTGCTTGGGATTAATTTTCAAACTCGATGTCACAATTGTCCTGTGATTCATTTCATTCTAAAACTCTGATAAACATGGTTGGACTTGCACACTAAGTGTTCAACCAAATGCTTAAACACATTTTTTTGAGTTATAGAAATTGTACCCATGAGAAGTTGCAACTTATTAATGAAAAAATGGATTATTGGTATGAACGAGTTGTTGAAACAGAAAGGATCAAAATATGAGAAGTGTTTTGTTAACTCTGTTGGAGATAAAAGGGCAAGATGCCAGTTTACATGGGCCATAGAGAAGATAAGGGATTTTTTAGAAATCCAAGTCATGCTGAGAAATTAAGGTTCAGAATAAATGAAGAAGATGATGTCCAATGGAGGAAGAAAAAGTTTGTTGAAGAAAATGAGGGAAAGGAACTCAAGCATCACAAGCTTGTGATCATTCGCTGAAGGTGATAATGTTAGCAATTGGATCATGAAATATGAAGAAGTTTGTGAAGGAGCTCCTATATATGATGAGTATGATGAAGATAAAGAAATTCCAATATTTGATGATTTTCCAAGTAATGAGTGGAAGACTTCTATCACTGATGAAACAACCCCTATATAGAATGATTATGTTGAGTATGAGGAAGCTCTATATTATAATGATTCACCTACCTATGATGAATCATCACAATATAAAGGAACCCCAATCTTTGATGAGTTTGAGAAATAAGAGGGCTGATCATATGTGAGATTCCTTAACTTATTGGGGGCCTTAAAAATGAGACCAAAAGGAGGAGAAAGTTTCTTTAACCCAGAGCATTGTTCCAAACCTACAAGCAAGTAAGATCCTATGAGCAACTTGACCCCAAGATCAACAACCCATACCTCAATCAATACACCAGCCCACTACCCTGTAGTTTTCTTCAGAAACAAACTTCAAATATTGTCTCCTCCACAGCCAACATTACTTTCACCAAACTACACAACAGACCCCTCATTTCCTACCCCAAATACCAATCCAAATCTTGCCTTTGTAGACCTCAACAAGCCTGTATTGGGTATCCACCTTCAATGCTTTGAGGCTGATGAAAATGAGCTGTTACTTCAGTATGATTACTTCAATGTTGAAGAGGTCTGCAAGAGTGTTATCCAAGCAAGAGTGTTAACCAAGATAAGACCATTGATTATGGTTTTGACAATAAACTTTTATCAATGATTGTTGCACAAAAACTTCAAGAAAGGAGGCAAATATTTTCTACAGCAAATGGAGAATTGCAACCATTGAATGTACTAGTTTCTAAGAAAGATAATTGACAAGAGGCAATCAAGGTTCAAGGTTATCTTAGATTTGAGGCCAAATTAAATTTCAAGAGAAGTAAACATACACTATTGGGAACAATTGATGTTAGAGGCAAGTTATCTATAATCAAAGGAGAGTGGTTTGTTAAGCCTATTTCTTGAACAGACAAAATGAGAATACTCCTCGAGGACTTTTAGTTTGAGAGTTTAGTTATAAGAGAAATTTTTATGAAAAATAAAGTTGTGGCACAAAAGCTAATTTCAACTTTCTTCCCTGGAGATTCTCTAAAGCTGACAAACCCAAATCAGAGGAGTGAGACAACAAATTGGTTTTATGTGAAATTTCTAAGCCCCACTGACAATGGTGTTGTTTGGATCCTAATGAATAATCTAATTGCACTCGAGCAACTAGGCCCTATAACAGAAGTGAGGTTTCAATTGTTATATCAAATGATCGTAGGACCAATCTATGATTGGGCTGCAGTTGCCAATATCATTAATCTTGCTTTTGAATTAACATTTGTTTATTCGTGTGCATTGATGCTCAACAAAAAAATAATAAAGGGTTGTTTGTCCTACTTCACAATTCAAGAAAGGTTGGATCATTTTGGAAATGTGATAGTTGTAGTTGTATATCAAACAAAAAGTATTACAAGTCAGCTAGAGACCAGCAAGTATCAATGGTGGTTGTATTTGAAGGAAAAGAAATTCAAGAACTCAAGGCATGCTAAAGATAATATTGAGACAAGCTTTTGCAATGGAGAAGTTATACTAAATAAAAATATGAAGTTGTTGGTGTGGAAAGATTTGCTATGGAAATATGAGAAGGCAGAAGTTTCAAAGAATTGCTATGGAAAGATTTAACTAAACAAGTTTCTAAGTTTTGTTTTCGACCCAAAATGACAGCTTTTTATTGCCTGCCACTAATACCAACAGTAGCGGCAGTAAAAAACTTACTAGCGGCTCAAGTAGTTACAATATTAGTCTCACTTTCAAATTAAATAAGACCTTACCAATACTCTTTCTTGCGGCATGTAAGAATTTAATTATTCAGATAGTTTCAGTGAAAAAAGGCCAATAAGGTCTCATCTTTCACGATTCCTTTCTGTTTTAATTTGTGTCTCCCTCAAGGACTAATTTGAAATTGCTTTGCTTTTTTCTTTGAATTTTTCTTCTGGGTTTTAGTTGCGGAATGAAGAGGGTGACCAGACAAAATATGAAGGAATTACTTTGGGCTTAACCTTAATTTTTTGTTTTATTTTTTATTTTCATGTTAAGTTGGATTATTATATAAAGAATGAAGAATCCAACTACTAAAATCAAATCTCTTTTCCTTCATCTTGGGTTCGAGTTGATTCTTGTCTTGAACTCCCTTGTAATTCTGTTGTATTAACAAATTTTAAACAAAATTGAGTTTTTGTATATTTATCAGATAATCTCAATATTTACTAATATAGGTTGTAATGTAGATGATTAATATCCTTGTGGCTTGATCTATGCTCATGTCTTCTACAACACTCCTATGTCTTCTGCAACGTTCTTGTAATGCTCATATCTCTTCTACATCCTCCTCTCTAAATTACTCCCGTTGGCACTATTCTACCTCAAACTACCCGTAACCAAAACTTTGCTTCTCTCATTCCCTTCAAACTCGGACTTATGGAGCTCGCTTTTGAACTCATTTGCCAGCTCAAGACCTGATGCAGTTTGTTTATGGTTCTTGTCCATGAAATCAGCAGAATCAAACAGGAATAGGTAGTTACAAGTCTTTAGCAAAATAATCGAAAAGAATGGACTTGGGTAAGAGGAATGAAATTTAAGAGGTGTAGAACCACAGTCATCCTTAGTAGTGTGCAGCAGAACTGATCATACCTAATCACGATAGCGGAAGATAAACTTGTTGAGTGACCCATGATGATCGAAGATGGAAGACCAATTCAAGCGGAAGAATCATAATTGAAAGTATTCTCTCAATCACTTATAAACAATAAGTTAGGCTATCTTTACAAACTCAACCTGTCTTTTACTCCTACCAACTCACTGAATCTACCAACACAACAAACAAAATTTTTCTGACTAGTTTGACAAACCAACTTTTGCCGACATAGTTGACTTTACACAAGACACTGACCATCAACTTAGACGGAGTCTATTGTTAGTGAGTAAAGAGAGGAAAGCTTAACCTTACAAAAGAAGAAGGTCACGTAAGCTAGAAGCCGAGAATAAAAGCACCACCGCCACCACCACCACAAACTTAGAAAATGTGTCTGATCTTCTAAAGCTAACTCTCTCTAAAACATTTTAAGTGCTCAATGTTCACAAGAAAGGACACAAAACTCTCATCTAATCTACAAAGATCAATGTCTAATACTTTGGCTAGAACATCAATACTTTTTTAAAGGAGATAACACTTGGCCCACACTCTTATATTCACTTTGGCCATGCTTATTTGCAATTATTATAATTCGAGATTATAATTTATGAGATTAAAATTACTACCACCACCATCACTACAAACTTAGAAACTGTGTCAGATCTTCTCAAGCTAACTCTCTCTAAAACATTTTAAGTGCTCAATGTTCACAAGAAAGGACACAAAACTCTCATCTAATCTACAAAGATCATTGTCTAATACTCTTGCTACAACATCAATACTTTTTTAAAGGAGAGAACACTTGCAGGCCACACTCTTATATTCATTTTGGCCATGCTTGTTTGCAATGATTATAATTCAGGATTATAATTTATGAGATTATAATATCAAGACTATTAATAATATGATTAAATAGTCATAATCACATGTTTGTTTTTTATTCATGGGATAACTTAAAATAATCTCATGTTATGTTTATTTTTTCCAGAATTAATTAAAGGATTAGATAAAAAAAATATTGCTTGGACTATTATACCTTTATTAATAATAATATATTTTAAACTATAATTTAAATTTGTTTATACATCAAAAAATGATGAACAATTAATTAGAAACTTTTAAATACTAACATATTTATACATTGAACTGGTTAATAAAATTTGTTTGCACTTATAAATCATTTTAAATTTTAACTTATAAATTATTTTAAAATAAATCATTCCACAACCTGCCAGTAATTATTGTTCGTATTACTGACTCAAAATAAAACTAAAACAAATAAAATGAAAAAGAAACTGTAACGCCCGAGAAAATTGGATTTTTATGACAATTAAATTTTTATTTGATTATGTGAATTAAATGAATTTAATTGATTATTATGTGAGTAAGCTATGTGAAGGTCATTCTATGACCTAGAATGTGCTAACGTGGTTAGTATTCTGGCTACGTGTTAGAAATAATTGTTTGGAATTTCCAAGATGAAAATAATTATTTTCCGAGAAATTTCCGTAAAAACACTATTCATCCGTTTCTGTTCGGGGAATTATTTTGAAATTCTGAGAAATGCGTAACGATAGAATATCGAGATTAGATGGAATATCTTATAATATTTCATTTATGGCAAACACAGTTTTCGCCTGCGGACTTAAAACCTAAGGGTTGAGTATATTGATTTCCGAGAAGGAAATAATATGCGTAGAAGGAATGGCGTTAGGGTTAATGTGAGTATTATACAATCATGATACTTTTTAGTGTCTATGTATAATACGTTGGATAAATACAAAGTACAATACGATTATTGTACGTAGGATATACGAAGGTAATACGTGAATTGTACGTGTGGAATACGATGCGTATTGTAGAATTAACCTAAATCTCAATGATTAATTCATTGGACTTAGATTATGTTTGGTCCAAATGATTTAATGACCAAGCCTAAGGAGTTTAATGGGTTAAGCCCAAGTCTAGGCATAATGCTTAATTGGTTAAGTCCAATTCATTTAAACTGAACCGTGGATCTAATCGGCGGGTCACTAAATGTGTAAAACCCATGGGGCAACCCATGGGATGACCCATGGCTAGTCGGGGCCAGCCACTTTATGTGGTAGCCAAGAAAAATACTTGGTCACCAAGCATTTTACTTGGTGACCAAGTGTGAATAGTAAGGAGGTGGGAGTGCTTTGTCCAAATTACCCTCCATTCTTGTTTTCTAAAAATAGAAGGCTAGATTGTGTCTTTTGGAGAGTTTTGAAACTTTTCAACCAATATATTTGAGAGAGAAAAGAGTTAGACTTAATCATTTTACACTTTGGAAGCTTTAACCTTTATTCTTCCAAGAGATTTCTTAAGAAGCTTGAGGTAATACTTCTTATTCTTCATTCCCCGTCTCTTTTTAATTTTCTTTTATATGGGAGAATCATAGAGGGGTGGTATATATCTTGTATAAGAGATTAAAGATGACTTATTATAGATTTAATCTCTATAAGTCATGAGATTATAAGAATCATAAGGTTTGAAATAGTTTTGAACCATTGAAATATTGTTTGTTGAGATTAATCGTTTATAAACGATTGAGCTCCATCAATATGTTATTTTATGCATCTTGATTGGTTAGGGTGTAGATATGAAATCAATGAAGTATTTAATGTGATTTGGCTTAGAGAACGATAGTAACGAAGTTATGGCGAATTTTACGGAAATAGACGTTAAAACGTCGAAAATGTTGAATTCCAAATTAAGGGTCAAAAGTTGCTGTGAGACTTGAAAACGTTGGTTGTCAATGTCAACACGTGAGATAAGGTGATTAAGAGTTGTAGGTTCAAGAATTGTCGAATTCCGACTTAAAACGAAGAAAACGAGCATTGAATGCTCATTAACGTTTCCTAACGTATAGAAAATGAACTCAATGGTCAATTTTGAGTTAATGGATTTGAAAGTGTCGAATTCTAATATGAACACATAGATTACATTATTTGTGACGTGTAGGCTTTTGAACGGACTAAATCGGGCTTAAAACGAAGAAGTTACGGCCCCGAAAATCTTACAAAATTTTTAAAATTTCGAGAAATGCAGATCGAGGTGCAGCACCGCATGGCGCGGCATATAGGGTGATTTTACCGCACCGCATGACCGCCGAGTAGGAAGCTTTGTCTAATCGCTAATCGGGCGCCGTAACGCCGACCGACATTATAGGTGCCATTACTTGCCATGAAAGTGAGGGACTTCAGACAGTGACTTAGGTTTTGAACTTCGTTTGTTCAGGGACCTAAAGGGATGATGTTTGTACACTTTATAAGTGTATTAAAGTTATTCTTATACTACCTATACTAAGGTATATGGTATGAAACTTAGGAATATAATGCGTATGAATAAGTTAAGAATGTTGAACAACATTGGAATTTCGCCGACAATGTTCAAGTTCGGTTAATAATTGTCAGTTGATTAGTAGACCGGGACGAAGGGTAATAAGTCTTGTTGACTTTATTAATGATATTAAGTTAATAAAGACATAGAAGAGAAAGAAGCTTGTATAAACAATGTGAATAGTTGTTTGATAGCTATTACAGGTGTCTTTATGTGAATATATCATGTAGATTCGTAAAAGGCCGTGGTCGATCGAGTAAAATATTTGAAGACGCTTAAAGGCAAGTTTTTCTTAACGCTTGTCTAACTTTCATGTTAGCCAAGTTGTATGTGATTCATTGAACTGAATTGCAAGCCTTGTTTTCAAGAAAGGGTCGATGCTAGATTTTAACTCGGCTAAATTATTCGTAATATATAGATTGATTATGATTCATATCTTTCTATATTGAAATGTTAACGTTATCCTATGCCAAGTGATTGGTACGGAGCGTGAAGGTAAGGTTTGTCTATGAACAAACAAAAGTATTTTTCATCGATATTTCGACGGGCACGCGAGTTTGCCAAAATTATTAAACGTAAATATGTTTAATGAATGAGTGTTGATCAACATAGAGTATTATAGGCTGATCACCTAGAAGTGCTCGTAAGTTATCGGATGAAGCACCAGTAGTCTTTGTGGACTCCTTTTCAAGTATGAAAACTGAAAGTTACTGTTCAAGGTCTATCGAATTTGGTTGTAATTCCTAATCTATTCTATACTTTTGGAATTGATGTTATGAACTGTTAAAGTATTATTGATTCATAATACTTCATAACTATTGTTCGATTATGTCGTAATTGTTATATGATTCACGTAATGTGGTATTCTGTTATACTTGCTTAAAACTTCTTTGAAATGTCATGTTCACTTCTTGCGTGACTCATATAAGCTCGCAGATTAAGGATGAAGCATACTATGAATGCTTAGAGAGATAAGTGGCAAAGCTAAGATGGATGCTTAGGCATTATGTAATAAGACTGATGAAGTTTATATGTATTATACATTATGAACAATGAATGATGTAATCCGGTTATGAACCTGTGAAGGATTTATACTTTGATTGTAATAAAAGATAGTAATTACCTTCATTTCGTTGTATTTCAATGGAATGATTGTATGAATGTTAGCATAGTGGAGCACCATTTGTCGGGTTTAAAGATACCTGAATTTGGGGGCGTCACAGAAACAATATATATATATATATATATACACACACATTAACACGTGTAGAGATTGAAAACTTGAGAAAAGTTTTTGATATTAATGTGTTTAATGCTAATCTTAACTTCCTTTAAAAAAATTAAGAAATAAATGAATAAAAATAAAAGCCAATTAATCATATGTTTTTGTTTTTTTGTTAACGCCAAGTTTTGTCGGCGCGTCCAATCACTAAATCGACGCGCTTAAACCTAGATAATAACAGATCACACAAGAAGCTTGACGGCTTGTGTCGCCGGGTGATAGCTCTGGTGTGAGAATAAGTACAGGCTGATACAAGGTTTAACAATGGAGGCTTTAGTGTTTAGTGTTGAAGAGTGTATTACCTGTTAATTGAAGTCAAGCCTTGTATTTATAGCCATTCTCATCACCTCAAAATTCACTTCTGAAACGGATTAGGACTCCTAGACATTGCAGTTATCATTGTTTAGGTCCAACACAATCTCTTTAATAGGTGCAACTTGGATATAATCCAAACACTTACCTTAAGAATTAATATTTAAATATGGCTAGGATTAGAATCCTTAACCATTTAGACTCCTTATCATTCCAGACTCCATATGAGCAATAACATTCTGTACAGGCCCAAATCATCCGAACCCCTCTGAACTAGTTTGGGCTCCGGCCCAAATGACTCAGACGCCCGACCCCGAACAATACCAAACCGAACAGGGCTCCGGTCTAGAGGACTCAAACGCCCGAACCCGAACATCATGAAACCCTTTACTGGCTTATGCCCATCGGGCTCAATAAACCCTTCTCACTCCACGACTTCGGCCCACATAGGGGTTAGTAGACTACGACCGAACATTGCCCCCCAGTCTCTTGTTATAAGATGTTTATAATTAGAGACTTGAAGAGACGCATTGGGAATCCTAATGGTCATTTGTAATGACACACATTTCCCAAGAAGTGGGCCCCATTCGTCATTATTAGCCGCTTTGGGATTCGTTAATCAACCCTATAAAACCCCCACTCCACAGACAACTGTCACTTTTTACAAATCTTATCCATTTCGACCTTCTATCTCAGAGCTTTCTATAAGGGAAATTTCCGGCGAGAAACCTCCTTCACCTAACTACTCCGGTATAGGTCTTTCCATCCATAAAATATCATATTTTAGCTATATTTGCTTCCATGGCACCATTTCCTCAACCACGACTGAGCAAACACCAATTGTTGACAACACTACCAGTACCACCACCATCGCCACCGACTACACCTCAGATGGCATTCAGACTAAGATACGAACCGTCTATGCCTCCGAGAGCGACTTCACCCACATCAACACCAAATCTTCAATCCACCCTTCCCAAATTTCTGACATCCGAACCCTATTCAACATTCCCAAAGAATATAAGCTTCGGGTGCCAGAACCAAATGAAAGGACGATCTGGCGCCCCGAAGCCGAATGGGTTGCTATTCCGCTTTGGGCCCTAAAATATGGGGTTCGATTCCCCCTTCATGAATTCATTTCATTCTTTCTCTGCTTCGTGGGGATCAGGTTCACACAACTTATGCCGAACTCGTATATCCACTTGATCAGTTTCATAGCCTTGTGCCAGGAGGTAGGAATCACTCCTGGCCTAGACCTCTTTTTCGTCTTATTCACCGTCTGAAGTTGAAGGAACCAGGGCTTCGGCAGTTAAACCGACAACAAAGCCGAGCCACTTTCATGAAAACCCCAACCTGCTACAAAGGATGGGATTCTCAGTGGATCTTCATAAGGGGAATTGACCTCAAACTCCTTCCGAGTTGGGCTACCCCCGAAGATCCCATTGCCAAAGTATCCAAATTCTCGAAGGACCACCAAGAAGCCTTCAGGGAATTCTACCAAAAGTTGAAGAAGACAGAATGAGGATTGGATGTCCTATCAAACGAAGCCTGACTCTACAAATATGGTTGTAAGTTATAAACCCCGAACCCAATCTTTAATTACATTCATTAACTGACTTTCCGAATCAATCGTCTAACTTGTTTATTTTGCTGTAGTAACAATTTTCAAGCCCGAAGGAGCTGATGACACCTTAACCCCATTACCTATCAAGTCTGAACCGATTCGCCATCCCATCAATGATGAAATGCCCGAAGAAGAAACCATCCCAATCTTTGAGCTTGCGACAGGCTCCACATCGGCCTTTGCTCCTCAAAGCTCCTCAACCACCGAACCAACAAATATTATGAAGATGGATCGGTCAGAGAAGATGGATTGGTTGAAAAAGAGCAAGAAGAAGCTCTCCTCCAAGCCATCTATTTCGATCGTTTTGAAGCCAACCCCTTCGCCACCTCTACTAGTCGTTGTCCTTGAGGATTCCGAAGAAACCGAAGAGGAAACTCTCGAACCTCGCTCCAAGAGGCCATGGTTAACTGAAGAGCCTGACCTACAAATAATTGAAGCCAATCTAGTTACCAAACCGACCCCCACCGACTAACCATCTACTGAGGTCGGTCCTTCCAAAGGGACACCGTCATCTTTTTGGCCGAAGACTCCTTCGGAAATGTTCCCCTTTGATCAACTGGAACACTTCAGATTGTCTGGAGATGACGAACGGTTAAAAGGATACACTTCCGAGGAGTATCTTGTGGAATATGTCAAAGTCCAATGTCAGGTAAACCCGAAATACTAGAGTGCTTCCTTTAAGTATCCTATTTGCATCATAACTAACAGACATCCCCCCTTTACTGCAGGCCAATGCTATCCTCACCCGAGCCATTCCACCTCTAGCAAGATCCACGAAAAAAGAAGCACAACTAAAGTGTGATGTGGATCGATTTGCTCGAGGCTGAGGTTTGGGGTCTAAGATTGGATCTGAAGAAGGAGAAAGATCTTCATGCCGACACGAGGAACAAAGTAACCCAAGCTGAACATCATCCCAATGATCTTAAAAAACAACACTATGCCCTCCGAAAAGAATATGTCGGCCTTGACAATCATGCCAAAAAAATCATCAAGGAAAAAGAGCTTTTGTCGGAGGAGAACAAGGATCAACAGTGTGCCATTCTGGCCCTCAAAGACAAGATTCTTGGTATGCACAACCAGATGATGATGTTGATGCGGGAAAATACTGCCTTGAGGGGGGAATCTTCCAAAGCCAAGCAACTCGAAATCAAAGAATATGAAGAATCGTTTGTCCTTACCAATAAGATCATGTCTCAGTTTGCTGAAGGCTATGAGGCTTATAGGGAAACGGTTCGGGCGAAGATGACAGCTGCTGGGCTTGATACTGTTGTCTTTGACTCTTTTGATGAAGAGTCCGAAGCTGAAGATGGGGTCCCAAACACTTAGTCGTTTTAGGATTTTTTACTCGTAATTTCTATAATCATTTTTTCTTTTTGTAACTTTCTCGATCAGTTATGTTTGTAACTTTCTTGATCAGTTAAGTTATTTCTAACTTTTCTAATTGGTTTTGTTCAAAGCTTATCTGATCGGTTTTGTATAAACATATGAATATAAATGAAGTATAAAATTTTTCGAAGAGAAATTCTTATTTATTTTATTGATGAATAAAATAATTTACATAAGTAAAGGAAAGAACAACATAACTTTTACTGATAATATTTCCTAAGTCTTCCAGCATGCCATGTATTCTTTACTTCCGAACCATCCATTGCTCGAAGCTGTTAAGTACCTGGCTTCGGCACTTTTATCACTTCATATGGCCCCTCCCAGTTCGGCATTAACTTGCCCGTGTTTTGGGGGGTAGATGCTTCTGATTCCTGAAGCACCAAATCTCCGACCTCGAACCTTCTTTGTTTCACCTTTTGGTTATAGTGTCGGGCTGCTCACTTTTGATAGATAGCTAACTTTACCAGAGCTGAATCCCAAACTTCTTCCAGAAGATCCAAGTTTAGTCATAGGTCATTATCATTATATAACTCTTTGTACTAACTAACCCGGAGTGTAGGAGACCCGATCTCCACAAGTATAAGTGCATCGGTCCCATAGACTAATCTGAATGGTGAATCCCTAGTTGTCGTCCTCGGGGTAGTCCGATATGCCCATAAGACACTGAGTAATTCTTCGGGCCAATGTCCTTTCAATTCATCCAACCTTCTCTTAATACCATTAAGTAGAGTCTGATTGGTGACTTCTACCAGTCCATTTGACTAAGGGTGAAGTCTTTCTATGTTGAATACCCAACTCTTTTAGAAAAGCTTCAAATTTTGACCCCACAAACTGTCTGCCATTATCCGAAACAAGGGCCCTTGGGATGCCGAACCGATATACAATATATTGTTTGAAAAACTTAAGACATTCCTGTTCGGTGATCTTCTGTAACGATTTGGCTCTACCCACTTGGTCATGTAGTCAGTTGTTACGATCACAAAATTGACTTGTCCCTTGGATTTTGGTAGTGGTCCCAAGATATCAATTACCCATATAGCAAACAGGATCGATGATAAGACTGAATATAACTCTTTGGGAGGCTGATAAAATATAGAACTATTCAGCTGACACTTAGGATATTTTTTGACAAAATCATTTGCCTCTTGGAAGATGGTCGGCCAATAGTACCCCTGCCTCAGAATTTTGTATGCCAATGATTTGGCCCCCATATGATCTCCACAAATTCCTTTATGCACTTCTCGAAGTGTATACTCAGCCTCCGAAGGTGTCAAACACTTGAGCAGTGGAGAACTGAACGCCCTTCGATATAGATCTCCATCAATAAGGATGAAATTCGAACTCCTGTGTTTGATCTTCCTAGTGTATATATAATCTGAAGGCAGAACCCCATCAGCCAAATAGGAGATATAAGGTGTGAGCCAGCAATCCAACCGATCCAATGCTAATACGTCTACCTTCTGAACACGTGGTCTGTCCAATACTTCCAAATATACTCATACGATAATAGAACTTGCTTCAGTTGTTGCCAATCGGGCGAAAGCATCTACTACTGTATTGTTCGAACGATCTATTCCATGGCAACTGTGCGAATTGAAGTATGTGAGTTTATCTTTTACCTCGGCAAGGTATTTCATCATCCTTGCCCCCCGAGCCTCATATTCTCCAGATATCTTCTTAATAACCAGTTGGGAGTCACTATAAATAACCAATTTTTGAACCTCCAAGCTTCGGGCCAACCGAAGTCCAGCCAAGATTGCTTCATATTATGTTTCATTATTTGTGGCCTTGAACTGAAACTGAATGGCTTGTTGGACTTTAAACCCTTTGGGACTTGTCAGAATAACCCTTGCCTCGCTGATGTCTAAAGTTGATGACCCATCAACATAGAGAGTCCATGAAGTTTGTACTGGTTGCATTTCGGTGACCGAACCCACATCCATTTCTGAAAAGGAACACTCTACCATGAAATCTGCCATGGCTTTCCCTTTAATTGCCTTCCAGGGGTGGTATTCTAGAACGAACTGATTCAATTTCATTGCCCATGCGGCGAGCCGACCTGAGACTTCAGGTCTGTGCAATACCTTTTTCAATGGTTGATCAGTATATATCACCACTAACCAACCCTGGAAATAGTGCCAAAGCTTATTACTTGCACTGATTAGAGCATAGACAAACTTTTCCAGGTTCGAATATCTGGTCTCTGCATCTCGAAGGACGTGACTGACATAGTAAACTGGGAACTATTTTCCCCCTTTATCCCGAACCAAGGCTGCTCCAACAGCCATCGAGCGTGCATCCAAATACAAAGGTTCCAATGGGATTGGCTTCATTAACAAAGGTGTCAAAGACAATTATTGCTTGATCACTTGGAACGCATCTTTGCATTCTGAAGTCCACTGGAAACTTTTCTCATTTGTTGGCCCCTTCAGAGTATCAAAAAATGGCAAACACCTCTCGGCTGATCTTGACACAAATCTCTGAAGGGCAGCTATCCGACCTGTCAACCTCTGCACATCCTTATATGACTTCGATGATTTCATATCCAAGATTGCCTAAATCCTCTCCGGATTTGCCTCAATACCCCTTTTGCTGATTAGATACCCAAGAACTTTCCTGATCGCAATCCGAAGGTGCACTTGGTCGGGTTCAGACGCAGCTTATGTTCCCTGATTGTTTCAAAGCAGCATTCTAGGTCTTCCAAGTGGTCTCAGACTGACATTATTTTTACAATCATGTCGTCCACATAGACCTCCATGCTTTGGCCTAACTGCCTTGTAAACACATAATTCATCATTCGCTGATATGTCGCTCCGGCATTGAGTAGTCCTAAGGTCATTTTCCTGTATGCATAAATGGCCCGATGCGTGATGAAACTGGTCTTCGGGATATCCTCCTTTCTCATCGAGATCTGATGGTATCCCGAAAAGGCGTCCATGAAACTTAGCATGCCATAACCTGAAGTGGCGTCGATTAACTGATCAATATTGGGTAAATGATAGAAATCCTTTAGGTAGGCTTTGTTTAGATCTGTATAGTCAACGCATAGCCTCCATTTCCTGTTCTATTACTGTACCAATACCACATTCACCAGCCACTCTAGGTAGTCAATCTCAAAGATGAAATCTGCCTCCAGAAGTTTGGCAATCTCCTCATCAATAATCCTTTAACTCTCTGGAGCAATAATTCTTCTTTTTTGTATGGCCGACTTCTTTTTGGGATCTACATGCAACCTATGCAATGCAATCAACTTATCTACCCCTGACATGTTACTAGGTACCCATGCGAAGATGTCGACGTACACCCGAAGTAGATCTATTAGCCTGGTCCGAAATGGTTCTGTCAATCCCAAACTAATCTTTATCAATTTCCCTTCATTCCCTGGGATCAACTCCACATCCTCTGTCTCTTCAGCAGGCAAGGCAAGTGGTTCCGTACTTACCTCAAATTGAATGGTTCAACACCTATATATATATATATATATATATATATATATATATATATATATATATATATATAAAGGTGGGAATATGTGCAAAATATATATGTATATATGTGATAAATAAAATTATTTATTAGATGTAAATAATTTCTTTTTGAGAATTATTGATAATTATAGATTATATTCTTATAATAAATTATTTGTGTAATAAAAATATTTATTATTTATTTTCCATAAAAATATGATATGATTATTAGGATTATTATGATATGTAAATTAATTATTAATAATGGTATATATGAGGGATATGTTAGATATGGATTCAAAACTCTAATTCTGGATTTTGAATAAGGAATGAAAATAATAATATAATATTATTTATATTTCAATGATAAACATGTATGGTAGGTGTGTAATGTTAATTGTGGATCAGTTATAGTAAAACAGTACCAAACCCTAGCATTACTGATAAACTATAGTACAGAAGTCAACTATGACTGTAAGATTTGTTAAGTAGTGTGTTATATAATTAATGACCATTATTATATTTACTGTTAATTAGGTAAACCCTAATTAATATTTAGAAACCCTAATTACTAAATTAGAACCCCAATTGCTAAGTTATAAACCCTAATTATTAATTTAGCAAGCTTAATGGTAATTAGTATATTATAAAGCCTAATTGATAAGTCTTAAGTGACTAGGAATCCTAATTTAATTACGGAACCCTAATTCACATTTTTAGAAACTAAGATTCCCATTTTAGCCCTAATTACATAATCCTAGAAATTAAGCTTATAAAACCTTAGGGTTAAACCCTAAGGGTTAAAACCTAATGGTTGTGCTGAGCCACACGCCCTTTGAATGAGTGTTTGAAGCGACCTTGTTCGTTCCGGGTCTCGTCATGATTCGAATCAATCCGTAGTAGAATTTCGTAATTCATTACTCCCTTGGTACCGAGGAGGCTTTTTTCTGAAGATGCATGGATATTACCAAGTTGCCATTCACTTTATAGGTCAAATGACCAAACTACCCTTTTGAATATTTTAATGAGGTGGAGTGTAGATCTAGCCCTACTTGTGGTTGGTGACCAACTCTAGCTAGCCACATGGTCTAGTATTCAACTTTAATCAGCCATTATATTAGCCTTATACATTGCATCATGGATTGAAAGCATACAAGTCTAGAAAAGTAACACACTTTACTTTTCAACCTATCCAAGTCTTCTTTCCCTCTCCCATCCGAAATTGTTGAGTGATAGTGAGTGAGAAATAAAGCTCACAACGATTTTGCAGGCGCTTGATCTTGAAACTGTTAAGTGTTTGGGCCATGTTGTTGTTATATACTTGTAGACTGACATGAGTACTATATATCCATTCCTCTAGATTACCCAGATACGTATCAGAATTGAATTTAAAGTTGGTCAAACATAGGTTGACCAAACTGCTCAAGAACATTTCTGGAAAACCTAAAAATGTTCAAGAACACTTCATGGCCTGCACTTTGACCGGCCAAGATCTCTTGGTTGTGATGTTGTTATACTGATCTTGTTAGGTATTGTTGTACCCTGAAATCTCTTCTACATGTTTGAACCATTAGATCCCTTGGAGAAAACTTAGTAGGTCCCTTGAAACTGCTTGAGTTTCTGGGCAACCCAGAAACTCAAGAACATGTCTGACAACAAATTATGTAGCTTAGATCTCACAGATTTGTTATGTGTTGACCATGAGAGTTGTTTGGGGTTGTAGTGTGACATTAATACTACAACATTAAAACCTAATAAAGCCAGAAATCATAAAGACCAATGATCTAGCAGTGGTCAAACTTAGTACCCGGTTAACTGCCTATGCAGTTCTGGGTTTGCTGAAGAACATCTATAGTAACAATTTTGTCGCTATAGGTACTTTTAGCGACAGATAAATTAGAAAATTATTATTTTTATTAAATAAATAGAGAAAAATAGTTTTTAATTATTAAAAATACAAAATAAATTCCTAAAAATTATTTTAAGGTCTAAAAATAGGTTTTAATATTTACATCTATTGAATTATATAATAGAGTTTTAGACTCTATAATTAACCAGTAAAGTCATCGGTACGTCGAAATATTTCAGAAAATGATCTAGACCTAGATAGTTTAACTTGATAAGTGTTTGTTTGTGATTCGATGACTATTAAATCTATGTGATAATGTGCTTAGGTTATATGTTGATTGAAAATAGCAGTACTGTGTGTTATGATATGTTATTCTAATCGATAGAATGATCTTATTAATGATAGGTTTTCGTATAAAAGATAAAACTAAGTTGGGTAACTGTAAGTAGTAGAACAGACAAGTTTCTTAAACTTATTCCAATTATCATTGAGCAAGTATCTGAACTATCCTTTACGTTGTGCAAGTATCCTAACCTTTGCATTAACTTTATGCAATGGACACGAGTAAGAAAGTTTCAGAATTATATTATCATTGTGCCCGATCATTCACTCTATTGTTATCAATTATGTATCCAATTATTCATATAAGTTCTTAAATTATCCGATCACTGTTTAACAACACAATATTATTGTATAATCCAGATAGTTATTCTGTTTATAAATCTCTAAATATGGTTATACAAGTGTCCCCACTTGGATAATCATTGTATTTAATCACATGTTAATACATATCTATTGATTTTTGATATGTATATATTGATTTCGTCTAAGTTATTTGAATCGGTTAGACACAGATTTAGAAATATCGTTGAACGTGATAGCACTTTATTGTATCCAACCAAATTGTTTTGGTTCGGATTCTCGACTAAGTATGAACATCCCGAATCTGGAAAACTTTTAAGCGCCTAAGGCGGATATGTTGAACAAAAATATCATTCTTGTATATAGTATTGATCAATACAGGGCACATTAGGATGATCACCCTCGCGCCCGTAAGTTATGACGGTTTGCAGATGAAGTTATGCTAAACCTTAGCGAAAATGAAAAACAATGTTCATAGTCTATCGATTGATCTTCATTTATAGTCAGTACGTAGTTTCAAAAATTTGAAATAAGATTGTTATGTTGTTTAGTGTTGCTTCAGTTTACTTCACAACTATTGTTTCGTTGTAGAAGTGTCATTCAAAGAAAACATTTAATCCTTTCAGCTAATGTTTATTGTTTGCTATTACTTGCTGGGCACTCAAATGCTCATTCTTGCTTAATTTAAATGTTTTCAGTTAAGTAGGATCAGCGAAAGGGCTCTGCCAAGAACAAAGGGAAAGGAAAGCTGACAATAGAAGTTTGTGTTATCTTATGTAATAGCTAGACTTAAATAAGATAATTATATTTATTATCTATCATGTAATGAAATGTTTTGAAGGTCACGTACTTGGGATTTAGATAACTCTGATATGTAAATTAAGTTTTATATTTATGACAATATTATTATTATTTTAGCTCATAGAAATGGTATGGTAAAGCACTGAGTTCGGGTTTTAAGCACCTGAATTTGGGGGCGTTACATCAACGTATTCCAATAACACCTTCGGGCGATATCAAGATCACCTTTTACCTCCCCAATCTTGTTCGGTGTGGAAACTTGATTTTGAAATGAGGTACGGACGTAACTGCTTGAAAGGCTACTAGGGTTAGCCTTTCCAAGATTGCATTGTATGCCGAATCTTCCTTAACCACAAAAAACCTGACCATAACCTCAACCTGCTGAGGTGCTATGTAGAACCTGACAGATAACTTAATTATGCCTGACACATGCATCGAGTCTCCCTTAAATCCGTATAAGGGGCCCTCCTCTCCCAATTCCATCTTCTTTCCATCTAAATCCATTCTCTAGTAGGCATGGGTATACAGTATGTTGACCGAGGACCCGTTGTCGATTATCATTCTTCTCATGTCCACCGGTCCGACCTGAGCTGTTATCACCAGCGCCCCGTTATGTGGTTCTATGGGATCTATGGGATAGTCCTCGTCCAAAAAAAATAACTATCCCCAGGAAGGCCCGATCTTTTCTTTCCGAAGACCCCGCTACTGTAACGACCCTAACATTCATACAATTTAATTCTCAACTTTGGTCATTTATAACACGTCTACCTTCTGATTTTACATCATTATTCGACGTTAAACATTATAAAATGCGGAATAATTTAAACTTTTATGTCTTTTTACTTTAATTCCCTAAATCAAAACCTTTATCATCCACATGTTTTTGAATCAATCTTGAATCAGATAACTCTAACTTTAGCTTTACAACTCAACATAAAACTATACATCATAAAACGTTTAATACATCTCATGAATTTTAATCATGGTATAAAGAAATAACAACTTTAGCTAAAATATTAATCTTCGTGTATAATTTTTGATCCACGTCATTCAAGTAGCACCTAGTGTTAGCTTCAATCCTTGCAAAAATGGTTATTTGCAAGGTTGAGCTCGACAACCTAGCAAAATCTAACAGTTTTCATGCATCACGTATCACATAATAACATACTCAACATATAACTCATAAACATTAGACTAACATAACATACATGTTACAGTTCATATCAAGTATAAAGATTGAGTTCCGTACTCAATCAACATGCTTTACTCAATCAACGTAGTCATAAGTTGACTTTAACATTTCATACATTCAACATATATATAGCCGATCATGCTCTTTTCAATAAAGATTTAAAACAGTTAATCACCAATTCACATAGCAAATAGGAACTGAAAGACTTGCCTTGATTGTTGTTTACCAATAACAGTTTAATAGCTTACAGATATCTGCACTTCACGTGCCCTACACAATTATATAATCATTCACATTAACTATTAGTCACATAGCAACGCATAGTAGTTATAATGTAAACTTTACTCTACATCTCATAACCCTTCCTATCATAAATACACAATATTCAATTTATTGTGTTAACTTTCAACTTATATCTCACTGTATTTCATATTCGAAGTTCATTCAAGTGTTTAAGTCTTGCTAGGAATCATTATTGGTTTTATATTAAACCCATTTCATACCTTATAATGTTCATTTCATTTTAATTAAAACACTTTTTACGCTCATTAACACTTGTCACGGTGTTTCGACGTTTATTCGTCACACGCCCAACTTGACTCTCTTGTGTGTGTTTAGTATGCATATAAAACTTATCTAAAACATTATTTATTAATGTTAAGCATCATTATACTTCATAATATTCATGTTCTATAACTTAAAACAACATCTTTTATCGTCAAGAGCACTACACTTGCATACGTGCATGCCCGACGCCCTCCGATTACCTTTGAAAACATAACAGTCTTAACAATAACCATTTTGACCCCTGTTCCAGACCTCAAATTGAAATACTTAAAGAATAAAAGTTGTAGGTCTATTCGTCCTCGTTTTGGATCATCTTGAATCACCTCAATCAGAGTTCATATGAAAAAGTTATGGCCATTTTACCAAAATAGGTCAAAATAGTAACACCTTGCACACTAAGGGTGCGGCCACGCCAAATTCCTTCATAGTTTCAGCACGCCCGCGATCCTGGGACGCACGGTCGCGCTTAGCTATGCCCAAATTACATTGTTTTGCGATTTTTGATCTTTTTCTCCTACTAATCTTCATAACTTGAGTTATACACATCCAAATTAGTCCGTTTTTGATTCTATGGATCCGTAATTCATAGAACTACAACATACTAGAATTCTAACAATTTATAAAAACATTAACCAACCTAAAATTTAACCCAAAACACATGTTCATACTCTAATTTCATGTTTTAACACATTTAGCGAATTCGATCGCCACAACTTCATTTCTTAACCAATTAACACGATTTAAACTACGCCGCTTTCGTTTCTTAACATACTAACATATTCTAACATCAAATAACAGATTATAACACATATTAAGCATGAAAATTTGTACTTTCTAAAGCCATTTTTGAAAAAAAACACTGTTATTTACTTTTCTCCTTATAAACCCAAATTTCATGTATTTGAACACCAACATAGACTTATAGAGGATAACTAACATATTTAGCAAGAGAATACATACATATAAACAACATCTTCTATAAAAATTCAACCAAAACCTAATTTCCAGAGAATAAAAAATTACAAAAACCAAATATCAGAATTAGGGGTAGATTATACCTTAACCCTTTGATGTTAACAAGGCTCTAGCAAATCCTTCTCAATCCCACTCCTTCTCCAACTCTCAATTCTCTGTATTCTTTCTCACTACCTCTCTGTTCTTCTTAGTTAGCCATTAGGAGAAATAAGACGCGTAATATAACTGATAGAGCCTCACCTCCCACGTACTTAAAAATAAAAGACATCAGTTGAATAAGCCAAAGGCCACAAGGCCTTGTTTGGCTAAGCACATAACTCCCAAACTAGATTATTTTAATAATCTTATATTATATAGTTTTTATTTGTCACACCTGCCACCAATTTAAATAGCTTACCATTATAATAATTATAATTATAATTTTTATTATAATTACTTTGATGATTAATAAATAATTATATATCTAATTTAATTAATAAATTAGATTTAAACATTACTTTATTTAATTTATTTATTCCCTTTAATATTAAACAATTCATTTAATTTAATTAATTCATTAAATTAAATCTTCAAAGAATAAAATTTACCCTTGCTTTAATTTAATTATCATACACACGTAACTAAATTATTATACCACAATTTCATAAATTATTTATTTTTCTCAATAAATAAATTATTTAAAATATTTATTTAATTCAATAAATATTTAAAATAATTACTAAATTTATTTAATTTCTTGATAGTTAACTCAACTATTAAACCTCACTTTCCCAATATATGAATATATATATATATATATATATATATATATATATATATATATATATATATATCTCTCTCTTCACACCGAGATCACATATTTCAAAATATATAGCATGTATATATACATACTCAAACTCAAAACATCTCATAATAAAAATTTTAACTATTAAATTCTTATTTTAATAACTTATAAAAATTCAGGTTGTCACAGCTACTGACAACAATGCATCAAGATTCTCACTTCTTTTCCTTCTAGTCATATATGTCAGAACGCCTTAAATTAGAATTACATCTTCATACCCGAATTCCGTACGTCACGGTCCCACTTCTTTCAAAACATACATCATTATATAGTGAAATATAACAACATACATTCTCAATTCCCAGGTTCTAATACCTTATAACCTCTTTCATTACAAATAATGTTAATTACATTATTTTTTACATCTTCTACAGTGACTTTCATCCATACCAAGGATACATAGCTGCATTCATTAAACTAGTCTATAGTTTAATTAAACTATTCTACATTACAATTCTTCACTTGATCTTCACGCTCATTCATATAATGAATGACACTTCTTCTGGATACAGATCAGCTTGATCTTTACGGGATCCTTAAGTTCTTCTACTCGTACGCGGAAAATGTTTTTCATTTAAAGCAAGTGTGAGCATTCAATTGCTCGGCAAGTCATAGTAGTTGAACAAACAACTTTAAGAATTCAAACATGCCTTTAAAACTTCAATAACCAAACAAAGGTTATGAAGCAGCTTGAACAATAGGAATAATCTCGATTCTTATCATTTTAAAACATTATTCACCTTCACTTTGAAATACGTTCATGCTTCTACCTTTTCCATACACATTATATCTAGCTAGAATCATTAGCACAGACTTAACAATAACGGATCACGTATAAACATAATATTCTCATATTGAACAGTTCAATCACAGAACAGTTCATCTCACAGAAACACCAAAGTGTTCAAATTATGGCACAAGGCTTCATATATTCTACCACCTTGTACAAATATCACACATTTGCACATAGACAGAACTTCTCAAGTTTAACACCTGAGAAGTTTTAGAAACTAGCATTCATTTAAAATATGAATGAAGTTAGGAAACTTGCCTTACGCACAGCTACAGCTTACGCTGAACTGCTCATTGCAATCCCTATAACACATAAAGAAATAACATATACAATAATTAGTCATATACTTGACTTACGCATTGGTTTACTTAACTTTACTTCTTAGGGTTAGCGTTCTTGCAATCTAAGTTTACGCGACAACTTCTTTTACCGCTTTACGGCTTCATGACATACGGAGATGTCTTATTCAATACGTTCATCATCTTTGATGATTTGCATTCATATCTTCTTCTTATAACTTCTCTAGGACTCAGCACACATCGTGTATCTGCTAGTAGTCCATATGGTACTCTAGGTGGTTTCCCAAAAATAACCAACAAACAAGTTCCCGTCTCGTCTACACTGCCATCACAGTGAGTTAGATCGGTTGCCAGTTTCGTATATACCTTCGCTCTCTAAAAGAATTGTTTAGACCAACTCCCATATGTCAACCATCAAAGGTTACGATTGTACCACAACCTAAACTTATCTTAACTTATCCTAACCATTAAACTATAATGTTTGTTAAGTCAATTTCTCATTCCTTATGGCTTTCTGGCAACTAAATTCCATAACTCAGGATTCATTCTTATCGTCTAAGTCATACAGTCTTTTGTATACTCAGAACAATCATTCACGTTAATCATTAACCGTTCACGGTTAATTCATTACGTTATGCGTACTTGTCTTTAATTCAGCTTCTTCACCGTTCATGGTTTAATCATTGGTCTTCATTATCATACGGTTAAACCATACACTGGGTGTAGGTTCTGTCCATTTAATATTTGCGTACACTCAACCTTCACGTCAGTTAAAGTGTTTAACGCTTATATTTTATTCTAACATTCTCCATCCGACTCACATTCGGCTTTCATTAATCTTATTACCATTTGTTATGGCTTCCTTGATAAATTATATCTTACTTAATACTTTCGTTATCCATTACATGAACCCCACATTCATTACCCATTCTTAATGTCGAAGCCATACCGTTCACTGTATGCTAAGACCGGTCATTCATCGCAACTGCGTTGCGTTTACGTTCTTTGTCTTTTAATATCGTTTAATCTTTCCGTTCAACCCTTACTAAAGGTTTAGTTCACTTGTTTAAGTGTTACATTCGATGAACTACATGTTGATTAGCTTTTGGTGCACTTCCCCCAGGATTTGAGTAATTAAAAGCTCATTCTTTGGGCCTTTTGTTGCCCAAATTGCCGCAGTCACTGGTCCCCTTTCTTTCCTCGTATTGCCATTTTCACCTCTCTGTGTTAAAGCTTGCGTTGCGGTGCAAGTTTGCAGTATTGAACTCCTCGGTCTGGCGCTGCGGCGCCAGCTTACAAAGCATGGCTCACGCTGCGGCGCCAAGCCCTAACTTCTTCCCGATCTCATAACTTCTTCGTTATAACTCAGAACGAGGTCGTTCCAAAGCCATTCTCTTCCTTATCTTACGTACTTTAATCCCTCTCAGACTGAACTTCGTTCTGAATCCATTAACGTGTCATTCTATTGGCTTAATCTTCGTCCTTCGTTCATTTTACGTTATTAACGTTCTTCGTTTATTCGTCCGTAATTCTGTCATCCAAACTCGGAACTCGTTCGTTCTTGAGTCCACGACTCACGTTTTCTACGTTCACTTACATTCTTATGAAACCCTACACGTTCGGGTTCATTTACTAACTTTCTAATTCTCGTTCGTCTTTTGCAAAATTTTCACCATAACTTCGTTATAGCTAAGTTTTAATCCATTCTTCATGAACGTCTCTACCGATCCTAACCAAGTAATAAACATCTAACTTATACGCGATGGTTTTAAACTTTTCCATCAACAACAATTACACTACGATGGTTTTAAATTTGTCCATTAACAACGTTCTTCGCGTGTTCTTCGCGTTCTTCCTTCGTTCTTCATTTTTAATCGATATTTTGATTACAATTTATCTTTTTCTTGGAATTCGATGTTATAAAACACCATTCCTTACTTATTTCACTGAATTGTTCATATGATTCATTCGGATCGCTTAAATTCATTACGAATCTTATACTTCCTTAAGAAATTTATAAAATAAACTTCAAATTCTTATTTCTTCATTTTCTCATGATTTAAACCATATAAAATAATTCCTAACATCTTTTACTTCTTATTCTCATTAAGCTATGTTTTAAACATATAAAACTTAAAGAAAATTAATTCAGAAGTTGGGTTTTCGATACCTTTCTTCTTTAATCTCCTTCCGTCGAACAAAGTTTGCTCACGAGCAACTTTTCCTCTGCTTCCTCCCATCCGAACTCTCTCTCTCTCTCTCAAATGTTGTAGGATTTTCAAAATTCCAAAAAAATGAAATTAAGCTTCCTTTTATAGATTTTCCAAGCTTGGGAAAAATAGTCATTTTGCCCCTCTAGTTACTATTCACACCTCCTTACTATTCCACCTCCTTACTATTCACGAAACTTCTTGTTCCGTCTTTGGAATTCATCCGACAGTTTTAAAAATTACGATTCTCGAAATCCAAATATTTTTGGATATTTCGTCTTTCCTTTATCGATTAACTTTTACGTATTCTTCGGAACTCTGAAAAACTAAAAAACACTTTTCCACGTTAAGCATTTTCCTTCACATTTTTCCCTAACGTAGTTAAACGAATGAAAAGTACGTAACAATACTTTTCGCCGTTTTTATTTTGTCCGATTTCTCCACGTTTTTTGAGAAAATTTTTTATCGGCTTACTTAACTTTTCACAATATATTATCGTCAAATCTTTTGACGGAATTTCATTTCGACATACCGAACTCTCAAAAAGGCTTAGGTTATTCAAACCCTAACCCTTAGGATTTCTTCGGGTGAATAGTGCCTATTTCATCTTTTTCCCCGGATTTTTTTTCTTTTCATCTTGAAAATTCTTACTCGTCCAGTCTAGGTCGTAGCTAGAATCCTCCCGATTAATAATCATCCTAGTTTCTAGAACGATTAATAAATACATAGCATAGAATATTATTAATAAAAATTCATTTTATTAATAACTAATTCTTTAATCTTAAATTCTGAAAAATCCGGATTCTCTGGGTTGTTACACATGCCCTATAGAACCGCCAAAAATAACGTCAATTACGCCTTGAATAGGCTGGTTCTATTTTGGTTGTGTATCCCATACCGGTCCTCGACTTTCCTCCCTCTAATGTGTCTTAGCGTTTTCCCGACCTGCTACATATTGGACCAACTGGTCATTCTGCACATTCTTCTCTATTAAATCACTCAAGTCATAACACTTCTCTGTTGTATGCCCAGAGCTCAGATGATATTCATAGAATTTTTCTCGATTCCTCTTCCCTGGCTTCGGGTTGGTCGAGCAGGGCTCATAAAATGACTTATTTCGAATTTCCTCCAGTATCTTGGCCCGGTCGGTATTGAGGGGAGTATAGACCTTGTTGATGTTTCTATTCGGGAAGGGTGGTCGGCCACTGCCCGATCCCCCACCATTATAGTTCTTTTTCCTTTGGTTATCTGATCTCCCCTGATTGTTGTCCGAACGCTGATAGGTTAGTTTGTCTCTGTCTTTAGACTTTTCATAGGACTGGGAGTGTGGCTTAAAGTTTCCCATAGCTTCCTTTATGGCGTGAACCCTTCGGCCCAATGGAAAGCTTCAGTTATGTCAGGGAGAGGATTGATCACCATGTCTTTCATCAACTTCTTTGATTTCCCTATATGAAGACCTGTTGTGAAGAATCCCAAAGCCTGATGGGTGTCGACGTCGGGATTTTTATTTGTCCCATTTCTGTTCTTGTTCTTTGGGGTTCTCATCTTATGTGAGATTTTTTTGAAAAAACAAGTGAAAAAGGTCCGACATGTATCATGTCGACGATTTGACTATAAGAGTCGTCAGTTGGTGTTTTTAACTAGTTGCACCAACGCAACTGAGAAAAGGTTTGCACATTGACCCAGTGATGTGACACTGCTAAACGGGTCCGTGAAACTGAGATTCATTAGGATTCGAGGGTTTGATTATGCGGAGGGAAGGTGTTAGGCACCCCCCGACATCCGTGTTTCCACGGTGACCGCCACTTTTCAAGAAACTATTATATGAATGTGTGTGTATGTGTAGATCAATGTGCAATTTATTTGGAAGTAGTGTTATGCCTTGTTCGAATCTATATATATTGTGGTTTGAATTTATACAAAAATTGAGCTTTTTAAACAAGATATAGCGATGAGTTTTGTAAAGAGGTTTTTCAAACCCTGTGCTCAATAGTAATTGAGGCCTTTGATACTTCTATTTTATTATTAAATGTTCGGTTTCTTTACTTTTATTTTCGAGATGCGAAGCATCTTCGAGAAAATAATATATAGCGGTACCAAACTCCTCATGGGCATGACAGCCATCTAAGGAAATTCAAACACCGTGAATAATGTACAAGCTGCTTATAGCTGAAAATGTCCATCATGGGAACCGAATCTAGATTCAGTAGACTGAATCTGTGATCACATGATTCCTAGGCTCACATGATGTCGCAATTTATATGAAAAGCAGTAAGCAGTTATATATATAAAAGCTGTAAATATATATATACATACATGATCAACCACCACGAAGCACCTCCATGGGGGATCGGAAATGTAAATATATAAAAGCGGTAAATATATATATAGAGACATGATCAACAACCACGAAGCACCTCCATGGGGGATCAGAAATGTAAATAAAGCAATAAATGCGATCAACCACCACGAAGTAAACTCCAGGCGGGAATGAATGTAAAGAAAGCAGTAAAAACAATCAACCGCTACAAAGTAAACTTCAGACGGGATGAAATGTAAAGAAAGCAGTAAAAACGATCAACCACCACGAAGTAAACTCCAGGCGGGACGAAATGTAAAGAAAGCAGTAAAAGGCCACATAATGTTTCTCAATCCCGGCTCGATTTATCATTTCAGCGATTTGTCGCTATATATATATATATATATATATATATATATATATATATATATATATATATAAAAGCATAAACGCACGGATATAAAACCAGGCTCATGAGCGAGTTCGACAAGCAGTCATATATATATATATATATAAGTAATAAACACTCTAGATGTATAATCCAGGCTTATCGGATATAATTCGACAACAGTTCATATATATAAGTATATATATATATATATAAAAGCAAGTAAACGCTCCAGACATAAGTCTAGGCTCAATCGAGGCATAACTTGATAATGTTAGTCCATATATAAAAATATATACATATATAAGTATATATATATATATACAAACAGAAATGAAAATCACGGACCTAACTCTGGGCATACACACACAACACGACTCTCAATGTGAAGAATAGTGTGTGCAAAGATGAAGAGAAAGGCTTTATAGAGTGTGAAAAGGCTTACGGTGAAACCTGTTGCTAAAGGGTGCCATGACTCTAGATGGATAAAAACTTCAGCTCCATTTGGTAAAAATATAGCTATATGTGAGCTAACAGATGTTTAAAATGAGAAAGCACTCAATATGGGGTGTGTACAGAGCAAATTGGATAGGGCTTCCTCACCTTTTTTTCTCTTACAAATGGCCACCCCAAGCTCTATATTTATAGATTTGGTGGTCGCAGTAGTCTCTGCTTGGCACCATGAATGCACTTCAAGGTACGTGCAGGCAGTGCCCTAGGCTCTGCGGGTCCTGCCGTCTCGAAGTATGTGCATTGTGATGTCCATTCGAACTTGCAGAACTTCAATACGAGCATCCGAACGAGGTGTACAAGACCTTCTTCAGACTGCTTTTGTCGAGAGTTACGCAAAGACATGGGATTAGAGGTTGGACAAAGTCAGGAAGAGGGGACCATGCCAATGGTCTTCAAGCTTCAAATTCTACCTGGTGTGCTGCCACGCGTAATAGTCATTTGGGATTGGAACTCCTTGGCTCTTTTGGGACATTGCTGTGTAGAAATGTATGTATGAAATGATGAGACGGTGCGCCAGGGTTGAGGTGGCAGGATGACGATTTTGCCCCTCACCGGGGTTATCTTCGGTTTGGGCTGATAGCAGACGTTGCTCAGGGTTACATCTGAGATTGGACTGCTGTAAGTGTTTGAATTCCGCAGGGTCATCTTTAAGTGTGCCTGTCTTCCCTGTGTTATCTCCAGGTCTTTGGAATGAGTGCCTCGGCAGGAGGTCTGAGATTGAAGTTGATTGCATGCATTTGAAACAAGCTTTTCCGGAGTTATCGCCGGAACTGCAGCGGCATTCCTTGGGGTTATATCCAAGGATGAAACTTAGGGTTATCTATAAAGTTGGTACTCCCGGTGTGTGTTTCGGGTTTGGGACTGAACTTCTGGTAGTATCCGGAGTGGATGTGAGCTGTCTTCCAAGGTTATCTCCGAAAGATGAATATGTCCTCCTGCAATGTTAGTAATAGGTGTGCAGAAAATTTTGAGTGTCTACAAGGGGAATTTTACTCTTCCACCGATCCTACTGCTTCCCGGATCCTCTTGACGTACTGACCAAGGCTTTCGTCCAAACGTTACTGTTAGTTCCCAGAGGCATAATAGTTATCTAGAAGGGGGTGGGGGGTTGAATAGATATTTAAAAATCTTTTCTTTTTTACTTTGTGATTTAAACACAGTGGAATTAATGTTTGTTTGATCTCCCTTTTAGATATAGTGAGTTAATGAAGGTGAGGTAATTATGACATTTATAGCAGTTATAGCAAGAATGAAATAGACATAGTTGTTTTTAAGTGGTTCAGAGCACTTAAAGCTCCTAGTCCACTCTTCTACTCCTCGAGTAGGAAATACACTTAAGATGACTTTTACACTTTCTGAATCTCGCAGATTCCTTCTAGACAAGCAGTCTATGCACTTCTTAGTTCATTCTTGAACTTTTCAAGTCTAGTAGACTTGGTTCTTCACAGTTCACTTAGAACTCTTACTTCAGTTGATTGGTAGTTGTTGAGTTCATGATTGATGCTACTCAGTTGCAGTTAAGCACTTGTTCGAAAGAACTAAGTAGCTGAGCAAGCTTCCTCTTTTTCTAAGATCATAGAGTTGAGCGTTGAGTGTTCTTGTGCATTTTTATTCAATGCTTGCTTGGGTCTATCATTTGCATATGTTCTACATATATGTGATCCTTGAAATCTATCCGTTGAAGCCATTTGTTGAAGCATTAAATGCGTTTGACATTTTTGAACTTTAATGGAGACTTTTCTACACACCTTCTGAATTGTATTCTGGCCCACTAACACAGCAGACTGCTTTCTCACCTAACACCTGAAAAGGTTTTTTTCCTCTGTCCCATGGTCCTTTCCTTAGCTTATTGAATACGTTCCTTTAGTTGAATACTAAGGATATCTTTTGTACCGTTGGGACTGGTGAGGACTTCAACGTTTCAAAACCATTCCACATTTGTTAGAATTTATTTCCTAACAAAAGTAGGGCTCGATGCTTCTGACACAAGGCAGATGATACTTTACGATCCATATCGTGGTGTCTTGTCACATTGGTGCTTGGTCTGAAGAGAACACTACGATCTCTCTCAAAGACTTGCACACTACGATCTTCACTTGCTCGTCTTACAGACTCTACGTTTCTGAGAGCACATTACGATCTTTGAGTTAGCTTCGACAAACGTCTGGACCACTCTACGATTTCTGGAGAGGCCCTTCAAGGAAGATACACTACGATCTTCTGAGCTCTACGATCCTGCCTTAGCTTCTACAATCTGTTGATCAGCTCGATAGACTGTGATTCTTTTCAAGGACTATCTATTCCTTTCAAGTCATAGATCAACCTAACATCTTTGATCTCTTTATCTATACATTCATTTATAGAATGATGAACATTAAAAGCTAAGACCAACCTAACAATTTTGATCTATCACTAAGTCCTTGTACATATATTCCTTGTAGGACTTTACATATAATCATGAGCATTTACTTTAAACATCAAATCAAAATATGCATTCTTCCAACAATCCCCCCTATTTGATATTGACATAACCAAGGAGATTTGTTTTCATGATTATTAAGTCTTAGATGCATTTTCAGGAAAGTAAACATGACTTAATATTTTAGTGAGCAGCTGAAATTTCTAGAGAATAAGCATGAATTTATTGATGTTTGAAGAATAGATATTACAGTTAAGATTTACATCAATAAGAATTTAAGTTTCAACTTATCTTTATTTCCTTGATCTTTTGCGTGGAGGATTGGCATACTCCTCAGCTCTTCTTTTCCTACTTGCTTCTTCTCTTCTAGCTAGATCTTCCAGCTCACTTGGGCTTATCCTAGGATTGTGATCATGCCTATTCATGAATGCAGGATCTCCAATTGGCATTCTTAGGCTCGTGGTGGTCACATTGTGTGAGCTGGTAGTTGGCCCTAGACTCCTTATTGGTTGAGCCATTAAAATTTCCAGCTGATCAGATCGTTGAGTCTGATGGCCGGATCGTGGAGTCTGCTGGTGGATTTGCCTTGTAGGAGGATTCCTTGAGGATTGAGTTTGGAATTGACCTCTGCCTTTGCCCTTGCCTTGACCTCCTTTCCCTTTATTCTCCCCCTTTATGTCAGCATTAAGGGTTCGAATGTCTTCTGAGATACGAGTCACTCCTTGGAAAAGCTAGTTGAGTTAACTCCGAGTTTGAGCAATGTCCTTTCGATTTTTGTTGATCAGAGCTTCAGATCGAGCTTCCCGTTGTTGAAGAACGGCTAGTATATTGTCAGTCCGTTGTCCTTGGCTGACGTAAAATTGTTGAAATTCTTTTACAACAGTTTGCAGATTGAGGAAGTTCTCCATCATGAGTTTATTCTGAGCTTCCTGAGTGGACGATAAGACAAGAACAGCAACTCTGTGTCTTTTGCCTGCTAGAAAGTGAATGTCATCCATATCCTTTATGCTCTGAATCATTTCTTTGATGAGGTCTTTAAGTTCTTAGTGAGCGTAGAGCTTAGGGAGCTTGGGAGACTATTTGGAGCATTGACCATTGTTGTTAATCTCATCTGAATGAGTTTAGTGTGTTCTTCAGGACTCTCATCGAGTTCCTTGATCACTTTCTTGGACATTACTGACAAATTGGCTTTGGTGGGCAGCTCTGAAAGTAGTTCATTGAGTTGAGGAATTTGTGAAGGAGGGGGTGTTCTCTTGAATTGATCTTGTAATGAGTAGAGGGCAAGATCAAGGTTGAAGTATTCATTGGTGGATGAGGAGGGAATGTCGGATGGAGGGGCCTGTGTTTGGGTGTTTGGAGTAGGTGGCTCTACGATTTGGGCTTAGGACTCTGCAATGGGGCTAGAGTCTGTAATTGTAGAGATGATGGGAGGTGGGAGCAGTATAAAGTTGATCATATTTGGTTTATCAGTTACAGAATTTTGGGATTCTATAACTGGGAATTGACTTAGTGGATGTAGGATCTGTGACGTCCCCAAATCCAGGTCCCTTTAAACCTCAGATTCCGTCTGCCACGATACTACTATCGTCATATTATTTATATCAATTATTCATAACTTCATGAATATCACTGTACTTATTACAATTTAGAATATAAATTCTTTCCACTTCCAGGATCTATGTAATGACCACAAACTTTTATAAGTTTCTAATCTTGGTCATTTACCATTCCTGTTTTACATCACATTCGATGTTATACAAATATGCGGAATAATTTAAACCTTTTCAATCTCCTTTGAAAATAAATCTTTTATTGATATCTTAACTCGAATCAATTACAAATCCCTGAATCAAGTTATGCTATGATTCACTCTATTCAATTTCTGTATAAATTCTTACACCTCAATTCGAACTCCTCTATGTACGCCTAATACAATGCATAAGCTAACATATATTAAACATCGTAAACTACTATCAAGTATATCTACTAGAACCTAAACATGGTTCAAGAGCATATATTTAATTAAACAAATCAATCTCCTTTGATGTGATTGAACTTTATCAATCAAGTAGCACGTAACCTTTATCGTGTATCCTTAACTTTCGCAAAAAGTGGTTATTTGCAAGGGTGAGCTCGGTATTCAACAATTCTAATAGTTTTTCATGCAGCACATAGCATATAATAGCATATTCAGTTCATGCATTCATAATCAATTAATATTCACTACGCATGTTACTTCACACATAACAGGCATAGAGATTTACCAACATAAGCATATCATTAAAGATCAACTTTAACATTTCATGCATATCTCATATGCATTTCATATATATACATCAACATTTGCATAATATAATATAAATCAACTAACAATTATCGAGTTCATATAACAAATAGGAACTGAAAGACTTGCTTGATTCGTAGTTTATGAACTACGACTTAACTACTTAACGCTTAACTGCACTTCGTGTATTCCCACATAGTTATATAATCATGGATTCATATCCATCAGTAACATATTTCATGCATTCTCAATGTAATACTATTGTTACATTGTTCTTTAACTAGGTTCGTAAAACCTACACTTCACTTTCTCATCATACGCTTTGAATAGCTAGGTATGTCTAGGTATACCTTAACCACTCGTATATGACATTAACATTCATATATAGCTAACACACACTTGACTCACTAGGTGTTTGACACATTTAAAACTCATAGGTAAGTTCAAACGTATGCATAAACGTCTAACTTAGTTATAACTTCATACCACATCACTTATTCTATATTCTCTTAGCACACATCAGATGGTAATACATCACAAATTCAAACAACGTGTCATTGCATTATATCTTGAAAACATTCCTTTGGACTTTAACATTTTGAAAGTCTTAATTAACATTCATATTTATCACATAGCATGCTTCCTAACACATTACATAGCATAGTGATCATATATTACAATTTAAAGTAATCATACAAGCATGCTTCAAACATCAGATCAAAAATAGAACTTGTTCAAGCTGCGAGGATGGGCGCAATTGCGCCTGTCCGAGCTTAGGGATGGGGCAATTGTACTTGACTCCCCTAAGCCGCACCAAGACTGAGCTTTGCACTTCCTATTTTCAGTCCATACTTTAATACACTTAAGACACTTACGCTTAACATGCATACACGCGCGCTAGAGGTCTTTACATACTTGTATGACCATTTCAAGTTCAACCTTATATGTTAGAGACTTTAGTTTAGGATTTCCACGAATCAAAACCAAATAGGGTTATGAAATCACTAGGTGTACTAATTAGCCTTATGTTCTCAAAAAGAGGTCACATGATCTTTACGACACATGCTCGTACATATTCACATCTTATACTCATAGATATCATCGTTTCACACTTTAAAACATACTTTAACCTCATGCTTGGTTTACTTCCATTATGTTTAACATATAAGACCTATGTTTAGTGACATAATGAAACATAACATGGCATCTCAAGCCTTTAAAAACTAAATACTCATATGTAAAACAATTTAAGTTTGAAAACATGCTCGAGGTTACCTTTGAAATCATTTTTCATGAATGATGCGACATAGCACATATAAATCATATCTTGGGATATTCTAGACATATCATAACATATAAATCCTTTAGAATATAGATATCCATGTGATGCAACTAGATTCTAAAAATATGTTCAAGTTTACTTTTGAAACCATTGTAGACTTGAACAATGCCATTCAACACATACAACATAACTTCAAATCTTTAAACATACGTAGTCAAGTCATGTTATCATGCTCGTAAGGTCAGAGTTTAAATTATGTAGAAGTCATGCATGTTAGTTCACTATGCTAAGTTTTTCTTGAAAAAAACTTCTCTAACACAAAGCCTAATAAGGTGTTCATGCTCAAGGAACTATGAATCATATATCATGTTCATTTATGTGTGAAATCAGTCATGTATATAGACCACTAAGCTCAAAATTTGCAGAACATGAACTTTAACAAAGTTTGTTTTCAAAACTAAAAGTCCTTGTTAAAGATCTTCTACCAAATCATGTTAATCTTAGTAAGACATGCTCACATTAGGTTATTATACATATATATACATGTTACACTTGTTTGCATGTTGGATTAAGCCATAATAATTGATCACACTTAGCCAATTCTTAAAATAGCAAGCTCAATGAACTCGAGGGCTTGCAATTCTTGCCGTATTTGGTTTAGGTGCTTGAAAAATGACTCTATTTTACAGAGTCTTAACCAACTTGAATTCCAACGACTTAGACATGTTTCAAACCACTACTAAAATTTTTATACATGCTAGTAAACTTCTTAAACACATTATAACATGCTAATTCATCATGCTTGACATAAAATTTCAAGAAATTACAAGAATTAAACAAGACCCATCTCAAGAACATAATTGGGAATTATACCTTCTTGACCTTAACTTGGACTCCTCACACACTGAATAGACTTCTACAATTGCTCAGCAACCTTAGAATTCCTCACTTATACAACACTTAGCAACACAAAATCTGAATTCAAGCTTACATTTATAGAGAAAACATGGACTAAGCATTGTTATTACACCATCTATGAATCCATGATGTAATGGGAAGAAATAAAGGTTTCTTGAGAGTTGTTTACCAACTCAGTACCAATCACCTAGCTAGCCATGATCACATATGCTTAGCCATTTGGAAATTACGTGTTCTAGCTTCTAAGTCACTGTTCATGTACTTGGTGACACTAAATTTGGGACAAGAGCAAAAATCTCAGCAACTTTTTATTCTAAGGCTTGGTTTGGTCCTTTTAATTCCCGTAATGTAATATTAAGGTACACTTGTTATCATATTAGGAATTTAAAGACAAGTTTTACACTCGCATCATATAATCCATGTACATTAAATACATGTTATAAAATATCGCAATTATGCATTATTATTTGAGAAATCCCATAATTATCTCTCTCTACCACTCACATAACCACATTATAACCTTATTTAATATTAATGTTTATTTAAACATTGAATTTCTTTTCCCGTTTCTAGAACGCACAGATATTTAATCATTCCGTATTACAACTTCATATGATACCATGGTGCTACTAGGTACCTCATATTAACATAATGTACTCTTATCCTATGTTTTATTCATGTCACATATATAACATTAACGTCCCAATTCATTTCCCATATTACACATAGTAATACCATTTAATGATAATGTCCACATTAATATTTTAATTGGGCTAAGTTTAATTCAATTGGGTATTCCCAACCCATACTCACATTTTAATATCATAGCGACTAATTAGTATTACTCATATCTTTTCAATAATTATTATGCATTCCTCTAATTAATAGAATAATATTCCATAATATCACTTAATTAGCCACTAATTAATCCGGGTTAATTAATTAAACCTTATTCAAATCCATTCATGGACAACTTAACCATCATTTAAGATTTTATTATCCGTATGAGTCCTTAATACCCATTCCTTAGATTTTAAATTCCAAAAACTGATTTTACAGACCGGCGCAGCTGCGCTGGTCATAGGCTTGGTAATGGTGCAGCTGCGCCATACCAAATTCTCAGGCAGACAAGTTCTGCATTAGCAGAACTGAAACCTTACACTTCTAAATACTTTACACATCCTCCTTAAGCGTTAACTCGTCTAATCATAAATCCCCTCTTTGGTTTCACACCATCGGTTACTATTTTCCTTTATAATTTAAGAATCATATTTCGAGTTTTAAAACTCTATCACCCTTATTAGTTTAACCAACTATACATCTCCTGTACGATTTCTCACCACTGACAACACAATACTCGAATATAACACATACATGCATACCTTTAATCCTCACTTCTCGCCGTGTATCAATTCACTCAATAATTCTCTAACCACATTAAAGGTATATCGATTCTCTTCTCTCGTCAACAATGTATATATATACAAGTCCAAACCTAACACACCTCGAGTCTTTAATAGTATTCAATATAGTACACTAAGTGGTTTCCCACAAACAACCAACAAATCAGTTTTCGTCTCATCTACACTGTTTTCATAGTGAGTTAGATCGGTTACCAATTCGTATATACCTCCGCTCTCTGAAGGAATCGTTTAGCCCAGCTCCTATACGTCAACCATTAAAGAGTAAGATTGCACTACCTTAGACTTGATATTCAGTCGTACATATACTCAAGAAATTGGTGATTATCAAAGATATTTTAACGTCACCAACTTACTATTATAAAATAATTTCACATAATTATTTAATATCAATAGATAAATCTTATCCATCTTCATATAACTTCATCACTACAATTTCTAACAAATATATAATAATGATATATATATTTATTAAACACAACATTACTTATTACATAACTTATATTACCCTATGTAACATAATACCACATACCTGTTAACACATTATATATTTTTATTTGAACCCTTCACAAGCCTTAAGAATTTTATCCACTAAATTCTTATTTTAATATTTTCGGAAAATTCGGGTTCTTACAGGATCACTTCCAACCATCGTGGGAATTTATAAAATTGACTGAAGGAGGGTGATGGAAAGTGATTAATTCTGAAGAGGGTTGGGATAGAAAGTACCTCATGTTCATTCTTTGAACATGAGTTATTTGTGAGTAACTTCTTGGCAAAGTTGAAACTGCCTGGGAATCCATGAGCTAGCACAGAGATGGCTGGATATTCTTTGAAGCTCCAAAACATGTGATTCTAGGAGTTTAGAATTTGAGCTTGATGAAAAGGCATCATGGGTAGATAGGAGAATAGTTGCTCATAGTTAGCTTTTCTATACCCATTAATGCCCACAACTATGATCTCAACCTCATCATCTTCATCCTATTCTTTGTCTTCGTTCAAGGAGTCCACTATATCAATTGCTTTATTTTGTTCCTGCTCTGGTTCGCCCTCATTTTTTATAGGAATCTCTTCTTCTGTCATGGGGATATCATGAGCCTCCCCCTCAACATGATCATCCTCCTACATGATTAGTAGCTCCCCCTCAGCTGGAGCATTTTCTAGGATGAGAGCTTCAGGCATCTCCCCCTCAGCTTGAGCTTTGTCTTTTTGGCTTTTTTTGGTTAGTTCCTTTTCGTGACCAACTCTTTGTCTTCCTTTTGAGTACTCCTTCATTGACAAGGATATACTTCTTGCTTGGCTTTTGTCTTGGTTTTCAGTTGAGCCACAAATTTCATGACTTTTTTTGAGCTTCAGCATTGTCCTGTTGATCAACCAGAACATTTGATGCAGCAATTTCCTTGCTTGAGGTGTTCAGTCTGGTCTCTACGATCGGTAGAGACTCTACGATTGAAGAGACAGACGGCCTCTTGGATTTGTGACGGATTTTGCTCTTCTTTAGCAGTTGTGATATGGTAGCTCTGTCTTCTTCTGCCTCAGCCTGCTGTTGTTTTCTTCTTAGGATCCTTAGAGTCTCAATGTTAGAGTACTCTACAAATTTATCAGTACTTGATCCCTGGGGTTCTTCTGCCATTCTAGCCTTTAGCTTTCTCTTGCCCTTGCTTTTTCTGACCAGGGCAGTGGGTTCTTCCTTGTTAGTTTCTTCTTCTTCTTCTTCAGTTTCCCTGACAACTGACATATTCCCTGGAATCCCTAACTCCTTTGCATCAGCAGTCCTACCACTGGACTCAGATATCATACGTACATTTTCTATTGGATTCCTTTTCCAGTTCTCGAATAGTTGTTGGGTCATTCGTCTGTTTGGTTTGATGGATTCTCCTTCATCGTCCCCAATTTTGTCACCTATAGCAGACTGTAGGATGATGCTTATAAATCGCACGTAGAGCATCTTTTGAGAGCTCTTTGTCTTCTTTGAGCTGGTGATCCACTTTCCAATCCATTCAAGCAATAGAGCTCCATAGTTAAGTTGTATTCCATAACATATGGCAGTCATGAGTTTGAGTTGCACCTCATTTATAGAATCGTGACCAGAACTCTTGCAACATATACATTTCCCAATAATGTCAGCCAGAAATTCGTACCTCTAAGGAAACTCCTTCTTCTTGTATCCTTTGATAGAGGGAGATTTGTTGTGATGCATCCTTTTAAGTCCCTCATGGAAGTCTATGCCATCTATGAACGAATACCCTTCAGATTTAAAACCTAGGGCTAGGTTGATGTCCTCAGCCTTCAGCCTGATTTCCACGTCCCTGACTTTCGTAGTGATGGCGTCATTTTCAAACACACCATTTCTGTAGAATTCTTTCACTAGCTTAGGGTAGATCAATGTGTCTGTACTCAAAGCCTCTGTAACATTCGAGAACTTTTATTGTTATATCAAATATTTATGGAATTATTTAAGTATTTAATGGATGTGTTTATTGTTGAATAAATAATTGTTCAAATTTGATTTGATGTGGTTAATTATTTGTTAAGTAAATAATTAAGGAAATTAATTATTTTGCTAATTTAATTTAATTATTAAGTTAGAGAGTTTTGATTAATTGAATTACTATTCTTTTTAATTGGAATTTGTAATTAAAAAGGGATGTGTTAGTTGATTAAATAAAGTTATAATTATATAGAAAATTATAATTTTGGTGGTATTGATTTATGTGATGAAGGGATTTAATAAATTGTTATTAAGATTAATTTAATCAAGTTAATGTGTGACAAATAACCTTGTTATAAAGGAGTTACTAAAATAAATTAAGGGAGTTTAATGTAGTTTTGCCAAACAAGGCTTATTGCTTATTAAGTCTTTATTCTAATTGGGTTTTACCAAACAAGGCCTAAAGATTAATTGGTTATTTTTTTTAGTGACTAGGCAAACAAGCCTTATGGCTTTTGATTTCAAAATTCACATAACTGATATCAGTTATATTTATAATTATATTATATAATTAATATATGTATAATCTATATACGTTATTTGTTAAGACGTATGTTAGAGGATAGAGGTTAGAGAGAAGAAAGAAAACTCAGAGAAGAAGAAGAAATGATGAAAAGAAGAGAGAAAGGAAGGCTAGAGATTGGAGAAGGAGAGGCTTGAGAGTAGAAAAGAATAGTCATATCATTTTCTATCAAGGTATTCTCCTATTTCTTTTAGTTTTAAAAGTTTAGTTTTTATCTTCCCAAATTCTCTGTAGAATCTTTGTGTAAGCATGACTTTTTGTGGCTGTTATGTGGCTTTATATTGAATACTAGTGATGTTAAAATGAAATTGGTATTATGTATATGTTTGTGAAGAAAAATATATTTACAGAGAGTTTTGTGTATATATATATTGTTTGGGTTTAAGGTAAATATTAAGGGTTTATTTGTTGTTTAGTTATTTTATTGATAAATTGGCTATTAAATTTGTTAGAGTATATATATACTTTGATAAAATGCTTTGAATTAGTGGTTTTGGTTGAGAAACAAAATTACAGTGCTTATTTTCATCAAAAATATCAAAAAGTGAGTTTTTAGCCAAAAATAGTGAATTTGGGTGTGTTAATTTTGTTGTTTATGTTGTTGTATGAGTAGAAACATGTTAGAAATTCTTGAATTATGTTTACATGAAGTTTTTGTATGAATTGTAAGTGAATCAGTCTGTTAGAATTGAGCTTGTAGGCCAAACTTGGGTTTTCTGTCTTGCATTGTTCGAAGTTGTTACCAATCAAAATCTATAGTTTCACTTGCATAAATGAGGCCCAAAGATACATTAGTGGGTAGCCAGTCACGGCTCCATGTCGCAGTGTGACAAAGATACATTCGTTCATGGTCTTATGACCCTCAGTTATATTTATTCCATATTTTGGATTTCAGTTTCTGATTATTGTTGATAGAGTACTATTCATTGTTGATGAGTCTATTTTGGCAGTTATTATTGTTATACTCTTGTTGATTCTATATTATATCCAGTGAGCAATTGTTTTGCTCACTCTAGCATATTTTAAAACTCATTGCAACTAAAGAAGAGAAGGTAGATGAACCTTCGTCTAGCAAAGGAAAGGGAAAAATGTGCTAATGATGAAGACTTGTAATTTTTACTTTAGACTTTTATTATGATGATCTTAGACTTGGTTTTAATGAAGTTTATTTAATTTTTGCATTTGAATGATTGTATTTAAAGGTTAGATAACCTGGGAGATTTTATTATGTAACCGTTTAATGGGAAAGGTTTTTATTTATCCAGTTTTATTGTAATTGGGTAGTTAGATATGAATGTTTGATTAAGTGAACACCAGATCCTATGGGAATGAAGTACCTAGATTTGGGGGTGTCACAAGTTGGTATCAAAGCCTTAGGTTATGAACCTTAGGTTGGGGAAAAACCTTAGGAAGTAACCTTCGAAAAGATAGTGATGAACTCTTATCGGGTTTTAAGGAAGAAGTAATAAAACACTTATGTGCTTATGTGTTTATAACTTATGTGCTCGTGAGAGTCGAGTAGTAATGATTAGTAACTAAAACTTAAACATTTTGTTGTCAGGATGTCGGATGTGGGAGGAGCTAGTCAAGCTGGGGAGGAGGAACTCCAAGTACCTATAAAGGAGGATCCCCGAGACATTCATGTTGTCAGGGAAAAGCTGGTGCAGAGAGAGACATCTCCATTGATCATTGTTGTTGGTCAGGAGCATGAGCCTAAGCCTGAGACTGAGACTGATTTAGAGGAGGATCCTGAGGAGGAAGAGGAGTTCCCACCGAACTCCATTGATGCTGAGATGTATGATGCACTTTATGATCGTAACATAGAGTTGCAGGATCTTCGTCAGGATGTTGGCGGGCGGTTAGTCGTCAAAGAAATTACTATTGAGCAGAGGAATAGGGAGATTATGGCTCTTCACACACGTTTAGGAAACGTGGAGTGGGATCTGGTCCACGAGAAGGGTCAAACCGAGGATAAGTTCGCGAAAATAGAAAAGTTGAAGAAGGATCTGAAAGAGAGCTCAGAGAGGCTTGCCATAGCAGAGGAGGGCTGGGTACGAGAGTCACGTCAATGATCTTTAAGATAATCGCCGTGCGAAGAAGGCTAAACTTGAGGAGACGTACTCTACACTACAAAATGCAATGGATGCGGTCCAAGATCGAGTTAGGAAGTATCCAATCCAGTTTGAGGATCTACCATTATATATGATGGATCGCAGAACGATGTCGCGTATCATGGAAGAGGAACGTAGCAAGGCTATTCAGCGCCTTAATACACAGTGATAGTATTAGTTTAATTATGTTAAAATTATTTAGTAATTAATGATGTAAATTTCGATGTGTTTATAAACAAAGGAATACTTTGATGTTTTAAATCATGTAGATTCTTTATCTCGGGATAGTGGATGTAAATAACAGTGATGCTATTGATATGATGTTTTCAAAGAAGTTATGAATAAAAGATATTATTTTCTTTATCCAAAGTGTTATGTGTTATGAAATGATTACTTTCATGGGGGCAAGTTAAGTAGAAATTACTTGAAAAGAGTTGAGTAATAATCTAATGAATATATTCTTTTTAACAGAAAATGCCTCCAAGACGTCAACCACCCCGTCAGAGAACCACTGAAGGAACCAACAACGATAATACTGAAACTAACTCCGTTCAACAGCTAGTGACGTTACTGATAGGTGCACTGCAAAATCAACCGCAGAATCAACCTCAGAATCAAGGTGCTATATTTAAGGACTTCAAGGCGGTTGGACCACCAGAATTCTATGGATCCATGAATCCAGTTGAAGCACAAACTTAGATTATGGAAATTGAGAAGGTTTTTGATGTGGCTAGGGTAGAGGAGAATCAGAAGACTGCTTTTGCAACGTTTATGTTGAAGGAGGAGGCTAGCTATTGGTGGCAGGCCAACAAAACAGGGGAAGGACCAGGAGTAATGACCTGGGATATGTTTAAGGAGCTGTTCTTCGAGACGTATTTCCCAGAGAGTTCAAAGATTCAGATAGAGGTTCAATTTTTGGAGTTGAAGCAGGGAACAATGTCGGTGTTGGAGTATGCCACAAAATTCAACGAGTTGGCGAGGTTTGCGCCATATCAGGTCAGCACAGACGAGTGCAAGGCGAAGAGGTTTAAGTAGGGACTGAAACCCTGGTTGTACAGTAGTGTTTCCCTGTTCCAATTGTAGACATTTGCAGCAGTGATGGAGAAGGAGATTCTCGCTGAAAGTGGAGGCGAGGTGGTAACAAAGCATAATCAAGAGCAGAGAAAGAAGAAATGTGAAGGTGAAGCTAAGAGTAGTGGTATCGGTAGTAATGTTAACAACCTGAAGAGGAAGTGGAATGGGAATGGAGGGGCTGGAAATTAACAAAGAAACAAGCAAAATAAGAAGTTCGAAGCATGTGCTACGTGCAGAAAGTTTCATAAGGGAGTGTATTTGCTGGGGAAACGAGTATGCTTCAATTGTGGCCAGGAGGGTCACATCGCCCCAAATTGCACTAAAGCTAAGAAGAATGTGTGCTTCACGTTCGGATCAAAGGATCACTTTGCTCGTGAATGCCCTAAGAAGAGATCTGGTGAGTCAAATGGGAGCAAGGGTGTGAGAGAAATGAAGGCTAGAGATTGGAGAAGGAGAGGCTTGAGAGTAGTAAAGAATAGCCATATCATCTTCTATCAAGGTATTCTCCTATTTCTTTTAGTTTTAAAAGTTTAGTTTTTATGTTCCCAATTTCTCTGTAGAATCTTTGTGTAAGCATGAGTTTTTGTGGTTGTTATGTGGCTTTATATTGAATACTAGTGATGTTAAAACGATTTTCATAAGTTATAGTCAATAAATTGGTATTGTGTATATGTTTGTGAATAAAAATATTTTACAGAAAGTTTTGTGTATATATATATTATTTGGGTTTAAGGTAGAAATTAAGGGTTTATTTGTTGTTTAGTTGATAAATTAATTATTGAATGTGGTAAAGTATGTATATACTTTGATAAAATACTTTAAATTAATTGTTTTGGTTGAGAAACAAAATCATAATGTTTATTTTTCATCAAAAATATCAAAAAGTTAGTTTTTAGCCAAAAATAGTGAATTTGGGTGTGTTAATTTTGTTGTTTATGTTGTTGTATGGGTAGAAACATGTTAGGAATTCTTGAATTATTTTTACATGAAGTTTTTGTATGAATTGTAAGTGAATCATTCTGTCAGAATTGAGCTTGTAGGCCAAAATTGGCTTTTTTCTGTCTTGTTGCTAAAGTCACAATTAAATCTAGTAGCGCTTGCTTAGTAGGGCTTGCCCAAGAAGATTATTTAGCCAAGCAGCCACGGCCCACTCCGCAACGTGGCTTTGTGACCTTTTGTTCTCCACAAATACCATTTCATTTACTCCTACAAAGAATAATTCCATAAAGGTAAATAAAGGAAACTAAACGAGTTTATTTGTGACACCCCCAAATTCGGTACTTCCATTTCCACAGGATTTGGTGTTCACTGTACAAGCATCATCTATCTATCTACCCATAAATAAAATGTAAACCATGAAATAGAATAAATAAATAATAAATCTCTCCCCTTATAGGGTTACATCAACTGAATAAAAATAAATCCCAGGTTACTCTAACCTTAAAACATCTGTGCGGAAAACATAAACAAATAAGTCTTAAGTAACATCAAGTCTAACTATCATTACATAATCACATAAATAATCAGTCTTCATTACTTGCTAAGCTTGCACTTGCCCTTACTAGTGGAAGGTTCGTCTGCTCTTTCGTTCCTAACTGTAATGTTATTATTACGCAAGAGTGAGCACGATTGCCCACAAGTATAACAATATAACAATGAATAATAACATGTGAGAAAAATAATAACTTATAATATAAAGCTCAACTTTTGAATCAAGAATGGATAATAAGAATCAAAAGAAATTCTGAGGGTCATAAGACCTTGAACTATGTCCTAGGTTGTCAAGTGTTTTTACTTGAAACCTTTAACAGTCATAAGACTATGGACTCTTCTTCTTCTCGTGACTTAGGAGATCAAATTTCTTAGTACCACACTGTGAACAATATCTTAACACTAAAGCATAAATAATCCCCTATAAAGGGTTGTTCATCTCAGTTTGACATTCAAGTCCACACCAAAGGAAGTTAGGTTTGGATAATTCATCAAGGGATTCTGAAATTTTGAACGCTCATCAACTATGGACTAGTCGAATCAATAAGGGTTCGCTAGTCTAATAATGTTTAACAGTAAATGAATATTTAACTTGAATAACATCTCAAAAGGTATACAATAGAATAATTATTGTATAACAACATCATGCTTGAAGATTAATAAACTTTAATATCCAAGACATACTTGATCAATAATAATGAGAACTTGCTCAATATCTAAAGAGGAATTAATCAATTTATATAACGATAACAAGTAAAGTTAGGAAACTTGCTCAACGAAAGTTTAGGGTAAGAAACTTGCTCAACGTAAATGTAGAGTTAGAAAACTTGCTCAATGTAACAATATAAGGGTTTAGAAACATGCCTCGTGCGTAGATTACACTTAAACAAACTCATTCTTTGAATTAAATCCTACATATCAATTACGTTCACAATACCAGTCAATAATAATGTACTAAACATCACAAGTTTATTCATTGTCTAACTCGAGTTCATGACTATACTTAGTCAATTACTACACTTATTGTCAAAAATTAAGACTTCACAAACAATAAGGTAACTATGCATTTGATCATTCAGTTCACACGTAATTGTGTTATGGACATGTTAAGAATTTATTTTAACATCTCATTATAGGTCTAACAAGTCTTTATATTCATTAGACTAAGTTACTAACACATTCCTATACTTGAACAGTTTAAAAAACATTTTCTGAACATTCTGCTAAGTGGGACCATGCACGCCACTTTGTAATCGCTCTTGAGTCATGGTCAGAAGGCCATGCCACGGACACTTAATGCCATGCAAGATGAGAAATGAATGGAGTCGGGCACTGCATGCGTGAGACTCAGCCCAATTTCTTCAATTCACAAAATTGTAGAACACTTACTAAAATTTCCAATCAACTTATTTTTACACGAATTTAGACATACCCACATGCTAGAATTCATAAATAATCAATACTTAACATCTATGGAGTAATTTTCACCCATTAAAACACATAATCACATAATTAAAGCATGCAAATTGGACGGTTCTTGATGTTCTTGAAGTTCTTGAACAAAAACATGGATTTTAATGCTACTAATTCGTTATAAAGCCAAATCCAACCATTCAAGTTTCATTTTGTTCATTTTAATACGCATAATCATATCAATGTGTGAGTTTTGCAAAATAAATTATATTTGACATATAAAAATCACGATAAGGCCATATGGCCATATAACATACTCAAATCTTTTATCAGATAATTTCATGAAATCAAGATATGAAAACCCATATAATATATATTAAAACATGATATACTACTCGAATCATTACACATATCCCTATAACAACACCCTTTCCCAATTTACAGAGAATTATAGAATAAATGAAAGCCATATTCATGAAAACAATAAAAGACGTAAAATAGGAAATTGGGTTGGAGAGAATTACCCAAAGCGTAGAATATAACTTACTAGTAAGTGAATTCCTCCTCCACAAAACTCAATTCTCAACACTCTCTTTGTATCTTTCTCAAACTCTCTCCGACACTTTCTAGACTTAGGAAAATTAATGAAGAAAAAGGAAGGGAAAGCGATAATAAAGAAGACGATCGACGAGTTATGGTCAAGCCATCTAGTCATGGGTAACTCCCCTCAACTCCCTCTAAGGCCTTGTTTGGCTAGTTAGAATAGGTTTTAAAAATCATTTAATTTAATAAAGCTTTATTATATAGTTTAAGTAATGTCACATCCATATAAAATAAATCTAATATCTTATTTAATTTACTTTAAATAAAATATAATAATTTCTCATTAATACACATAGTCACATAATTCAAATTCTCTTTGATTAATAATGTCAAATTATTAAATCTCTAATTAATAATTAAAATAATTAAAATACTATCAGGCTTATTAAATATTTCTTTTAATACAATAAGCTGACACAATCACATACTTTGAATAATAAAAATTCTCCACATTAATTTAATAAATATAACACATATAATTAAATTAATCTACCACCACTTCATCAATTAATCATTTAATCTAATAATTAATTCATCGAAAAAATATTTATTTAATCCGATAAATATTTAAATTAAATTACAAAATCTCGGTTGTCACATTAGTAGAATGGTCTGACATTATACTTTTTTACACGAAATTTTAAGAAAATTTATGTGATGATAGTAGAACTGCTAAATGTTGATTTTAGTATTTCTATACTATGAATAAGTATGTTATTAACGATTAACTTGTGTTATAACTTGATTATGTGATTAAAAATCCAATTTTTAAATGATGAAAGTACTTAGTTATGGTTGTAAAATGGTAATGGCTAACTATGTCATGATAACATATGTTTATAGGATATTGTGATTCGTATTGATTTGGTTTAGCCTACGAGCAAGGCAAGTTCCCTAACTCTACTTTTATAATTGTGCAAGCGCTTAAATTTTCTTTGAGCAAGTGTTCTAATCCATTATCTTGATTGAATCAATTATTGTTTCCAATATAATAATGCAAGTTTTCTATTTCTTTATCTTGATGACTCTTTATTGTTTCAATTCGATTACCTTATAAATGATGCAAGCTTTCTAAACTTTGGTTTAATGTTGACAAGTTATTCTTGTATTTAACTTGTTGTTTAGCACGCACAACTATTTATACTAATGTCGAGCAAATTCATCGTTCAAACTATTATGCATGCTTCGTACTCAATTTTAATTAACCTTGACTTAATATTGTTCAAGCAAGGCATGTTATAGTTATTCAAAGTATATGCTATTAGATTATTCCTAAAGCATGATTTTAGTTTACCATGTTGATTCAATTATGATTATTCTGTAATATAATGTTATTAATTCAACTAGTCCTCTAGTTGATGATTGTTGAACTTCAAATTACCCTTGAAAGCTTATCCAAACCAAACTCTCTTTGGTGCGGACTTGTACTCCAAATACTGAGATGAACAACCCTATTATTATTAGGGGATAACTTACGCGTAGCGTTAAGTGTTTGTGCACAATACATGGTGCGAAGGGCTAATCCCCCAAAGTACGAGGAGTCCTTATAGTCTTATGACTGTTAATGTTGGAGTTGAAAGATTACTCGCAACTGTGGACATAGTTCATGGTCTTATGACCCTCAATTATATTTATTCCACATTTTGGATTTCACTTTCTGATTATTGTTGATAGAGTACTATTCATTGTTAATGAGTCTATTTTGGCAGTTATTATTTCTAAACTTATGTTGATTCTATATTATATCCAGTGAGTAATTGTTTTGCTCATTCTTGCATATTTATAAACTCATTGCAGCTAAAGAAGAGAAGGTAGATAAACCGTCGTCTAGCAAAGGAAAGGGAAAAATGTGCAAGTGATGAAGACATGTAATTTTTACTTTAGACTTTTATTATGATGATCTTAGACTTGGTTTTAATGAAGTTTATTTATTTTTCGCATTTGAATGATTGTATTTAAAGGTTAGATAACCTGTGAGATTTTATTATGTAACCCTTTAATGGGAAAGGTTTTATTTATCCAGTTTTATTGTGATTGGGTAGTTAGATATGAATGTTTGATTAAGTGAACACCAAATCCTATGAGAATGAAGTACCTGGATTTGGGGGTGTCTCAAGTTGGTATCAAAGCCTTAGGTGGTGGAAAAGCCTTAGGAAGTAACCTTCGAAAAGATAGTGATGAACTCTTATCGGGTTTTAAGGAAGAAGTAATCAAACACTTATGTGCTTATGTGTTTACAACTTATGTGCTCGTGAGAGTCGAGTAGTAATGATTAGTAACTAAAACTTAAACATTTTGTTGTCAGGATGTCAGATGTGGGAGGAGCTAGTCGAGCTGGGGAGGAGGAACCCTGAGTACCTATAGAGGAGGAGCCCCGAGACATTCATGTTGTTAGGGAACAACTGGTGCAGAGAGAGACATCTCCATTGATCACTATTGTTGGTTAGGAGCATGAGCCTGAGATTGAGGCTGATTCAGAGGAGGATCCTGAGGAGGAAGAGGAGTTCCCACCGAACTCCATTGATGCTGAGATGTATGATGCACTTTATGATCGTAACATAGAGTTGCACGATACTGTCCGGGATCTGGCTGAGTGGGCGGTTAGTCAGCAAATTACTATTGAGCAGAGGGATAGAGAGATTGTGGCTCTTTACACACGTTTAGGAAACGTGGAGTGGGATCTGGTTCACGAGAAGGGTCAAACCGAGGATAAGTCCGCAGAAATAGAAAAGATGAAGAAGGATCTGAAAGAGAGCTCAGAGAGGCTTGTCATAGCAGAGGAGGGCTGGGTATGAGAGTCACGTCGGGCTGATCTTGCAGAAGATGATCGCCGTGCGATGAAGGCTAAACTTGAGGAGACGTACTCTACACTACAAAATGCAATGGATGCGGTCCAAGATCGAGTTAGGAAATATCCAATCCAGTTTGAGGATCTACCATCATATATGCTGGATTGCAGAATTATGTCTCGCATTATGGAAGAGGAATGTAGCAAGGCTATTCAGCGCCTTAACAGACAGTGATAGTATTAGTTTAATTATGTGAAAATCATTTGGTAGTTAATAATGTAAATTTCGATGTGTTTATAAACAAAGGAATAATTTAATCTTGTAGATTCTTTATCTCGGGATAGTGGATGTAAATAGCAGTGATGCTATTGATATGATGTTTTCAAAGAAGTTTTGAATAAAAGATATTATTTTCTTTATCCAAAGTGTTATGTGTTATGAAATGATTACTTTCATGGGGGCAAGTTAAGTAGAAATTACTTGAAAAGAGTTGAGTAATAATCTAATGAATGTATTCTTTTTAACAAAAAATACGTCCAAGACGTCAACCACCCCGTTAGAGAACCACCAAAGGAACCAACAATGATAATGCTGAAGCTAACTCCATTCAGGAGTTGGTGAGGTTACTGACAGGTGCACTGCACAACCAACCTTAGAATCAACCTCAGAATCAAGGTGCTACGTTTAAGGACTTCAAGGCGGTTGGACCACCAGAATTCCGTGGATCCATGAATCCAGTTGAAGCACAGACTTGGATTATGGAAATCGAGAAGGTTTTTGATGTGTCTAGGGTAGAGGAGAATCAGAAGACTGCTTTTGTAACATTTATGTTGAAAGAGGAGGCTAGCTATTGGTGGCAGGCCAACAAAACTCGGGAAGGACCTGGAGTAATGACGTGGGATAGGTTTAACAAGCTGTTCTTTGAGACTTATTTCCCTGAGAGTTCGAAGAGCCAGCTAGAGGTCTAGTTTTTGGAGTTGAAGCAAGGAAAAATGTTGGTGTTGGAGTATGCCGCAAATTTCAACGAGTTGGCGAGGTTTATCGTGACATCGATTCAAGATGATGATGAGCGCATGGCTAAGAGAGGTTTGAAAGCGAGGACTCAAACCCCAGTTGTACAAAGAGGGTCTCCCTGTTTCTAATTGAAGACATTTGTAGAAAGTTGTTGGAGAAGGAAATTTCACGAAAGTGGAGGCGAGGCGGTAGAATAAAGCATAATCAAGAGCAGAGAAAGAAGAAAAGTGAAGGTGAAGCTAAGAATGGTGGTAACGGTAGTAATGGCAGCAACTTGAAGAGGAAGTGGAATGGGAATGGAGGAGCTGGAAATCAGCAAAGAAACCAGCAAAATAAGAAGTTCGAAGCATGTGCTACGTGCGAAAAGTTTCATAAGGGAGTATGTTTGCTGGGGAAACAAGTATTCTTCAATTGTGTCCAGGAGGGTCACATCGCCCCAAATTGCACTCAAGCTAAGAAGAATGTGTTCTTCACGTGCGGATCCAATGATCACTTTGCTCGTGAATGCCCTAAGAAGAGATCTGGTAAGATAAATGGGAGCAAGGGAAATGCTAGTGGAGGTTCGTTGGCTATTGCCTAACCAACAACAACAAATAAGCCCACAGCCTGAACCTTCAACATGACTGTGCAAGATGCTGTGCAATAAAAGGATGTGGTGTCAGGTATTATCCCGATCAATGATATTGATGCTTATGTATTATTTGATTTGGGTGCTACTTGCTCATTTATATCTGATGAATTTGCTATGAGGTTAGGATTGCCTAGTGAAGAATTGAATTTTCCTTTAAACATAGAAATTGCGAATAAGGAAGTAGTTCATGCTAGGTTCGTATACAAGAACTGTAGGGTGAATATTAAGGGAAATATTTTTTTGGTAGATTTGATTCCGATCCGGCTAGGAGAGTTTGTTGTTATTTTGGGAATGGATTGGTTGTTCAATTATGGAGCGATAATTGACTGCCAAAAGAAATGTGTAAACCTTATGACTCCGTCAAAGAAGTTGTTGAGTCAAGGCTGTGTGGGTTATTTAGCTTACATAGTCGATACTCAGAAGAAGGGTGCAAAACTGGAAGAAATACCAGTAGTTAGGGATTTTGTGGACGTATTTTCGGAGGATTTGCCAGGACTTCCGCCTGACAGAGAGATCGAGTTCGTGATCAACTTAGCACCAGGAACTGCTCCGATATCGAAGGCCCCGTACAAAATGGCTCCGATGGAGATGAAAGAACTCATGGTACAACTACAGGAGCTATTGGATAAGAAATATATTCAGCTGAGTGTGTCACCGTGGGGAGCACCGGTGTTATTCGTAAAGAAGAAGGATGGATCAATACGTCTTTGCATTGATTATAGGGAGTTAAACAAAGTCACTATTAAGAACAAGTATCCATTGCCGAAAATAGATGACTTGTTTGATCAATTGAAGGGTGCTAGATATTTCTCAAAAATAGATTTGAGAAGTGGGTATCATCAACTGAAGGTAAGAAAGGAGGATGTACCAAAGACGACATTCCGAACTCGGTATGGACATTATAAATTTTTGGTGATGTCTTTTGGTTTGATAAACGCCCCTACAGCGTTCATGGATTTGATGAACAGGGTGTTTAAACCATTTTTGGACAAGTTTGTGGTGGTGTTTATCGACGATATTCTGGTGTACTCTAAAACTCAAGAGGAACATGTGGAACATTTACGTCTAACGCTGTAGACGCTAAGAAAAGAAAATTTATATGCGAAATTCTCTAAATGTGAATTTTGCCTGGATCGTGTATAATTTCTTGGGCACGTAATTAATAAGGATGGAATTTCAGTGGATCCATCAAAAGTTGAAGCTGTGATAAATTGGGAACAACCAAGAAATCCATCAGAAGTAAGAAGTTTCTTGGGATTAGCAGGGTATTACAGACGGTTTATTCAGGATTTCTCCAAGATTGCCACTCCGTCGACAAATTTGACGAGGAAATCTGTAAAATTCGTTTGGACGGAGAAATGTGAGGAGAGTTTTCAAGAATTGAAGAAGAAGCTCAGTGTGGCACCCGTGTTGTCATTACCAGATAATACAGGAAATTTTGTGGTGTATAGTGATGCTTCACACAAGGGATTAGGGTGTGTCCTTATGCAAAAGGGTAAAGTCATCGCGTATGCATCAAGACAATTGAAAGATTATGAAAAAGGGTATCTGACTCATGATTTAGAGTTGGCGACGGTTGTGTTTGCTCTGAAGATATGGAGACACTATCTCTACGGAGAAAAATGTGAGATTTACACAAACCATAAAAGTCTGAAGTATATTTTCACACAGAAGGACCTGAACATGCATTAAAGAAGATGGATGGAACTGATAAAAGATTATGATTGTGAGATCTTTTATCATCCAGGCGAAGCAAATGTGGTTGCAGATGCCTTGAGTAGGAAAGGCAGGGAAAAGTTGATATTGTTAACTGATAAGGAGGAGCTTATTACAGCAATGTCAAGGTTAGAGTTAGAAATGAAATTTCCAAGAGAATCCAATGAAATATGTTACCAGATGGAATCCAGTCCAATTTTGGTGGACAAAGTGAAGAACGCTCAACTGCAGGATGAGGAATGCAGAAAAACCAGAGAAAGTGTGGTTGAGGGAAAAGAAGTGAAATACAAGATTGATACCAACAAAATGCTGAGATTTGAAGGATGAATATGGGTTCCAGCAGTACTAGAGATTAAAGAAGAAATCTTGACCGAAGCTCATAACTCGAGATATTCGATTCATCTAGGAAGTACGAAGATGTATCAAGATTTGCGGTGACATTTTTGGTGGCCAAATATGAAAAGAGATGTTGCAGAATGTGTTGCAAAGTGCTTAACATGTCAAAGAGTCAAGGCCGAGCATCAAAGACCAATCAGGTTACTTTAACCGTTGGAGATACCAGAATGGAAATGGGAACATATCATAATGGATTTTGTAGTAGGTCTTCCAACAACTCAGAAAGGATATGATGCGATTTGGGTAATAGTGGACAGATTGACAAAATCTGCACACTTTTTGCCAATAAAGATTAGATTCAATCTTGATCAGCTGGCAAAGTTATATGTTAAAGAGATCGTATCGACACATGGAGTTCCAGTGTCAATTGTGTCAGACAGAGATCCGAGGTTCACATCAAACTTCTGGAAGAGACTACAAGAATGTATGGGAACACAGTTACGAATGAGTACGGCATATCACCCGCAAATAGATGGCCAAAGTGAACGAACGATTCAGACATTGAAAGATATGTTGAGAGCATGCGTCATGGATTTCAAAGGAAGCTGGGATGAACAATTACCGATGGTGGAATTTGCCTACAATAACAGTTACCACGCTAGCATCTAAGATGATGTCTTTACGAAGCATTATATTTACAGAAGTGCAGAATCGCATTGTCTTTGGGATGAAGTCGGAGAACGTCAACTATTAGGACCAGAACTGGTACAACAAACTACTGAGGTTGTCCAACTCATTAGAACAAGATTGATAGTTGCTCAAGACAGACAAAAGAAATATGCTGATCAACACAGACAAAATCGTGTATTTGACATAGGAGATTACGGGTTCCTAAAAGTTTCTACTTGGAAGGGGAAGATTCGTTTTGGTAAAAAGGAGAAACTAAGTCCGAGATTTATTGGACCCTTCGAAGTGCTGCGAAAGATTGGAGAGGTGGCTTACGAGGTAGCTCTACCTCCAGAATTGCAAAACATTCATAACATTTTTCACGTGTCGGTGTTACGACCATATAAACCGGATTATAAGCACGTAATTAAGTACGAACAATTACAGTTTGAGAAAGACTTGTCCTATGAAGAGGTTCCTATCCAGATAGTCGACAGGAAAGAACAAGTGCTCAGGAATAAGGTGATACCTTCTGCAAAGGTAGTATGGAGGAACCACAATGTCAAAGAGGCCACGTGGGAACTTGAAGCTGAAATAATGAAGAATTACCCTGAGTTATTTGTTTAATCTGTGTCTTCGATTCTGGGAACAAAATCTTTGTAAGTAGGGGAGAATGTGACGAATGAATTGTTTGAATTATGATTATGGGGACAGAATCCTTGTAAGGAGGGAATGATGTAACATTCCAGAATTTTAATTGTTATATTAAATATTTATTGAATTATTTAAGTATTTAATGGATGTGTTTATTGTTGAATAAATAATTGTTCAAATTTGATTTGATGTGGTTAATTATTTGTTCAGTAAATAATTAAGGAAATTAATTATTATTTGCTAATTTAATTTAATTATTAAGTTAGAGAGTTTTGATTAATTGAATTAGTATTCTTTTTATTGGAATTGTAATTAAAAAGGATGTGTTAGTTGATTAAATAAAGTTATAATTATATAGAAAATTATAATTTTGGTGGTATTGATTTATGTGATGAAGAGATTTAATAAATTGTTATTAAGATTAATTTAATCAAGTTAATGTGTGACAAATAACTTTGTTATAAAGGGGTTACTAAAATAAATTAAGGGAGTTCAATTTAGTTTTGCCAAACAAGGCTTATTGCTTATTAAGTCTTTATTCTAATTGGGTTTTACCAAACAAGGCCTAAAGATTAATTGGTTATTTTTTTAGTGACTAGCCAAACAAGCCTTATGGCTTTTGATTTCAAAATTCACATAACTGATATCAGTTATGTTTATAATTATATTATATAATTAATATATATAAAATCTATATACGTTATTTGTTAAGACGTATGTTAGAGGAGAGAGGTTAGAGAGAAGAAATAAAACTCAGAGAAGAAGAAGAAAAGAAGAAAAGAAGAAAGGAAGGCTAGAGATTGGAGAAGGAGAGGCTTGAGAGTAGAAAAAATAGCCATATCATCTTTTAACAAGGTATTCTCCTATTTTTTTTAGTTTTAAAAGTTTAGTTTTTATCTTCCCAAATTCTCTGTAGAATCTTTGTGTAAGCATGAGTTTTTGTGGTTGTTATGTGGCTTTATATTAAATACTAGTGATGTTAAAACGATTTTCATAAGTTAAAGTCAATAAATTGGTATTATGTATATGTTTGTGAAGAAAAATATATTTACAGAGAGTTTTGTGTATATATATATTGTTTGGGTTTAAAGTAGAAATTAAGGGTTTATTTGTTGTTTAGTTGATAAATTAATTATTGAATGTGGTAGAGTATGTATATACTTTGACAAAATACTTTAAATTAATTATTTTGGTTGAGAAACAAAATCACAGTGTTTATTTTTCATCAAAAATATCAAAAAGTGAGTTTTTAGCCAAAAACAATGAATTTGGGTGTGTTAATTTTGTTGTTTATATTGTTGTATGGGTAGAAACATGTTAGGAATTCTTGAATTATGTTTACATGAAGTTTTTGTATGAATTGTAAGTGAATCAGTCTGTTAGAATCGAGCTTGTAGGCCAAAATTGGCTTTTTCCTGCATCGCTTCGAAGTTATCAATCAAATCAAGGTTTCAAGCGTCCTTGTGTGCCCAAAGAAGACATTAGTATATGCTAGCGTAATGGCCCTCCCGCAGTCACGCGACTTTGTAGCTTTGTTTTTCAAGGCATAAATGTTATGCTCACGCTGCAATACGACCCATAGTGTAAAATGTGGTATTTGTGTGGCTGAGTTGGCGTAATGGTCTCGACGATTGTACTTTTGTACATGAAATTATAAGAAAAGTAATGTGATGATAGTAGAACTGCTAAATGTTGATTTTAGTATTTATATACTATGAATAAGTATGTTATTAACGATTAACTTGTGTTATAACTTGATTATGTGATTAAAAATATAATTTTTAAATGATGAACGTACTTAGTTATGGTTCTAAAATGGTAATGGCTAACTATGTCATGATGACATATGTTTATAGGATATTGTGATTCTTATTGATTTGGTTTAGCCTACGAGCAAGGCAAGTGCCTTAACTCTACTTTTATAATTGTGCAAGTGCTTAAATTTTCTTTGAGCAAGTGTTCTAATCCATTATCTTGATTGAATCAATTATTGTTTCCAATGTAATAATGCAAGTTTTCTAATTCTTTATCTTGATGACTATTTATTGTTTCAATTCGATTACCTTATAAATGATGCAAGCTTTCTAAACTTTGGTTTAATGTTAACAAGTTATTCTTGTATTTAACTTGTTGTTTAGCATGCACAACTATTTATACTAATGTCGAGCAAATTCATCGTTCAAACTATTATGCATGCTTCGTACTCAATTCTAATTAACCTTGACTTAATATTGTTCAAGCAAGGCATGTTATAGTTATTCAAAGTATATGTTATTAGATTATTCCTAAAGCATGATTTTGGTTTACCATGTTGATTCAATTACGATTATTCTGTAATATAATGTTATTAATTCAACTAGTCCTCTAGTTGATGATCGTTGAACTTCAAATTACCCTTGCAAGCTTATTCAAACCAAACTCTCTTTGGTGCGGACTTGTACTCCAAGTACTGAGATGAATAACCCTATTATTATTAGGGGATAACTTACGGGCAGCGTTAAATGTTTGTGCACAATACATGGTACGAAGGGCTGATCCCCCTGAGTACGAGGAGTCCTTATAGTCTTATGACTGCTAAAGTTGGAGTTGAAAGATTACTCGCAACTATGGACATAGTTCATGGTCTTATGACCCTCAATTATATTTATTCCACATTTCGGATTTTAGTTTCTGATTATTGTTGATAGAGTACTATTTCCTTGTTAATGAGTCTATTTTGGAAGTTATTATTGCTAAACTCCTGTTGATTCTATATTATATCCAGTGAGCAATTGTTTTGCTCATTCTTGCATATTTATTAACTCATTGCAGCTAAAGAAGAGAAGGTAGATGAACCTTCGTCTAGCAAAGGAAAGGGAAAAATGTGCAAGTGATGAAAACTTGTAATTTTTACTTTAGACTTTTATTATGATGATCTTAGACTTGGTTTTAATGAAGTTTATTTATTTTCCGCATTTGAATGATTGTATTTAAAGGTTAGATAACTTGGGAGATTTTATTATGTAACCCTTTAATGGGAAAGGTTTTATTTATCCATTTTTATTGTGATTGGGTAGTTAGATATGAATGTTTGATTAAGTGAACACCAGATCCTGTGGGAATGAAGTACCTGGATTTGGGGGTGTCACACACACACACACACACACACACATATATATATATATATATATGAACTGTTGTCGAACTCTGTTCGATGAGCCTGGATTTTATATCCGGTGCATTTACTACTTTTATATAGCGACAAATTGCTGAACTGATAAATTGAGTTGGGATTGAGAAACATCATGTGCGTTTACCGCTTATATATATATATATGTATATATTTACATTTCTGTCAGGCCTAGAGTTTACTTCGTAGCTTTGTACTGCTTTATTTACATTTCGTCCCACCTAGAGTTTACTTCGTAGCTGTAACGTCCACTATTTTAAACTCTTTATTAATTAAATATGTGATTTAATTTTAACGAGTTAGTTTTGTGAGTTTATTTAAACCTTATGTGGTTATGAGAATGTATAAAATGATTAAAGGGAGTCACTAATAGTTTATTTAAATTAGTGGACTAACCCTAAGAGTTTGATATCAAGTAATTGATAAGAGTATTAATTAAATATTCAAGTCATTTGAATATAGTAGCAAGATTTGAACATATTGATTAATTGCAATTATGAGTAATTAATTGATAATGTGTTAATTAATAATTATTATGAATAAATAACAATTAAGGAGTATAATGTGATTATATGTCTACTTGATTTATTTGTGCAATGTAGTAAACCTTTATTATATGGTAGTTAATTATATATTTTATATAGTACAAGGTGGCACATTAATATGTCTATATATAGACTATATAGTAATGACTTATTTGCATTCATGTGAGTTGCATAATAACAGTCATGGTAATTGAGAATGTACATGAATTATATCTATATACCATGTAATTGAGAAATACATTGTATGATCTTTGAATCATTATAACCTATGTTATAAGAAATAAATTGTGTAGTAGTAGTATCACATTTATATTACATTATGGGATTTATAGTGTCCAAACCAAGCCTTAGTTGATCAAGTACGCTGAGATTTCTTCCTTGTCCCAAAATAAGTGTCTCATTAGTACATGAACAGTGGACAAGAGCTAGTTTACGTGACTTGCATTTGGCTAAATATAGGTAATGATTTCTAGGCCAATGGCTGATGCGTGGGTTGCTCAACCACTCTTTAATAACCATTATTTTTCTCCATTACACCTTGTACTCAACCTTAGTGCAATGGGATAATCTAGTCCATGTCCCCTCTATAAATACAAGCTCCAAATTTAGTTTGTGTTTTTTTTAAGTCTGATATTGGAGGTTCTATATTGCTGAGCAGTTGTAAGAGTATACTCAGTGTGTGAGGGGTTCATTTCAAGCCTAACCAGGTATAAACTCTAATTGTGTTCTTAGTTGGGTTTTGTCAAATTCTTAAGAATTGCTTGAAATTCCTTGTTAATTAAAGTGAATTAGCATGCTATAATGTGTTTAGGAAGTAGCCTTACATGTTTGAACGCTTAAATGTTGGTATGAAGCATGTTTAATTCAAAGAGAATGGTTGAGGGTTGATGCTCTGTAAGCGAGCAAGTTTCGCCTCGACGATGCAGTACCTGCAGCAATTCAATTGCCTCTATTTGTCCTAGGGGAAAAGACAGTATTGCCAGTAAATCCGAACTCATTTTTTTCTCGTGCATGGCGCAATTGTTGCCCCTAATTAGATTAGGTAGGTGCAATAAGAAATTACCAAATTCGCACTACCGGACTCGAGATGTTCTTTTATGTTTTTGATGTGCTAACTTGTTGACACATGGTTAGAGCAAGCATGAAAACTGTTTAACACACACACATAAGCATAAGCATGTAGTATGAACAAGTATAGCAATGATGGACACAATACTTGTGGTCTTGAAATAAGGTTTATGATTTCAAAGGTGAACTTTGTTAAGAACACATCATGTGAGCATCTCGACTTTATGAACTTGATAATATGGTTTATATTAACATGAAATGTAGGACTAAAGTGATTGAACACACTAGCATGCATGATTTAAAGATTTGTCTATTTCAAAGGTAAGAAACTTAAGGCTTTTAAAGAGAACTTGACCAAGACTTTTATCTAGTAAGTTCTGACCATTTAAGCATGCATGTGGCTTTTATATATGTTGTAAATGCTTGAGAGTTACATGTTAAGATGCCTTTGTATGCTAAGTTGGCTTAGTGTTAAATTCAAAGAAAGTTAGAATGAGGGAGCTAATATCATCAAGTAATGAGCATAGTATGTTATAACCATTAAAGCATGTGTATTAGGATTCATTATGCCTATAAACATATGGACATAAGCATCGTTTGGTTAAGGTATGGTTTTCACTTAGGCATGCATAGTCATAAAGAAAAGGAGATTTCTAGAATATGAACTATGTGAGTAAAGTATACATGTGTTATCTATATACTAGAATGAATACTGAGTATTGTATGACCAAGATTGTAACGCATGATGATTACGTGACTTTTTATGTTTTAATGACATATAATGTGTAAGCTAAACTTGTGGTAATGAACCCAAGTAGAAATGTATGTTAAAATGTATGTGTAATTTATGTGTTATAGTTGGACTGAAGTCAGGAGAGCAGAAGCTCAATCTTTAGTTCCGCCAAGGGATGACTCATTGCTTCCATCCCTAAGTTTAGACCAAAGCGCAATTGCTACCATCCGTAGTCTTTCCAAGATTCTGTTTTTGGTCTAAGTATTAAGGCATGCTTATATGATTACTTAATTTGTAATGTGTGACCAATATGTCATATAATGTGTTGAGAAGCATGCTATGTGATGACTTGATTCTTTTAAGTGTCGACTCGTATTAGTTTACACTTGCTAATTGAAAGACCGACTTGTTAATGTTAGGTCGTTTCAACGCAAGTTAATTAAAGCTAGAATTATATTGTAGCTGAGCAAACAGGCAAGTTCCCTAAACTTACACAATTTATTAGTGAGCAAGTATCCTAAACCCTTGCATTACTTTATTCGACACATACCGTAAGCAAGTTCTTTGAACCCTACTTTTGTTAAGCAAGTTCTTTGAACCCTACTTTTGTTAAGCAAGTTCCTTGAACCCTACTTTTGTTAATCAAGTTTCCTTAAACTTACTCTATATTATATTGAGCAAGTATCCGAATTTATTGTGTTGCAAGTAATAGAGTCAGAACCTTTGTTCGGTCAGACAAACGTATGAAGTTTTAAAAGCTATCCAAACTAATTGATGGTAAGGATTCTTAGACTGAAAGAACACCCCTTTCTATGAGAGGGGATTGTAGGTATCTAATAAAGATACAATAAACAGATTTAAATGTTATGCATATACATAGAGTACGTGAGGCTGATCCCCTCAAGTACTTATTCTGTAGCCAGTAACCAAAGGGTCAATTAGCTATTGATTCTATTAGAGTGTTATAGTTCAAAGTCTACTTGACTAGCAGTTATTCTAAAAGCTATCATTATCTTTGCTTATGATATTCATATTGTTGAATCCTTCAGATATTATATTATTGAACCCATTGCTAGACATTGTTCTATTCATCATGATATATCCTTATTGTTGTACTTAAACTTGTTGAGAAAACTTGTTGTTCATCCTTGTTATATCATGAATATATTTCAGCTAAGCCCGAGAGCTCAGGAAAGGACAAGGGTAAAGGGAAGATGTAGGATTATTACGAGAAGTAGAATTTATCTTATGCTTAGTTTAAATTATGATTATGTAATATGAACCCTAATGTTTATTTTAGGGTATGTTTGTAGAATGATATTAAGGTTATCGTATCTTGGGACTAGTAACACCTTTTGAATAAACGATGTATGTTTAAAGGAAGTTGGGATAAGTACTTGCCAAACGGACGGGCAATCAGAAAGGACTATTCAAACTCTTGAAGATCTATTAAGACTCTGTGTCCTGGATTTCAAAGGAAGTTGGGATAAGTACTTTCCATTGATAGAATTCTCCTACAATAACAGTTATCAAGCAAGTATAGGCATGACTCCATTCGAGGCGTTGTATGGATGAAAGTGTTGTTCTCCAGTATGCTGGGACGAGGTGGGAGAAGTAACATTTTTGGGACCAGAATTAGTACGCATGACTACAGAAAATATTCAAATGATCCGGCAACGTATACAGACCTCACAAGATCGACAAAAGAATTATGTTGATCTTCATCGAAAGGACGTGGAATTTAATATTGGAGATCATGTACTGTTACGTATTGCTTCATGGAAGGGAGTTAAAAGATTCAGGAAAAGAGAAAGATCAATCCACGATTTGTTGGTCCATTTGAGATTCTTGACCAAATAGGAAATGTGGCCTATAGACTCGCATTACCTCCAAGCATGTCTCGTGTTCATAATGTTTTTCATATATCTATGCTTCATAAGTATGTGAAAGACCCAAACTACATTATTGCATTAGAACCAGACGAGATAGCCGAAGATTTAACGTACAAGGATGTACCTGTCAAGATCTTGGATAGAAAAGAACATGTCCTACGAACAAAGGTTATACCACAAGTCAAGGTTTTGTGGAGGAACCATGCTATTGAGGAAATGACCTGGGAGTTGGAATCGAAAATGAAAGTGAGGTACCCTCACCTTTTCGACATTCTAAGTACGTACGTCAATTTTGAGGATGAATTTTCATAAGGAGGAGATGTTGTAAGACCCCAACTTTTTATAAATAAAATTGAATTTCTTCTATTTATTATCTTGAAATAATTAGGAATTAATTTGATATAATGCTATGGTTATGGGTGAAATGTGCAAAGTTTACAAAATAAACAAGTGGTTATAAAATAATCATTGTTGTCGGGGAATATTCGTTTGGTCGGGGAATATTCTTTTTGTCGGGAATATTCGTACGACGGTGCAGTCATTTGGTGGCCCCATAACAGAATAACGGTCGAATGAAGAAAATGACAAATTTGAGTTTTGATAAATAACGGCGTAATCGTTACCGTTAACACTGTTGGAATACCCGGTGGTTAAAATATAGTAATACGCGTGGTTGCACAGTTGGACACATTATTGCACAGTATTTTTGAATTATTGATTCTTACGTAAGAAGGCACTACTTAATAATTGTTACAGTAATTATTGTTTAATATTTTATGTTATTGATTCAATAATTGTTGCGTTGATATTTTATATTATGGTTGTTTTAATAATTGTCACTGCACAATATTTCCCATTATCAAATCAATAATTCATATTATTTGAATAATATTATTAGATATCATTATTGGCAATGTCTAGAAAGTTCTGTCAAGGAGAGGTTTGGTCATCTAATTGCACGCCAGTAAGGAGAAATCCTTATCGGAAAGCCCCCTCTTTCCTGGGAACGACCTGGTTGTCATTATTGTAATTTTGTAATATTATTTGGGAATAATTAATTATTGATAAGGATATATTTATTTTATGTGGATTCAAATAAAGGAATTTTTGCATGTTTGATTTGTTGAAAGTTTGGCAATTATTTTCTTCGATAAAATTTTTATTTAAATATATATTATGATTGTTTAAATAATTATATTATATATATATATATATATATATATACATGTGATAAAAAGGACGTATATACGTATTCTTTCTTGATGGTTTGAAAAATGATAGCAAATGGGGTTTGCCTATCTTTTGTGGACTCTTAGAAATTGGCAGAGAGAAGGGATTTATTAGGCCATTTGGTTGGTGAAGAGATTGTTGCCTGCAAGTTGTTCAATGGGTGGCCCCCACCCATATTGAAAGTATGAAGTTAGGTATTGAAAAATGAGGGAAAGTTAGGCATTGATTTTGGCAGAGAATGAATTGTATTGCTAAAGCCAATTATTTGGTAGATGAGATGATGTTGCCTGTAAACCATTTTTCAAAAAGATGGCCCCCACCCATATGAAAAAAATGAGTATATTAGGCATAATGTTAGGCAGAAGGAGAATTGTTGGTGTCTGTTTCTTTTCCTCCGTTGCTATAAATAGGGGGTAACCCCTCCTTCCTCAATCACACCTTCATAATCAAAAATTCTTCTTATATAGTATTGTGAGTATTTTTCTTGAGTATAAGAATATTTTAAGCGTAGTTTTTCTGCAAGATTTTCTCATAATAATATCTGATATTCCAGGCAAATACAGCTTCTACAAAGGTAAAGGATATTATTTTATTGCAATACTCGTGAGAAATATTATTTTCTTTCATACTCCATATTATGTAAGCGATATTATTTCATCTTGTATTCTTGAATTTGAACTTGCTATGGTAAGTATTGCTTCTATAATTCATGAAATGATTAGAAATTTTTCTTCGTCTAATATCATTTCATAGGAATATTGGTCTGATCATTTAGTCAAATTTGGAACTTTTCATGACCGAAAATTTGTTCACGATTCATCGCTCACGGGTACCGTTCACTGCTATTGTTCATAGTTACCACATTCACGGCATCGCTCACGTAAGAAATTTTTTTCTTCCTTCCAAGTTATCTGTTGTGATCTTTATTCTTAAAATTGAATCCATGTTTTTATCGTCACTATGGTTTATTATGGAGCATTTTTAAACCTGGTTCATCTAAAGTATGAATTCCTAATCTTTGTTCTTCTATCGCACTGGATTCGTTTTCTAAAATGTTTTTCATCATCCTCTGTCGTTAATGGTGATACTTGATGAATATCTTTGGCCTGTAGTGCATAGATGAATGATTACCTGATAATTATCTTTGGCCCATAGTGCAAAGATGAACAGGTGTTGAGATGAACATGACCAACTGGTGATACAAATGAATATCTTTGGCCCATAGTGCAAAGATGAATATTTGATAAAAGATGTATATTGATTGATGTTACAGGGATAAAATATTGATGATGGACTTTTAAATTCATAGATGATAGTAGATTTCATTCTCTACTTAATTCTTTTAATGAATTGTTATTTCCGCTGTGAATATTGATCTAAAACTGGTTGTCCATTATATTTTATCTAATTTGTTGAAGGCTAACGATAAATTGTTGTTCTTTATCTTAGTCATAATATTCTTTACTGGGCTAATTGAGCTCACCCTTTTCCTTTTTGTTCCATTTTTCTTCTCAGGAGGTTAGAATATAACAGGAACCAGTCGGGGTAAAGAGTGATGGTCCTAGACAGTTGTTTTAGCAGTCCTCACTATTTTTGTAAAATAGTGTATCAACAAATGTAATGAGGACTTATTTGAGGGTGGATATTGTCTAGAAGACAATATTTGTATTTAAACTCACAGCATGAGTGTTGTCGTATTTTGCACAACAATTGTAATAATAAAAGTTGTAGTTGTTTTTGTACCCTGTAATTGGCGACTCAGAATGGGTGATGTATACCTATTTTGGGGGCGTCATAGTTTCGCCATGGGGAGCACCGATACTATTTGTCAAGAAGAAAGACGGATCCTTAAGACTTTATATCAACTACAGAGAGTTGAACAAGCTAACGATAAAGAATAAATATCCATTTCCCAGGATCGATGATCTTTTTGATCAGTTGAAAGGGGCTAAGTATTTTTCTAAAATAGATTTAAGAACGAGGCATCACCAGTTGAAGGTTAGGAAGGAGGATGTACGAAAGACGACATTCAAGACTCGTTATGGTCATTACGAGTTTCTAGTGATGTCATTTGGGTTGACAAATGCACCAGCTTCATTTATGGATATGATGAACAGAGTGTTCAAACAATATTTGGACAAGTTCGTCGTAGTGTTTATCGATGATATTCTAGTATATTCTAAGATGCCAGAAGATAATGCTGAACACTTAAGAATAGTGTTGGAGACACTAAGGAAGGAGAACTTGTATGAGAAGTTCACTAAGTGTGAATTTTGGTTGGAAAAGGTATAGTTTTTAGGTCATGTCATTGACCATGAGGGGATTTCAGTAGATCTAGAAAAAGTGGAAGTCGTGATGAATTCGGAACAACCGAAAATGCCGACTGAGGTGCGGAGTTTCCTAGGGTTAGCGGGATACTATTGGAGATTCATCTAGGATTTTTCGAATATAGCTACTCCGTTGACTAATTTAACAAGGAAGACGGTGAAATACGTGTGGACTGATAAATACAAGGATAGTTTTCAAGAACTGAAGAAGAGGTTGAGTGAAGCGCCTGTTTTGTCATTACCTGATGACACAGGAAATTTTGTAGTTTATAGCGATTCTTCACATAGAGGACTTGGTTGCGTGCTCATGCAGCATGGCAAGGTCATTGCGTATGCATCAAGGCAGTTGAAGGATTATGAGAAATTTTACCCTACTCATGATCTGGAACTGGCTGTAGTAGTTTTTGCCTTAAAGATATGGAAACATTATCTTTACGAAGAGAAGTGTGAGATATATACGGACCATAAGAGTCTAAAATATATCTTCACACAGAAGGAGTTGAATATGAGATAGAGGAGATGGCTGGAGTTGATAAAGGATTACGACTGTGCAATCTTGTATCACCTTGGAAAAGCCAATGCAGTTGCCGATGCCTTAAGTAGGAAAGGTCGAGAGAAGTTATCTATGTTAACGGCTCAAACTGAGTTAATAACAGAGATGGCTAGGATAGAATTAGAAGTTAAGTTGCCGAGTGAATCAGATGTAGACTGCTATTTACGAGAGATTCAATCTACCATCGTAGAAAGAGTCGTGGAGGTACACAATTTCAAAAACCGTGGACCGTAAAGGAGCAATTAACCCGTTGAAAAGATATTAAGTACGGTCTTGATAACGAGGGGTTATTGAGATTTGAAGGAAGAATTTGGGTTCCAAATGAGTCAAAATTAAAGGAGCAGGTATTACAAGAGGTTCATAGTTTGAGGTTTTTGATTCATCCTGGTAGTACTAAGATATATCAAGACCTTCGACAGAGTTTTTGGTGGCCGAACATGAAAAGAGAAATAGCAGAGTTTGTGAGTAGGTGCTTAACTTGTCAGAAAGTTAAGGCCAAACATCAACGACCAAGTGACTTATTATAGCCATTGGAGATTCCAGAGTGGAAGTGGGAGCATATCATGATGGACTTTGTGGTGGGACTTCCGACTACAACGAAAGGGTATGATGCAATTTGGGTAATAGTGAACTGATTGACGAAGTTGGCTCACTTTTTTCCAATTATGGTCAAGTTTAACTTGGGCCAGTTAGCTACGCTTTATGTTAAGGATATAATTTCTAGACATGGAGTACCAGTATCAATTGTGTCAGACCATGATCCACGATTCACATCGAACTTCTGGAGGAGTCTACAAGAGAAGTTGGGAACACAGTTGAAGCTGAGTACGGCGTATCATCCACAAACTGATGCACAGAGCAAGAGAACAATTCAGACGTTAGAAGATATGTTAAGATCTTGCGTCATGGATTTCAAGGGTAGTTGGGATGATCATCTACCATTAGTAGAGTTTGTGTATAACAATAGTTATCATGCAAGCATAGGTATGTCGCCTTACGAAGCTTTGTACGAAAGAAAGTGCAGAACACCATTGTGTTGGGACGAAGTGGGAGAACGCCGAATGCTAGGGCCAGAATTGGTACATCAAACAGCGGATGTGGTGAAGTTGATACTAATGCGTCTCATAGCAGCTCAAGACAGACAGAAGAAGTACGCGGACTCACATCGAGAAAATAGGGAGTTTGAAGTAGGCTCTTATGTGTTTCTAAAGGTATCTCCCTAGAATGGAAAGATACGCTTTGGAAAGAAAGGAAATTTAAGTCCAAGGTTTATAGACCTTTTGAAGTGTTAAAACGAGTAGGTGAGGTAGCTTATATGATAGCATTACCTCAAGACGCAGAATGAATACATAACGTGTTTCATGTATCTGTGTTACATCCTTATAAACCGGATTATAAGCATGTAATAGAGTATGAACATATTCATATAGAGAAGGACTTAACGTACGAAGAGATGCCAATTCAAATTATCGATAGAAAAGACCAAGTTCTGCGGAAAATAGTCATACCTTCCATGAAGGTTTTATAGAAGAACCACGATGCAGAAGAAGCAACGTGAGAATTGGAAGACAAGATAAGGACGAATTATCCTCAATTGTTTGCGTAATGTGAGACGAGATTATGGGGATAAAATCTTTATAAAGGGGGAAGAATGTAATAACATGATGAATAAAATTATATTATTTATTATTATTACGTTTTAGTAAGATGAATGTCAATCTATAACCTAGAAACATTGGAACTTAGATGTATTTTGACTACGTGAGAGAATTAAAGTGTTTGAATTTCCAAGACAACAATAAAGGTTTTCCGAGAAAGTTTCCAAAAAATACTATTCATCAATTTCTGCTCGGGAATTATTTTTGAACTTCCGAGAAATACGTAACGATAGAATATCGAAGTGAGTTGGATTATGTTATAAGAATTCAAGTATGGAATATGTAATTTTTTGCATTCGGACGTAATTCAAGAATGTTAGGAAAATAAAGCGTTATAAGTTAATGTAATGATCGTAGTATACGTATGTATTATACGATGTAACGAATACGAGTATAATACAAAGTATTATATGAGTATGAATGAAGGATGGATTATTGTATATTATGATTGAGTATACGAGTTAGAATACAAGAATAATACGTAGAGAATATATAAGGCTTTTAGCCAAATGGAATGGACTTATAGATTGTTTAGCAATTTGTTGAGTCCAATGGAATATAATGTGCAAACCCAAGTGTGTATAATGTTAAAGCCCAAGTGGTTATTAATGAGAAATCTAAGTAAGTTGGTAAGGAAAGCCCAAAAGCTTAAAGTTAAGTTAATTAATCCAAGCCCAAGATAGGATCCAATGAGTTAAGATGATCCATGGGGCAACCCATGATCATGTGGTTATTCTTGGTGACCAAGATAATTGTGTAATAACCAAGTAATTAAAGTGGGAAGAAAGTTTACTTAAGGGTGAGGTAATGAATAGTAAGGAGGTGGGTTTGGTGTATTGTCTAATATGCCCTCACTTTGGTTTTCCTATAAATAGAAAGCTAGGATTTTATTAATTGCTTGTTAATTTTATCTGACACAATTGACTTATTGGTTAGAGAGAATAAGCTACTTTCATTTGTTAGAAAAGAGAAGAAGAAAGCTAGTTGAACAAGGGTAAGCCTTTCATGTCATTAGTCTTCCATCTCTACCATTGTAGGTTGATAAGAGAAGTGTGGATTAATGATCATTTATGCAAAGAAATGATAGGAAGAAATAAACTAAGGACTTAAGTCCTAATAAGCCGAGAATAAGCACTTTGTTCATATATAAACTATGAATTAAGGAAGAACTTGTAAGACTTGTATCATGCTTACATGAATGAATTTGGTATGTTAAAAGTATGTAAGAAAGATGGTTAGAAGATTTAAGCTAACATAAGCCATTTGAAGTAAAGCTATTTGTAGTTTATACTTTGATAAGTTATAAACTTATGAAGAATAAGTAAAAACTTATAATGAAAATAAGTTGATGTAATATGTAGGTTAAAATGTCCATATGATGGATATAGAACATTTGAAATGATAATCAAATCATTAGTAACGAAGTTATGGCAGAATTCTCTCGATTGGACGATAATCGCCGAATTCGTGAAATTCTCGGATTAGAGGTTGAATTTTGATTTTGAGCTTGGAAACGTTGGTTTTAATTGGGAACAAATATAATTTGGCATTATAGAGTTGTGGACTCAAAAATGGCCGAATTTCGACTTAGAACGAAGAAACGAGCGTTGAACGTTCACAGACGTTTATCGTTGTCGTTAAAAATGAACCAATAAGTGAATTTTTAGTAAACAAAGGCAAAAATATAAAATTCCAACATGGACACATAGAGTATGTGATTTGTGAACTAATGACTTTTGAACGAGCCAATCCGGACTTAAAATGATCAAATTTGGAGTTCGGGAAGTTCGTAGTTCAAATCAAAACTGTCACCTATCTGGTGCATGAGTCATGGCGATCTGCGCCAAATTAAGGTTTAAAGGTGAGCGCTGGCAGTACCACAAGGCCATGCCCGTAATCATCGTGAGAGTCACGCCACAACATGGCCATTTGAGTTATGTGTGGCACCGCAGTGCCAAGGCCAGGCTCTAGTTAATGCTAACCAGTATGTGCAACATGAAGTTAGATAGGATGATCAAGGCCGCAGTCACACTTTTTAAGAAGTGGACAAAGAAGAAGGTTTACAAGTATAGAATGAATGGTAATCGTATGGCAAAGAAGTAAAGCTTAGTTATAACATTGTTAAGGCATTGTTAAACGTTAATTATGATACATAAAGATTGAAGATAAGTAATAAAACATGAACGTAATGACGATGTGAACTATAAATGGAAAGCTGGAACCAATACTAACAAATCTAATACATGATTAGATAGAGAAGAAGGGTAATATTCATTAGGAAACATGTATGCTCATTCATGACCTAATGTGTATGCTATATAATTATCTACTGTAGAGACCTTAAAGACTTAACATGAACGTGTAATAACAGTAGCAGACGCTGAGGGAAAGTATTCTAACCCTTGTCTATGTTCAATCTAGACAAGCTTTGTGGTTCATGTATTCTTACGCATGAATTGATGTATAATGACGTCAAAGTCAATTTTTTCGGCTAGACTTATGATATGTTGGATTTCATTTAATCTATTAAAGTATGGTCAATGTTTTATTAAGTTAAATTGGAGTGGTTTTCAAATGAAAACTGAGTATGCTAAAATGTTTTGTCGTCAAATGACAGGCACGTGAGGTTGTCATAACTTAAACGTATATACGTTTAATGAATGTAGTGTTGATCAACATAGAGTACTATAGGGTGATCACCTAGACGTGTTCGTAAGAAATGCCGGACTTACGGACTTTTTTTCGGGATGTCTTTTTTCAAAGAAAGTATGAAATGCTCAGGGTCTTGGACCGGAATTGATGTTTTACTGAATATAGTTATTGTAAAACATTTTAAAGAAAAGAGAAGTGCTATTTTGATTTATCAATAGTACGTCATAACTATTATCCAGTTATTGAAGATATACTATTTGTATGATTCAAGCATATTGTTAAATAAAACTGTTGTACTTATTGAGCTAGTCATGCTCACTCTTTCTTGAACCATATGAATGCATCTAAGACCGAACGGACCGAAGGATCCGGCAAGGATAAAGGAAAGGCAAAGACGAATCTATAGATTTACTTATGTAATAGTATAAGTTTGTAATGTTAATATTTGATATTATGACAAGAACAATTTTAAATGTTATAAGGAACATGGGGAATGGTAATATTGATTTGTAATATATATAAGACATTCATTATTTTGAGGCTTTTCGATTGAATGTTTGTGCGAACTGTAGCACCGTGGAGCACCATATGTCGGGTTGGAAGATACCCAGATTTGAGGGCATCACACCTACAACCAATCATGTCTTCTTCTGACCAATCTAATTCCGTTTCTTGAGAAGAATTTGACGGATTAAGTAAACAAATTACAGATTTGGTTGTTCTGCTAAAAAAATTACATCAGTATACTCAGAGCTCAAAGATGCCTACACATATAAAATCCTCTACACAAGGAGGAGCACAAGGTTTGGATAAAACAAATCCAGAACCTAAGTTGGATACGACCAACAAAGACCCTGAAAACACCCATCTCAATGGAGATCCAGACACCGGTGAATGGTGATATCAGAAAGAAGGTCCGTCAAATGGATGAAACTATCTGTTCTCTCAAAGGGATTGGAACACACGAGAGTGTTTCATTTGATGACCTTTGCATATTCCCTGGTGTTCATTATCCAGAGAAATTCAAAACCCCTAACTTTGAAAAGTATGACAGATTAGGGGATCCTTACACACATTTGAAGGTGTTCATTGGAGAACTTGGATCTTATGCGAAAAACGAGAAGCTCAGAATGCAGCTGTTCCAGAAGATACTGACTGGAGAAGCCCGATCGTGGTATACCAGATTAGACAACTCAAATATCCATAGCTGGGAAGAACTAGCTCACGCCTTTTGTGACAACCCGAGAATTTAGAACATTTTTAAAATCATGATTGATTAATTTAAGGTTTAATATTAGAACCTAGTCTGAAAATAAGTGTATGGAATTAATAGTTTTGTAAAGGAATTTTAAGAATTTCAAAATTTTTGGAGAAGAGTAGTATAATTTGGTAGACTGTAAACGATAGTCTGGTAATGAGGTATAAGATTTTGGTGGATTTAAAATTCTTGTGAAGAATTATAAGGGTTAAGTATCTAAGTGTATATGAGTCGGTATATGTGATCCTATATGTGAACAGTAAATCTTTATCTGTACAGTTGTGATACAAGGATCAAGGATTGATCGGATAAGTTGTAACTTTAGAAAACCCTAAAGTTATGTTAAACATATGTTTATTAAGTTAGAAAACACTAACGAACTGTTAGAAACCCTAACGATACGTCCAAAACCCTAATTTTAGTTCCGAGAATTCAAAACCCTAATTCGAATATTCAAAACCCTAATTTGGGAATTTAAAAGTTAAGTATAAATGGCTAAGTGTTATAAGTTATGAAATAAAAGGGAAATATCTAAAATACCCTTCAAGTTGTAGAGGAAAAGACCAAATTACCCTTAATAGGTGCGAAATGACCGAAATACTCTTTTTCTTCAAACTAAAACAAAAGACTTGTCAAATCTTGTGAGTCATCACTCTAACTTATCAACATGTGATATATATCTTCCAAGATCCAATTTTAGAGTGTCACCTAGCAAGAATAGATGTATTGAATCAAAAATCAATGATTTAAGTAAGTAAAAATCTTACTTTACTTCTCATACTTGCCAAGCTTATTCTCTCTCGAACTTTTCGAAATCTAGAGTGAGAGGGAGTGAGAAGTTAAGCCATGAACATCATGTAGCAAGCCTTGATCAGCAACCAAGGATCAGATATCAAAATCAAAGCCTAAGAGCTATAAAATCCTAACCTTGCAAATCCATGTGTTTCATGTTATATGTTGTTGTTTGTTGTTTAGAAGTGTGTTTAAGGATGTTATATAGTGATCTATAATGATACATCATAGATCCTTAACATCTAGAAGCCAAAATCTAAGTTTTTCAAACTGACTTAGAACCCTAAAAATAAGGCCTGACAGCCTAATGTCAAGGCCTCCAGATTTGTATGTGTTAGATGTTTAAGGTGTTTTGTCTTATAGATCTGTAGTATGCCATGTGGACTATAATCTGGAACTAGAAATAGGGTCAGATCATGTCTAGATTGTAAGATATAAGTGGTCAAACATGGTTGACCGACCATGGGAGACTGTTTCTGGAAAACTCAGAATTTCTAGATTTTATTTGACAAGCTTTTTAAGGCCATGAATCTTGTTGTTATTTGCTTGTTTGGCCATGTTTTTTTTTCATGTTGTAGACTACATATTAAAGTCACTAGATCACTTAGATCATAATTGGAAAGAAATATAATCACGGTCAAACTAGCGTTGACCACCACCTTTTGACGAAATCTGGAAAACCCAGATTTCTCAAGAATAGCCCCTGACCCCTACTTTGACCAGCCTTTACCTATCATGTGTTATGTTGTTATGATGATATGTTGTTATAGAAATGAAGCCTGACATCTCCACTACAAGATGCAACCATTAGATTACACAAAGCAAACCCAGAATGAAAGTTATAAGGAACCAACATAGGTACCTAGCAACTGTTCTTCATTTCTGGAAAACCTAGAAATGAAGAACAGCTTTGACAAGGTTTTTGAAGGCCTAGATCTCTTTGATATGATGTTTTATGGCCATGCACTTGGTATGTGATTGTAGTATTACATAAGTACTACAACTTTAGAACAAATTCTAACCCAGAAAGTAACAAGAACATTGATTAAAAACCAGTCAAACCTCCTACCTTAGCCTCTGACTAAAATTCTGGGTTTAGGCTCAAGAACACCTATAGCGACGGTTCTGTCGGTATAGGGCCCTTTAGTGACAGATAACTTTGGAAAATAATTATTTTATTAAATAAATAGAGAAAAATGATTTTTAATTATGAAAAATACAAAATAAATTCCTAAAAATTATTTTAAAGCCTGAAAATTAGTTTTTAATTAGTTTGAGTATATTTCATAAATGTCAACGTCGGGATTTTTAGTGTCCCTGTTCGTTACTTGTTCTTTGGTGTTCTCATGTTAATGTGAGATTTGTTTGAAAAAACAAGTGAAAAAGGTCCGATATGTATAATGTCGACGATTTGACTTTAAGAGTCGTCAGTTGGTGTATTTAACTGGTTGCACCAACGCAACCGAAAAAGGTTTGCACATTAACCTAGTGATGTGACCCTGCTAAACGGGTCTGTGAAACCGAGATTCATTTGGGTCCGGAGGCTTGATTATGCTGAGGGAAGGTGTTAGGCACCCCCCGACATCCGTGTTGCCACGATGACCGCCACTTTTCAACGAAACTATTGTATGAATGTGTGTGTGTGTGCGTGTGTGGATCAATGTGCAATTATTTAGAAGTAGTGTTACACCTCGTTCGCACCTATATACAAAAGGTTTAAATTTATAGAAAAATTTAGTTTTAAACAAGATATAGCAATGAAGTTTTATAAAAAGAGGTTTTTCAAACCCTGTGCTCAATAGTAATTGAGGCCTTTGATACTTCCATTTTATTATTAAATGTTCGACTTGTTTTCTTTTATTGTCAAGATGTGAAGCATCTTCGAAAAAATAATATACAGCAGTGCCGAACTCCTCATGGCCATGACAGCCATCCAAGGAAATTCAGACACTGTAAAATAATGTACAAGCTACTCACAGCTGAAAAAGGTCCATCATGGGAACCGAATCTAGATTCAGTAAACTGAATCTGTGATCACATGATTCCCAGGATCACATGATACTGCAGTTTGTATGGAAAGCAGTAAGCAGTTACATATATAAAAGCTATAAATATATATATACAGACTTGATCAACCACCACGAAGTAACTCCATGGGGATCGAAAATATAAATATATAAAAGCGGTCAGAATATAAATATATATATATATATATAAATATATATATATATATATATATATATATATATATATATATATATATATATATATATATATGGATATTATCAACCACCACGTAAGTAAACCCTGTGTGGTATGAAATGTAAATAAAGTCGTAAAAGTGATCAACATACCACTTAAGTAAACTCTGTGCAAGATTTAAATGTAAATAAAGTCAGAAAAGCGATCAATTGCCACAAAGTAAACTTCAAGCAGGACAGAAATATAAATATATATATATATATGTACATATATATATAAGCAGTAAATCCAGGCTCATCGGATATGTTCGACAACAATTATATATATATATATAAAGTAAGTAAACGCTCCAGGCATAAGTCTAGGCTCAATCGAGGCATAACTCGATAATTTTAGTCCATATATATAAAATATATACATATATAAGTATATATATACAGACAGAAATGACAACAACGGACCAAAGTCCGGGCAAACGCACACAACACGACTCTCAATGTGTATAACAGTGTGTGGTAATATGAGAAGAAGGCTTTATAGAATGTAAGAAGGCTTATATTGGGCTACCAATGTAGACTTCTATGACTCTATATGGATAAACACTCAGCTCCCGCCGGATAAACAGATAGCTATATGTGAGTTAACAGATGTTTAGAGATGAGGAAACACTCAATATGGGTGTGTACAGAGTAAATTGGACTGGGCTTCCTCGCCTTTCTCTCTCCTTTTTTCTTCAAATGGCTGACCCCAAGGTCTATATTAATAGACTGATGGCCGCAGGTATACCTGCGATAGCCGCAGTTACACATGCGGCTGGTCGAGGTGTCCACGGGCTTCCAGGGTCTCGTCGTCTCGAAGTACGTGCACTCGTGCACTGTAATGTTCGCTCGAACTTGCAAAATTTTAATTCGAGCATCCGAATGAGGTATATGTGACCTTATTTGGACTGCTTGTGTCGAGAGTTAAGCAATGATATGGATTAGAGGTTGTACAAAGTCAGGAAGAGGGGTCTATGCCCATGGTTTTCAAGCTTCAAATTCTATCTAAGGTACTGCTACGCGTAATAGTCACTCGGGATTGTAACTTCTCGGTTCTTGTGGGTCATCGTTGGATGTATATATGTATAAAGTGTTGAGACGACACGCAGGTGTTGAAGGGGCAAGATGACGTTTGACTCTTCGCCGGGTTATCGCCGGTTTGAGTTGAAAGAAGACGTTGCTCTAGGTTACATCTGAGATTTGACTACTTATTTGTATGCCACAATATCATCTTCTAAGAGTGCTTGTCTGCCCAGTGTTAGCTCCGGGTCTAAGGTATGAGTGCCTTGGCAGGAGGTCTGAGCTTGAAGCTGATAGCATGTATTTGAAACAAGCATTTCCGCAGTTATTGCTGGAACTGCAACAGCACTCCTTGGGGTTATTGCCAAGGACAAAACTCGGGGTTATCTCCGAGGTTGGAAATGATCCTTCCGGTGTGTGTTCCAAGGTTGGAAATGATGTTCCCGGTGTGTGTCCTAGGTTTCGAGCTTGAACTTCCGATAGTATCTGGAATGGATGTAAGTTGTCTTTCAGGGTTATCTCCGAAAGATGAATCTGCCCTCCTGCAATGTTAGTAACAGGCGTGCAAAAAATTTTGAGTGTCTACAGATGCCCCTCTTTATTATATTCATGCAATTCAAGGCATGGATAGGATAAAGAATCCTAGACACTTGAAATGCAAGTAAGGGAAACACGATGCTATATGCAGCAACATGATGCAAATGCATGATGCATGATGGAAATGATTGTCGGTTCCCCGGTAATCCTACCCGGATGACAATCAGTGATGACTTGGACATGCGATCCAAGTCTTCAAGGATGTTGACATTGGGGCTATCACCAAAGTCTTGAATCCTAGACACTGGCTTATATTCCATAGAGGTACCTCTTGCGTATAAGAGATCTATAGGGATAAAGCTTTGTCTATTTGAGGATGTGTATAACATATTCCCTCATTCTGTCGGAGTTATTGCCAACAGTCTGTCGCCGTCAGGGTTGCCCGACCTTCGTTGATATGTGTATCACCGGATAGATCCCTACTGGGTGCATTGTCAAGGTTGCTTGACCTTCATTGATGTATGTGTCAATGGTTGCATTGCGTTGTAACCCCCGCCGGGGATACTTGTATAAGCTTCTTCGATGGGTTTACTTGCCATCGACTGACATGACGTCAAGGTTACTTGACCTTCATTGATGTGTGTATCAATGGTCACATTGCGTTGTAACCCCCGCCAGGGATACGTGGATGATTGAAGGATGTACGTTGTGACCCCCGCCGGGGATACATGGATGTTTGAAGGATGTGCGTTGTGACCCCCGCCGGGGATACGTGGATGTTTGAAGGTTGTGCATTATGACCCCCGCCGGGGATACGTGGATGTTTGAAATTTTGGCGTTGTAACCCCCACTGAGGATACGTGGATGTTTGAAACTTCGGCGTTGTAACCCCCACCGGAGAGGTTTATCATTTCATTGTTTGGCATTGTAACCCCCGCCGGGGAGGTTTAGGGTTGTGACCCTGCAAATGATGGCATCGAACCTTTGTGGGGTATTACCGAGCATGATTTGTGAAAGATGAGCTCATCAGTATAGTATACCCTACATCTAGGAAAACACCAATGAGATGATGGGAGTTTAATTCTGACCTGCACAAAACCAGTATTCCAGGCTATTCCGCTCAATCGCGTAGCATTTTTATTCCTAATTTGGCCTTTTCAGCTTGTGAAACCTCCTTTGTAACTCTAACTGGATCGACCCGGAGGTGTGGGACCAATGTAGAAGTGCCGCAGTATATGGATGAGTTGGATATCAGCGTTATTATGGTAGTGAGAGCTCACAGGAGGGTCATACCATTGTACCGATGATCATTGTAGAGACTCTGAGGTCAGCTACATACTGCTGCACTTATCCGGCAGGAGTGTTCATAGGTAGCTCGATCATGCTGTATGTGTGGTTTATGTCACACTTGAGACTGATTGGCACACTTAGACGGCAGGGGTTTTGTTTCACCCATGATATAGCCATGTCATACTCCTTTCAGCCTACGGAGTGTACAAATGATGCATCGTGGTCAGCTTTCCTGGCAGGGATTAGAGATCCGTTTGCTATATTGCCGTGCTCAGGGCTTAGCTCACCCTAAAGATTCATTACTCATGCTCCGGGCATGGATTATCTCCCTCTGGCTGGATTGAGGGGCATGATTACTTACCACCCACTGCCCGTGATGTGTCAGTATGACCAGTTTTAGGATTTTCACGCTTATGAGGGGGCAGTGAGTCAGCTCTTCGCTTCACACCGTTTATCAGCGGAAGACAGATCCAAGTTGTATGCCTGTTAGGATCAGTAAGAGCAGGCTGGATTTTCTGTCAGTCATCCGGGTTGTTCTGTAGAGTATTCCGCATGGATGGAGACAGAGACTGCATTGGTTGTGATAGTATCCATAGTGCAGAAGACTGATTCTGATGATGAGGAGCCTATAGAGGAGGCTGATATTCCCATCGATGACTTGACTGCTGGGCTGCCATCATTTATGATGGATTCTCCAACTCCGAGTACCACTGTTACCCAGTATTCAGCATAGCATTTAGAGTAGAGCTTACATCTGATGACCTGTGATAGAGATCAGGCTACGGCCGCGATGTTGACAGCTCTTAATGAGAGAGATACCGCTCTGTTAGAGAGGGATGAGGCTAGATCAGCCAGGGATGCATTGATTGTGGAGCGGGATGCCTCCTTATCTGCTAGGGATGTGACCATTGCAGACAGTACTTCAGTGAGATCCCAGATGACTGTCAGTCTTGCCGATATGAGTGCTTACATTGATGAGCATTATACCACCATACAGTTAGCCTATGACTTGCTAGCTCATGTAGATACCCTTGGGTAGGAGCTTGCAGCGTTACCTCCTTCTTCAGAGAGCGATGCCATGTTAGATCTGATAGTCCGCATACACACAGATCTGTAGATAGCATTGTATTTTCCTACACAGACTAGCTTAGCCATTTTTTCATGTACAACATAGATGTATATATCAAACAATATTATGTATGGCAGGGAAATATATTTTGATTCACTTCCCTTTTAGTTATGCCTTGATACTTGCTTGATATTTGCCTGTTTCTCTAGAGCCTTGTGATCTTGATGCATTCTGAACTTATCCTTGACAGGTGGACATTGAGACGTCACAAGATCTCTCATAACGGATCATTAATTTATGTATATCCCTGCCATCTTTGGTGTCTTGGGACTAGTATCTGTATGGAAAAGTGGAGAGGAGGGTGGTTTTTCCTCTCTAAGATTGACCGCACCACAGATAGTCGCCAGTACTTCTATTTGTGAGAAGCCTAGTTAATTCCATCTCTTATGAGTTATTATTGCTCTTTGAGTCACGACCGCAGCTTAGATGGTCATCGAATCTTCTATTTGTGAGAAGAGGTTGGGTAATTCCATCCCTTTGATCTGAAACCGATGAAATGTGGTGAATTGAAGGTTGATCCCGATCATAGTGTGACAAGTATTTTTGTTCGGTAGGGGTTAGATCGAACCATAAATGGTCGCCACGACTCCTATTGAAAAGGAGATCAAGTCTGCGTAGTTCAAACCTGGTGTAAGAGGTTCAACGCTGAATGTGAAAGGCAGATAGGTGTAGAAATGTTTTTATTGTTTTTTTTTTTGAGAAAGGGCAGAAATGTTTTTGTTGTTGTTTTTTTTTGTTGTGACCGGGCCATATAAAATATGGTTGCCTATATACCCCCGGGTATCAAGGAGATCAGGTCGACATAGTTCGCCTCGTGAGACTAATCGCAAAGAAAAGAGAAATGTGAATCCCATCCGTCAGCCTATATCATGAAAAGAAAGTTTGATCCCATAATCGGGATAAACTGCAGGTGTGGAGAAAAGTTTAATTTCGTCTTCAGGACAAACTGCAAGCATAGAAAAGTTTAATCCCATCTTCAGGATAAACTACAGGTGTTAAATGTTTAATCCTGTCTTTAGGATAACCAAAATTGTATGAAATGTTTGAACTGAGGTGAAACCAGGCTACTAGTTTGAAGTGTATGTTTCTTTGAGGGGTAGAAAAGTATGTAGAAAGGAAAAGGCTCAAAACTGGAATGACTGGTGATTTGATGATCAGAACCAGGATGTTTGTTTGATGGTAACCTCAGACATAGTACCATTTCACGGTGTCCGAGTTGATAAGTTGTGGAAATTCATCGCCATCCATTTCCTGCAATCTGAGAGAACCTCCTGTTAATACCTCCTTGACAACAAATGGGCCCTCCCAGTTAGGAGCGAATTTTCCCTTAGACTGATCTTGGTTGTTAATGATCTTCTTTAAAACCAAGTCATGTTTTTTGAACTGCCGTAGTCGGACTTTTATATTATAGGATCATGTGATCCTTTGCTGATATAACTGACCATGGAAGATAGCCGTGGTTCGCCTTTCGTCTATTAGAGACAATTGGTGATACCTGTCTTGTACCCATTGGTCTTCATCCAACTGAGCATCCATTAACACTCTGAGGGATTCTATTTCCACCTCTATGGGGAACACTGCTTCCATCCCATAGGCTAATGAGTAGGGGGTTGACCCAGTAGAAGTATACATAGAAGTTCTGTAGGCTAATAAAGTCAGAAGAAAGAGGTCAGGCCATCCTTTGTGATTGGTGGACATTTTATGCATGATCTTTTTGATGTTTTTATTAGTCGCTTCAATAGCACCATTCATCTTTGGACGATAGATGACGGAGTTCAGGTGTTTGATGTGGAATTTTCTACATAACTCCTCCATCATTTTGTTGTTGAGGTTCTTAGCATTGTCTGACACAATGACCTCTGGTTGTCTATATCGACAGATGACATTGTTTCTGATGAAAGTAATGATGACTTCTTTAGTAACCATGGGGAAGGAAGCTTCTTCTACCCATTTGGTGAAGTAGTCGATCATGGTGAATATGATTCGATGTCCATTACTGGCTTTGGGCTCGATGGGCCCGATCATGTCCATTCCCCACATAGAGAAGGGCCATGGCGAACTCATATTGTGGAGTTCCCTTGGAGGGGCGTGGATGGAATTTCCATAAATCTGGCATTGATAGCACCTCTTGACGTGATCATCACAGTCAGCTTTGAGTGTAAGCCAATAATGCCATATTCTGAGGATCTTCTTGACAAGTAGGGGTCCGCTCATGTGAGGGCCACATACTCCACCATGGATCTCATCCATGAGTCTCTAAGCTTGGTCTTTATCCAGACATCTGAGGAGACCTAATCCTGCATCTCTTTTGTAGTGTGCATCTCCGCTCAGGTAGAATTTCATAGCAGGTCGATGAATCCGCCTCTTCTCAGTTAGGCTCACCTCAGCGGGTGTAGATCCATCTAGCAGATAGTCCTTGATGTGCTGATACCAAGGGTTGTAGATGGGAGGTAGTTTATCCCATACTTCTCCAACATAATTCCTATAGACTGGGGCCTTTTGAAGTGAAAATGTAATGCATGGCATGTTTTCCTTGTCAGGTATGTGAACCAAGGAGGCCAACGTTGCTAATGCATCCGTAAAATCATTCCTATTGCGAGGAATGTGTAGAAAGGGGATTTCTTCGAACTCCAAAGCCATCTGTAGAACTTGCCGATAGTAAGGCAACAAATGTAATTCTTTGGTTTGATAGATTCCCGTGGATTATCTGATTACCTATTCAGAATCCCCAAAGACAGTTAACAGCCTGATGCCCATTGAACGGGCAAGTTTTAGACCCATGATACAGCCTTCATACTCAGCTGTGTTGTTGGTGTTGACAAACTACAATTTGACGGCGACATGATATTGCTCCCCCGTACCGCACACTAGAAGTGCTCTAGCTCCAGAACCTTCTGCGTTGACAGCTCCATCAAAATACATTTTCCACGTACGAAATGTATCATACTGATGTTGTTACTGAACTGTCATTACCCCCTCATCGGGGAAGTATGTTTCCAAGGGTTTGTAGTCCCCTGCAGGTGCGGCGGCCAGTTGATCCGCAATTCCTTGACCTCTGACATACTTTTGCGTCACATAGATGATGTCAAATTGCTGTAGGATCAACTGCCATCTGGGCAGTCGATAATTTAGTATGGGCTTACTGAACACATACTTGAGAGGATCTACGCGGGATATGAGATGGGTTGTGTGACCATGGAGGTAATGTTGTAACCTCGTGGAAGCCCATGCTAAAGCATAACAAGTCTTCTCGATCAGATTTTACTTGTGTTCACTGGTGCTGAATCTTTTGTTGAGGTAATAGATAGCTCGTTTTTGGCCTCTATCATCTTTTTGCCCCAGCATATAGCCCATGGCATTGTAATTTATGGACAGGTACATAAATAGGGGAACATCATCCCTAGGTGGTACCAAAAAAGGAGCGTTAATCAGTTGTTCTTTAATTGTAAGGAAGGCTTTCTGACACTCATCGTTCCATTTCATGAAGGAGTTCTTCCTTAACAGCTTGAAGATTGGCTCACAAGTTGCTATGAGTTAAGAAATGAATCTACTAATGAAGTTGATTCTTTCCAAAAATCCTCGTATTTCCTTCTCTGTCTGAGGAATGGGCATTTCCTTGATGGCCTGGATTTTGGTAGGATCCTGTTCAATCCCTTTGTGGCTGACTAGGAAACCTAGCAACTTGTCTGACTTAACACCAAAGGCGCACTTGGCTGGATTCAACTTTAAGTTATACTTACACAACCTGTTGAAAAGCTTTCTGAGATGGTCTAAGTGGTCATCCTTCTTTTGGGATTTGACAATGATGTCATCCACGTAGATCTCTATCTCCTTATGCATTAAATCATGGAAAAGAGCCATCATAGCTCGCTAATAGGTTGCCCCAACATTGATGAAGCCGAATGACAACTGTATGTAGCAAAAAGTTCCCCAAGGCATGATGAAAACAGTTTTCTCACGGTCCTCCTCAGCGACCATAATTGAATGGTACCCCGCAAAGATTTCAGCAAAGGAGTACATGCCGTATTGAGCAGTATTGTCAATAAGAATGTGGATAAATGGCACGAGAAAGCTATCTTTAAGGCAAGCTTTGTTCAAATCTCGGTAATCCACTCACACTCGCACCTTTCTTCCTAGTTTAGGCATTGGAACAATGTTGGATATCCACTCCGGATATGTAGACACCATGATAATGCCAGCTTGAAATTTTTTCACAATTTCTTCTTTAACTTTTAAACTCCACTCGGGTTTCAATCACCTAAGTTTTTGTCTAACTAGCTTGAATCATTCTTTAATGGGAAGGCGCTGAAGAATAATGTCAGTGGACAAACCCACCATGTCTTTATGAGACCATGCAAACACATCCTGGAATTGGGTTAATAGTGCAACCATGTTATTCCGCTGATTTGTGGTAAGGTCTGAAGTAATTTGGATTAGCCTAAGGTTGTCTAAGGTTCCAAGATTGAAAGAAGTGGTTTGATAAAGATTGGGTTTGGGTTTGTCTACTACTCATTCCTTAATCTCCTGAGGTGTCTCAATGTCCTCTTGTATGTCCATCAAGTCTGAGTCCAACTTTGCATTAAAGTTACAGCCCTTGTGGAGAGAAGGCACCTCATCAGCAAGTACAAGCACATCTAAATTCAGAGTCCAAAAATAGAATATGCTTTCACTTAATATATGCAACTGTTCGATCATACAAAAGTGTTAGCATGTACTTGATAAAATAACCACTAGTACTGTAAAGAAAAGCAATCAATTAAAGTTATCTATAGGGCAGAGGGATTTTTCTGCCCATTTTACCCTCGTCGACCAATGTATGGAGTGCTACTCCAATTGTCGAGGGAAAAGTCCTGATGGACTGCAGTGATGGAAGGATCATCATTGCCTTCCTTTTCCCGAATGATAACCATGACATCTGGGCAATCATCATCTGGGGTATATCTGTTGGTATGTTCATCATGAACAATGATGCGTATGCCTGCCATCATCAAGGCAATGTCATATTTACGTTTTTGTTCCTTTTCTTCCACTTCGGGATCAGGAATCAGCACCTCTTTTGCTTTTATTGGCGCTGGTTTAGGAAACAGCATGGCCACAACATGGGCTAGCACCTTTACCGGAGAATGTATCAGCTCGTGTGGTTCAGATGGAATAAATCGTCGTACGGCGGAAGCTTGAGGAACCTGATTATGCTTATGAGGGTTCCTGTGACTGGAACTGGCAGAATAGCCTAGTTCGACTGTTCCAATTTGACTAGACACTTGAATAGGGTGCTTAATACCCTACTTATCTTTATCAAGCCCTTGTCCAGGTTGATAACCCAATGACATCATTTCTTGAGTGGCCCACATAACCTCGGCAGAAATTTTGGGTACGGGAAGTGGCGCTCCAATAGAATGGTATTGTGTGGTACTCACTTACAGAGTATAAAAACTGGTCGGTTCAACTTCTAAATTGAATCTGATGATTGGTAGAGTTCCTTTTTCAAGACATTCTGGCTCAGCGTTGACAGTGACTAGACTGTTATTGACAATGTATTTGAGTTGTTGATGTAGCGTGGAGGGAACAGCTCCAGCCATGTGTATCCATGGTCTCCCCAATAGCAGGTTGTATCCTGAATCTATCTTGAGGACGTGGTAGGATATATTGAATGTATTTGGACCATTCTCAATTGGCAACTCAATCTTTCCAATGGAAATTCGTCGGGATCCATCAAAAGCTCTGATAATCGTATGGCTGCTTTGGATCCGCTTGAGATTGACATTCATCTTCACCAAGGTGGCATAAGGATAGATCTTTAGAGATGAGCCTCCATCTATCAAAACTCCAGCTAGCATATACCCGAAAGACAAAACTGAAATGTGTAATGGTTTGCAATGACCGGTCCCTTCGGGCGGTATGTCATCATCAGTGAAGGATATCACATTGTTTTTGAAAATGTGATCAACCAGATGTTGAAATTTTTCAACATCCACTGATTTTGGCACTGATTTTGGCAAGTAGGCTTCTTCAAAAACCTTTAGTAAGATCTTCCGATGATCCTCGGAAGAGAAAACCAAGTCCACTATAGATATCTGGTGTGGAGCTTCTCGTAAGCTTAAAACCACCTTGGCTTCATTATGGCCCATAGTGCGGAGGAATTTTTCAATATTCTCCATGGGAATCTTACGTTTTGCTTTGCAAGTAGGTTTCATAACCCGTTGAGGAAGATACAATGGATTTTCCCTCGACACTCTAGCAGAGATATGAGACATGGATTCTTCAGCTTCAACATAAATCCATGGAACTTTGTGTAAGCTGACAACAGGATGTTGTGGTCTGAATGGTAAAGAAATTGGCTCTGGTGCGGCAACTTCCAAATGATTGTCAGCTCCTTTTAGTTAAATTGATTGTTGTGGAAATACTTTGACAGTCTCATTATCCACTTCGAATATAACTAATACTGATCCCTTCCATTTGGTAGGACATGCATTCCCACCCTTTAGTTGCACAGTGTAATCATCTGCTATTTGCAGGACACCGCTATCAATAAGATTTTGAATGAGATGGCGGAGTGCCCAGCATTCTTCTGTGCTGTGACCGTGAGAATGTGAATGATATTGACACACTTCATCAGAATTGAACCATCCTGAACGGGGGTTAATTGGAGGCAGAAGGAAGATAATTCTTCCTTCGTTGATTAGCATTTGCAATATCTCCTCTATAGATTGTCCAAGATAGATAAATTCCCTTTGATTGGCAAAATCCCGACGGGCTTTAGCATTGGCTCTCTTCGCAACCTTATCCTCCATAGCTTCGCTTTCTAAAGGTGGTGATGGAGCATTCATAACAAAAGGAAGGAGATAGGCATGCTCCTGCCCGATTAATTGGCCTGTGACTTGATGCTGGTGGGTCACCAGTTCTTCCAATTGCTCAATTTGTTTGCAAAGAGCTTTCATCTTTCGTTACATATTAAACAAGAACTTTGCATAATCCCATCTGTCAACATCGTCTTTGAGGGTTTGGGATGATTCACCATTAGAATTGGAACTCTGTCCAGTGCTCCAACTGATCATGTTGACCTCTTCTTCTTTGTGTTGAGGAAGAGGGTTATCTTTCACATGAGGTTGATCTGGTTTGGTGACCACGATCTCACCGTTGTCTATTAAATCTTGGATCTTATGTTTCAAGGCCCAACATTCTTAAGTATCATGTCTAGGTGCTCCAGCATGATAAGCACATTTCTGAGTAGCATTAAAACCCCTCCCATTAGGGTTGGCTGGCGGAAGAAGATGTGTAATTTTCTTCTAAGTAGTCAGAAGAGCAAGGATATTCTCGAGCGAGTCCCCTAAGGGTGTGAACGTTCGAGGACGCTTTACTTCTCCACCTTTAGGTAATGGAGGGTTTAAAGATTGTGCTTAAAAAGGGGAGTAATTTCTCCTCTGTAGAGGCACGCTTCGATTGCCTTTTTGACCTTGTAGTATCAAGGAAACATCCTTCTCTTTCTTTTTATGGACCCTCCGGGGGTTGTTTCCATAAGATCCGGACTGGATGTGCTCAGCAACAGCTTTAAGAGCGGCTAGGTCTTGAATTTTACCAGACTTCAATCCCATTTCAGCCATCTCTCCGTGCTTAATCATTTCAGAGAATGGTTTTCCAATACCAACTAAGACACTCTCATAGAAAGGAGCTTCCTGTACATCTATGAATGTCATGACCATTTCTGATTCCATCATGGAAGGAATAACTTGAACAGCAAGGCACGTCCACCTTTGAGCATACTCTCTGAAAGACTCATTAGACTGTTTCTTATCCTTGGTAATTTGGTATCGGTTAGGAGTCATCTGAGATTGAAAACTGTATTGAGTGAGGAAGGCGTGAGCCAGCTCTTCCCAACTATGGATCTTTGAGTTTTCTAATCTGGTATACCATGAACGGGCTTCTCCAGTCAGATTTTTCTGAAACAGCTGCATTCTGAGCTTTTCATTTTCCACGTAAGACCCAAGTTCTCTAATGAACACTTTCAAATGTGTATAAGGATCCCCTAATCCGTCATATTTTTCAAAATTAGGGATTTTGAATTTCTCTAGATAACGAACACCAGGGAAGATGCAAAGGTCAGCATATGAAACACTTCCATGTGTTCCAATCCCTTTGAGAACACGAATAGTTTCCTCCATTAGGAGTACTTTCTTCCTGATATCACCAGTGTCTGGATCTCCTTTGATATGGGTGTTTTCAGGGTCTTTGTTGTAATAACCGCAAATTTTATGATTTAATATTAATATTTAAATAGAGCATTGACTATTATTTTATAAATGCTTACATGGCATAAGGTGAGTAACTTAATTAAATTGAACTTTAATAATTGATAAGATGTGGGAAAATTTTGATAAGTTGATGAAATGTCTTCTGTGACTCAATGACGGAATTAATGAAGGAATGCATTACTAAGTAAAAGATGTCAACAAGAGAGGTGGTGTATAATTAATTTATTTATTATATCAAGGTAATAATAAATCATTGAATTGGTTTGAAAGCTTATCTAGAAAGACTAAATCTTGTTATTAGTTAAGTGAGTACTTAAATTATGTGATATAGCCAACTTATTAATAATTATTAAGGTGGTGTATAATTTAGTGTTATTTGGGTAAATTAAATTATTTAGTCTCTAACGCCATAATAATTAAGTATTTACATGATTATAATCCAAATAATAGGACCTAGCCATGGAATTTCCCACCCATTTCGCCAAATTTATGAAATTATCTACCCATTTGATATATTTTTTTAGCCATGTAAAGTCTTATCCCATGTTATTCTAAGAACATCAAAATTTTTTCTTCTTTTCCACTCATTTTTGGCAGTTGTATGATGGCAGCCTTGGGAATTTTTTGACAACCAAGTACTTGTAGTAACAAAGTTGGTGGTAGTGATTTAGGCCAACATACTAGAACCTTATGTCTTGAAAAGGGGTTGGCGTGTGACATGGGTTGGGGTTGGTAGTACTTTGCCATGTGTGGGATGGGATATATTAGAGTACTAGGTAGCTATAAAGTTATTATAGGTAATGGCCAAAGAATACTTTTAATAAATGCATACACTTTTCTTTTTGGTATATATATAACCCATGCTCTAGTTGTCCCTTACAAAAAAAAAATTAACACAGCAAGAATCAAATTGAGAGGTGTTCGGCAGCTGGTGGTGAAGGAGTAGTAGTAGTGACTTCCATCTTGGCAACCCATTTCTTTTTCTTCAACTAAGGTATATAGAAATTAATTAGTTAAAAAAAATTCTTTCTAGTACACCCTTTTTCTTCTTTTTGTAGTAATATGGATATATTGTGTTGCTTGTAAATTAATATGCTAAATTAAATGTGTGCATGCAAAATTAATATTTACCATGTGCTTCAAAATAAATAAATTATATTGCATGAATGCATAATGATTTTCGTAGAAAAAAAAAAACCAAAGCATGTTTAAAAAAAATAACGCATGGGTGTAATTATTGGGTGCTCCATATTAATTTTGTTGTTGCATTGTGGTAACTGTTAAGCATGTATAGAAAGAGCATAAAAAAAAGAAGAAGAAGACATCAAGCATGGTGGGGCCGGTTTGGTGTATCCATTAAAGGTGATATATGGGAATTGTTTGTGATTGGAAGTGCTATATTTTTGCTCATTTCGGATGCTGCTAGTGGTGAAATAAAATGGCATGTTGCTATAGATTTTTCTTTTCTTTAAGACTATTTCGGCTGGTGCTATGCAGAAAAAAAAAACACAAAAGCAAAAAGCAAGCATGTCTTGAGGTGAGAGGGGGCGGGTAGGGTATACCTAGTAAACAACAAGCATGCATAATCTTTTTGTTATAGAAATGCTACTGTTGTTAGGCAAATTTTCGGCTGCAATTATGCATGAAGAAAAAAAAATTAAATAATATTAATAGTGACATTAAAACTTTTATTGTCACTATGTGCTTATATTTTTAAGGGAAGTAATGAAAAGGGTAGGTGTATTACCTTTAATAAAAAGTAATATAATTATCAAGAGGGGAAATAATTACCTTTACACTACATTCTAATGTGACATTACTAACATGTAAAAATTGAAAAGAAAGTAAGTAAGGGTTTATGATGGTAAACAAGCGGAATAATGTAATGTCATTTAAAACTCTAATTAATAAAATTAGTTTAGATAACTTAATTGAGCAACAGTTTAATAAATAATGTTATGTGCATAGTTTTCTTATTTGTGAACATAAATGGGTAGCAAGTAAGAAATGTAGTATTTTATGAATTTTATGAGAGACTTGTACCTTAAACTAGGATGGCATGCGATTTATAGCTAAGTGAGTCGGTTTTCGACAATCACTAATTTGTACGCCTATAATATTATATTATAGGCAGTATACGTGACAAGGTGTCAAAGGTAACATAATCGACGAACGAGGCAAGTTCCTACTTCTTACACTATATACCTTCGAATTGTTGTCTCAAGCAAATATCTGTTTTATTTCAAAATCATTTATATACCTTGACATTGTTGCAAGCATTGGACTTATCGTTCTTAAATGCATTATAAAAATTTGTCTAAGCCTTTGATTCGACTAGACTATTATTTTGTGTTAAAGCTATCCAAACCAATTGACTTGGTGCGGACTATCATAAATCTACTGAGATGAACAACCCTCATTGAAGGGGAAATTATATATTGTCGGGAAACCGACGTGCGCACACGAGTATAATTAAATGTTATGCATAACGTAGGGTACTTTAGGCTGATCACCTGTTGTACTCGTTTATATTGGATTACAGTGTAATACTGCTAATTCTAGTAAGAGTTCTTAGTCCTTAGTGACTTCTCAGTACGCATTCATGTTGAACCTCGAAATAAATAAATCCTGTAATGTTGTTGATATCCTTTAGTCTATAATGACACCTATTGAATACTCTTGATATTTCTTGATATCCTTAAACTAATTATTATTATTATGCCCTTGAAAGGTTTAAATTCTTTAACTGCTTGTCCTTCTGGCTATATTACTTGCTGGGCAAACTTGTTGCTCATTCTTGCTTCCTAAAACATTACAGTTAAGGCAGAGCAAGGCGGTACTTCAGGACAGGACAAGGGAAAGGGCAAGGCGACAGAATAACTTAGTCCTTAAGACTAGAAGTATTATTATTATTGTTATGCTTGTTATGATGTATTCAAGAATGATTAAGTTATGTTTAAGTTAATCACTGAATTGTCGTAGTAATGGTTACGGTACCTTGGGACGTGAATATTTATATTATATCAATGTAAATTATTCTATTATTTTCGTTGTTGATGATTTAGTAAGATATTCGTAGTTACACGTGATGCACCGAATTCGTGATATGGGTGTCCGAATTTTGGGGGCGTCACAGGTTGGTATCAAAGTTATAGTTATAAACCTTAGGAGCGAGAGCCCTTAGATTATAACTTAGGAGAACTTGGAAGATAGAAAGGGATGAAACTCATATAGAGTTTTCGTAGAGAGAGACTTAGCATGTTATGCAATATAATTTCATTCTATACAATGAACTTATGTTATTTAACATTCTAATGGAGTTGTTGTTTGTTTTGTCTTGTGTTGGTGATTGTAGGATGACTGACATGGGAGGACCTAGCCGAGTAGTAGAAGAGGAGCCGCGTGACCTACACGTGGTATATGAGGCACCATTGATAGCGGGGCCTATATCAACTGTAGTCCCAATCGATGATGATGATGACGAGGATGAAGAGATGGAGCTAATACCCAAGGAGTCTGATCCAGAGGATGAGCCTATGGAGGAGCATATGGTGGACGAGCCCATGGGGGACTCCGACGAGGATACTTTTGAGGATAGGATTTTGGGGGAGTATGAGGAGCAGATTTTAGAGTTAGGGTGCAGAGTTGAGGAGTTCGAGGCTGAGGCTAGGGACAGGGAGTCCGAGTTCCAAAAGCTGAGGGACGAAGACCATCAGAGAAAGTTAGTGATCCAGGAGATGGAAGTGGAGATTGCTCACCGTAAGGAGGCAGGGATCCAGATGGGGGCTCTGTTTCACAGAGCGGTGGCTAGGAATGTAAAACTGGCAGGGAAATTGGAAGAAATGGAGCAGAGGGAGTTGAGCGAGAGGACAGAGAAGGAATCTATCCGTACTAAGTTAGAGATGGAGGTAATGGATAGGATCCATTTCGAATAGAAGTGGGAAGGGACCAATGATTGGGCTAACGATCTAGAATATGAAGTGAGGTGCAAAAGGAGGAAGATGATCAGGATGGCCTATGCAGTGCGCACGGCCATGGGGAGACTGATTGATGGGGTAAATCACTACCCGACAGAGCAGGGACAGACTCGGCACACAATAAGCCGAGATTTGGTGGTGCACATTACTTAGAGGGAGTAAAAGAGCGCTGTGGAGCGCGGGATGATGGATTAAGTCTAGGCGTTAAAAGTATTAGTTGTAGTTCGATATGTGGTGTATTATCTATTGTTGTAATTTCAGTCTTTTATGTAGAATGTGAGATAGTTGTAAGCCCCAAACTTTTGTGTTATATTAGAGGGGTAGTATGTTAATGGTTGTCCCCATCTTTTGTGATATTAGGGTATAAGTTGTGTCATTTATAGAAGTATGCTAGAGATAAACATGTAATGTAACAATTTGGCATATGAATATAAACGATCTTATTCTGAAATGTATTCTAAAATCTTATTCCTTTTATGGAGAATTGTTTAAGTAATATAATTAGATAATAAAAATGGAAGTTTTGTGATGCAGAAAAATGCCGCCCAGACGTAGATTAACTGCACCAGAAGAGTCGATTAATGATGAGAGAGGACAAGTAGATCCCATTCAGAGGCTTGTAGATTTGTTAGGGGAGGCTCTTAGGGGAAGAAATGAACAAGTACCACCCATTCCCCAAGTAGCTCTTGTAGAGCAAACTTCAAGGACTTTAAGAGTGTAGGACCTCCAAAATTGTGGGTACCACAGGCCCTATCAAATAAGCAAACATGGATCAAGGAAATGGAGAAAGCCTTCGCCATTGCTCGTGTGGGTGAAGACGAAAACCGTGTTCGCTACATATATGATGAGGGTGAAGCAAACCTCTTGGTGGGAAGCAAATCAATAGAGGTCTGGAGAAGGGACTATAACCACGGGAAAGGTTTAAGACTTTGTTCTTCGAGAATTACTTCCCGAAGAGCATGAAGAATAGAATGGAGGTAAAGTTTCTAGAACTAAAACAAGGGGATATGACAGTGGCACAGTATGCGGCCAAGTTCAACGAACTCACACGATTCGAAACATATCAAGTAGACACTGAAGAAAGGAAATCTCGACGCTTCGAACTTGGACTAAAACCTTGGTTGTTCAACAAGGTGTCAGTCCTTCAAATTGACTCGTTCGCCACATTATTGGAGAAGGCGATAATTGCTGAGGGAGGTAGCGAAGCATTGAGCCAATATAACAAGGAGAAGAAGAACAAGAATGCTGGGGGGAGAAACTCGTGGAGGGAGTAGCAGTGGTGGAAGTTATCTGGGTAAGAGGAAATGGGATAACCGTAGCAACAACAACAACACCAACCACTGAAACATCAACCAGTCAGAAAGTTTTCAAGGAGGGTTTAAGAAAAGAAGCGAAGCTTGCTCGAAATGCGGGAAAAACCATCAAGGGGAATGCTGGAAAAGGCGCAGCGTCTGCTACAACTGCGGCCAAGAAGGGCACATTTCACCCAACTGCCCAAAGCCAAAAAAGATCAAGGGATGTTTCTCGTGTGGCTCAACTGAGCATCAAATCAAGGATTGCCCAAATAAGGGGAGCAACTTGAGGAAGGCCCAATGGGGAGGGGGCGAAAGAAGTCGATGATCGACGGACTAACGCAATCCAACCGACCGACTACCCAAACCTTTAACATGACTGTCCAAGACGCAGTGACTGCAAGGGACGTGGTGTCAGGTATTCTCCCAATCAATAATATAAATGCCTATGTATTATTTGATTCGGGTGCTACCTATTCCTTTGTGTCTGAAGAATTTGTTAATCGACTAAACATACCTCCTGAACATTTAGAAAACTCATTGAATGTAGAGATTGCGAATAAGGAAGTAATTCCCATAGAGTTTGTTTACCAAAACTATTGTGCAAACATTAGAGGTCACGAACTAAACATAAACTTAATTCCGATTAAACTGGGAGAGTTTGATGTGATATTAGGAATGGATTGGTTATCCAGCCACGCTGCGATAATCGATTGTCAGGAGAAGAGTGTGAACCTTCAGACCTCAAATCGGTCTAAGGTAGTGTTTTACGGTAGCTCATCGCTCAAGCAATCGTGTTGCCTTACATGATGCAGGCTAAGAAATTGTTAAAGAAATGATGTGTAGGTTATTTAGCCTATATAGTGGACACTCAGCAAAAGGGAATAGAAATGAAAGATATACCAGTGGTAAGAGAATTCCAAGACGTGTTTCCAGACGAACTGCCTGGCCTTCCGCCAGACAGAGAAATTGAATTCATAATAGACTTAGCACCGGGGACCGCACCAATTTCGAAAGCCCCATATCGTATGGGCGCTTGAGAGAAATGAAGGAATAGATGATTCAATTGCAAGAGTTACTAGATAAGGGTTACATTCGCCAAGTGTGTCTCCTTAGGGAGCACCAAAGTGTTGTTTGTAAAGAAAAGGATGGATCGATAAGGCTCAGATCGATTATCCGGAATTGAACCGAGTGACAATTAAGAATAGATATCCATTGCCAAGGATAAACGACCTTTTTGATCAACTGAAGGGAGCGAAGTGTTTTTCCAAGATAGATTTACGAACAGGTTATCATCAATTAAAAGTGAGAGAGGAGGACATACCAAAGACGGCGTTTCGAACTCGCTACGGACATTATGAATTTCTTGTGATGTCATTTGGGTTAACCAATGCTCCGGCAGCATTCATGGACTTGATGAACTGGGTTTTCAAGCCATTCTTAGATAAGTTTGTAGTAGTATCTATCGATGACATTTTGATTTATTCAAAGACGAAGGAAGAGCACGCCAAACACCTGAAGATGGTATTGGAAGCATTGAGAAGGGAGAAGATGTACACAAAATTTTCAAATGTGAATTTTGGATGGAAAGGGGTCAATTTCTAGGACACGTGATAGATCAAAATGGAATTTTCGTGGATCCTGCAAAGGTGGAAGCGGTAAGTAACTAGGAACAACCGAAGATGCAAACAGAAGTTAGGAGTTTCTTAGGTTTAGCCGGGTACTATCGAAGATTTATCCAAGATTTTTCTAAGATAGCAACCCCGCTGACCAATCTAACAAGAAAGACAGAGAAGTTCGTGTGGACGGAGAAATGCGAGGAGAGTTTCAAAGAACTGGAGAGGAGGTTGAGTGAGGCGCCTGTATTATCATTACCAGATGATACGGGAGGATTTGTGGTGTATAGTGATGCATCGCATAGAGGACTTGGTTGTGTGCTAATGCAACATGGCAAGGTCATTGCATATGCCTCACGACAGTTGAAAGATTTCAAAAAACGATACCCTACCCATGACTTGGAGTTAGCGGCGGTAGTCTTTGCATTGAAGATTTGGAGGCACTATTTGTATGGAGAAAAATGTGAGATATATACGGATCACATGAGTCTGAAATATATCTTCACACAGAAGGAGTTGAACATGCGACAAAGAAGATGGTTGAACTAATCAAAGGATTACGATTGTGAAATTCTTTATCACCCGGAAAAGCAAACGTTGTAGCCGATGCTTTGAGTAGAAAAGGAAGGGAGAAGTTATTCAAATTGACAACTCAAGAGGAATTAATAAGAGAAATGGAAAAGTTGGAAATAGAGGTGGAGGAACCAAAAGAAGCAGAAGGAAAATTACTCATGATGAGAGCTCACCCGATGTTATTGGATAGAATAAAGGAAGCACAAGAGAAAGATGAAGAATGTGAGAAGATAAAGAAGAGAATAGTAGAAGATAAGGAAGAAAGGTTCAAAGTAGATAAGGACGATTTATTGAGGTTTGAGGGTCGAGTATGGGTGCCAGCTGTAATCGAACTAAGAGAGGAAATTCTATACAAAGCACACAATACGCCGTATTCTGTTCATCCAGGAGGCTCAAAAATCTACCGGGATCTTCGACACCATTTTTGGTGGCCTAATTTGAAAAGAGAGGTTGCAGAATGTGTTAGCAGATGTCTTACTTGTCAAAGAGTCAAAGTAGAACACTAGAGGTCAAGTGGACTACTTCAACCGCTGGAAATACCAGAATGGAAATGGGAGCACATTACGATGGATTTCTTGGTTGGACTTCCGGTTACACAGAAGGGTTATGATGCCATTTGGGTTATTGTAAACCGACTAACAAAGACAGCTCATTTTCTACCCATCAAGATTTGATTCCATTTAAACTAGTTAGCAAATTTGTATGTAAAGGAAATCATATCGCGACATGGAGTGCCGGTGTCGATCGTCTCCGATCGAGATCTGCGTTTCACGTCAAAATTTTGGAAAAGTTTGCAGGAACGAATGGGAACTCAATTGAGATTAAGTACTGCTTATCACCCTCAAACTGACGGGCAGAGTGAACGAACCATACAAACGTTGGAGGATATGCTGAGAGCTTGCGTGATGGACTTCAAGGTAATTGGGATGACCATTTACCATTGGTAGAGTTCGCTTACAATAATAGCTATCATGCGAGTATCGGTATGCCGCCATATGAAGCTCTTTACGGGAGAAAGTGCAGAACACCATTATGTTGGGATGAAGTCGGAGAACGACGACTTTTGGGACCAGAATTAGTCCAGCAAATGGTCGACGTGGTAACAACAATAAGGGGTAGATTGGTAGCTGCTCAAGATCGCCAAAAGAAGTATGCCGACTTGCATCGTCAGAACCGAGACTTTGAAGTCGGTAATTTTGTGTTTCTGAAGGTATCTCCTTGGAAGGGAAAGATCAGATTCAGAAAGAAAGGAAAATTGAGTCCGAGGTTCATAGGACCATTTGAGATATTGAAGCGAGTGGGCGAAGTGGCATACAATGTTGCTTTGCCACCCGAACTGGAACACATCCACAACGTGTTTCACATTTTTGTACTACGTCCGTTCAAGTCCGACTATAGACACGTGATTTCCTATGAACCCATTCAGGTAGAGAAGAATCTGGCATATGATGAAATTCCTGTTCAGATAATAGATAAGAAAGAACAGACGCTAAGAAACAAAGTTATATCTTCTGTAAAGGTTGTTTGGCGAAACCACGATGTTGAGGAGGCCACATGGGAATTAGAAGATAGGATGAGGAGAGACTATCCCCGTCTTTTTGTGTAATCTTGTATCAATTCCGAGGACGGAATTTTTATAAGGGGGGGAGGATGTAATAACTACAAATTTTATGATTTAATATTAATATTTAAATAGAGCATGTGACTTTTATTTTATAAATGCTTACATGGCATAAGGTGAGTAACTTAATTAAATTGAACTTTAATAATTGATAAGATGTGGGAAAATTTTGATAAGTTGATGAAATGTCTTGTGTGACTCAATGACCGAATTAATGAAGGAATGCATTACTAAGTAAAAGATGTCAACAAGAGAGGTGGTGTATAATTAATTTATTTATTATATCAAGGTAATAATAAATCATTGAATTGGTTTGAAAGCTTATCTAGAAAGACTAAATCTTGTTATTAGTTAAGTGAGTACTTAAATTATGTGATATAGCCAACTTATTAATAATTATTAAGGTGGTATATAATTTAGTGTTATTTGGGTAAATTAAATTATTTAGTCTACTGCCATAATAATTAAGTATTTACATGATTATAATCCAAATAATAGGACCTAGCCATGGGAATTTCCCACCCATTTCGCCAGCTATGAAATTATCTACCCATTTGATATATTTTTTTTAGCCATGTAAAGTCTTATCCCATGTTATTCGGCAACATCAAAATTTTTTCTTCTTTTCCACTCATTTTTGGCAGTTGCATGATGGCAGCCTTGGGAATTTTTTGACAACCAAGTACTTGTAGTAACAAAGTTGGTGGTAGTGATTTAGGCCAACATACTAGAACCTTATGTCTTGAAAAGGGGTTGGCGTGTGACATGGGTTGGGGTTGGTAGTACTTTGCCATGTGTGGGATGGGATATATTAGAGTACTAGGTAGCTATAAAGTTATTATAGGTAATGGCCAAAGAATACTTTTAATAAATGCATACACTTTTCTTTTTGGTATATATATAACCCATGCTCTAGTTGTCCCTTACAAAAAAAAAAACAGCAAGAATCAAATTGAGAGGTGTTCGGCAGCTGGTGGGGAAGGAGTAGTAGTAGTGACTTCCATCTTGGCAACCCATTTCTTTTTCTTCAACTAAGGTATATAGAAATTAATTAGTTAAATAAAATTCTTTCTAGTACACCCTTTTTCTTCTTTTTGTAGTAATATGGATATATTGTGTTGCTTGTAAATTAATATGCTAAATTAAATGTGTGCATGCAAAATTAATATTTACCATGTGCTTCAAAATAAATAAATTATATTGCATGAATGCATAATGATTTTCGTAGAAAAAAAAAAACCAAAGCATGTGTACAAAAGGGGTCTGCGTGGGTGTAATTATTGGGTGCTCCATATTAATTTTGTTGTTGCATTGTGGTAACTGTTAAGCATGTATAGAAAGAGCATAAAAAAAAGAAGAAGAAGACATCAAGCATGGTGGGGCCGGTTTGGTGTATCCATTAAAGGTGATATATGGGAATTGTTTGTGATTGGAAGTGCTATATTTTTGCTCATTTCGGATGCTGCTAGTGGTGAAATAAAATGGCATGTTGCTATAGATTTTCTTTTCTTTAAGACTATTTAATTTGGTCTTTATCTTGAGAAAAAAAACACAAAAGCAAAAAGCAAGCATGTCTTGAGGTGAGAGGGGCGGGTAGGATATACCTAGTAAACAACAAGCATGCATGATTTTTTTGTTATAGAAATGCTACTGTTGTTAGGCAAATTCTTGACTGCAATTATGCATGAATAAAAAAAAAATTAAATAATATTAATAGTGACATTAAAACTTTTATTGTCACTATGTGCTTATATTTTTAAGGGAAGTAATGAAAAGGGTAGGTGTATTACCTTTAATAAAAAGTAATATAATTCTAATGTGACATTACTAACATGTAAAAATTGAAAAGAAAGTAAGTAAGGGTTTATGATGGTAAACAAGCGGAATAGTGTAATGTCATTTAAAACTCTAATTAATAAAAATTAGTTCAGATAACTAAATTGAGAAACAGTTTAATAAATAATGTTATGTGCATAGTTTTCTTATTTGTGAGCATAAATGGGTAGCAAGTAAGAAATGTAGTATTTTATGAATTTTATGAGAGACTTGTACCTTAAACTAGGATGGCATGCGATTTATAGCTAAGTGAGTCGGTTTTCAACAATCACTAATTTGTATGGCTATATTATTATATTATAGGCAGTATACGTGACAAGGTGTCAAAGGTAACATAATCGACGAACGAGGAAAGTTCCTACTTCTTACACTATATACCTTCGAATTGTTGTCTTAAGCAAATATCTGTTTTATTTCTAAATCATTTATATACCTTGACATTGTTGCAAGCATTAGACTTATCGTTCTTAAATGGATTATAAAAATTTGTCTAAGTCTTTGATTCGACTAGACTATTATTTTGTGTTAAAGCTATCCAAACCAATTGACTTGGTGCGGACTATCGTAAATCTATTGAGATGAACAACCCTCATTGAAGGGGAAATTATATATTGTCGGGAAACCGACGTGCGCACACGAGTATGATTAAATGTTATGCATAACGTAGGGTACTTTAGGCTGATCACTGTTGTACTCGTTTATATTGGATTTACAGTGTAATACTGCTAATTCTAGTAAGAGTTCTTAGTCCTTAGTGACTGCTCAGTACTAATTCATGTTGAACCTCGAAATAAATAAATCCTGTAATGTTGTTGATATTCTTCAGTCTATAACGACACCTATTGAATACTCTTGATATTTTTTGATATCCTTGAACTACTTATTATTATTATACCCTTGAAAGGTTTAAATGCTTTAACTGCTTGTCCTTCTGGCTATATTACTTGCTGGGCAAACTTGTTGCTCATTCTTGCTTCCTAAAACATTACAGTTAAGGCAGAGCAAGGCGGTACTTCAGGACAGGACAAGGGAAAGGGCAAGGCAACAGAATAACTTAGTCCTTAAGACTAGAAGTATTATTATTATTGTTATGCTTGTTATGATGTATTCAAGAATGATTAAGTTATGTTTAAGTTAATCACTGAATTGTCGTACTAATGGTTACGGTACCTTGGGACGCGAATATTTATATTATATCAATGTAAATTATTCTATTATTTCCGTTGTTGATGATTTAGTAAGATACTCGTAGTTGCACGTGATGCACCGAATTCGTGATATAGGTGTATGAATTTTGGGGGAGTCACATTTGTTGGCCGTATCCAACAGAGGTTCTAGATTTGTCTTATCTAGACCTTGTGTTCCTCCTTGTGTAGAGGATTTTGTATGTGAAGGCATCTTTGTACCTTGAGTGGACTGATGTAATTCTTTAAGAAAGACAGCCAAATTTGTTATTTACTGACTTAATCCATCAAATTCTTCACGAGAAACGGGATTAGACTGGTCAGACGAAGACATGATTGGTTGTAGGCTCGTGGCCTTTTTGGATTTTGAGCGGGTAACAGGCCCAATGATTTCCCTACAAAAGGCTTATGTAGTTTAGTCCTAGGGTAATGTAAAGGTTATCATAACATGTCCGTTTTAGGAATATTATTTTGCAAAACCGGGTGTTAATTGATAACATGCATGCACAGATAATCTTCATATTTTCTGTTAAATAAAGATGAGCATGGAATAAAATTATAAGTAAATGCTTTTACAAGTAATTGAAAATGGAAAGCATGAAGAGACTTTCCTCCGCGTTTGGTTTATCAGAGGTTGACCTATCTTAGGGTTTCTCTCGCGGCTTTTTGGCATGAAGGTTCCCAGATCATCGCAATCTACTTAACGGGAAATTAATCCGATCTTTCAACTGGAGCGAATCTGGGTGGTGCCTTTCCTGAGCCCTGTTGGAATTATTCTTCCTACGAGTCCACTAATCAAACACCGACAGGATATCCTCCTAATGGAGGAACCACACAACATACATTTACATACAACGTGTCTCACCATTTATGAAAATGATGACATGTGCGAAGCACTAATATCACAGATAGATATAGTATAGTGCAATAAGTAAAATGCATTCGTACACATTCATCATAAATGTAAATGCAATATTCACACACAAGCATACAACAGTTTTGAAAAGCTTATAATAGTGGCTTAAGCCCTCTTACTGGAGTCCCCAGCAGAGTTGCCACCTGTCGACATCGGGATTTTTAGTGTCCCTTTTCGTTACTTGTTCTTTGGTGTTCTCATGTTAATGTGAGATTTGTTTGAAAAAACAAGTGAAAAAGGTCCGATATGTATAATGTCGACGATTTGACTTTAAGAGTCGCCAGTTGGTGTATTTAACTTGTTGCACCAATGCAACTGAAAAAGGTTTGCACATTGACCCAGTGATGTGACACTGCTAAATGGGTCTGTGAAACCGAGATTCATTTGGGTCTGGGGGCTTGATTATGCGAAGGAAAGGTGTTAGGCACCCCCCGACATCCGTGTTGCCACGATGACCGCCACTTTTCAAAGAAACTGTTATATGAATGTGTGTGTGTGTGTGTGGATCAATGTGCAATTATTTGGAAGTAATGCTACACCTCGTTTCGCACCTATATACAAAGGGTTTGAATTTATAGAAAAATTCAGTTTTAAACAAGATATAGCAATGAAGTTTTATAAAAAGAGGTTTTTCAAACCCCGTGCTCAATAGTAATTGAGGCATTTGATACTTCCATTTTATAATTAAATGTTCGGCTTGTTTGCTTTTATTTTAGAGATGCGAAGCATCTTCGAGGAAATAATATACAGCAATGCCGAACTCCTCATGGGCATGACAGCCATCAAAGGAAATTCAAACACTATAAAATAATTTACAAAGTACATTAGCAATTTGAAAAAAGTCCATCATGGGAACCGAATCTAGATTCAGTAAACTGAATATGTGATCACATGATTCCTAGGCTCACATGATCTCATAGGTTTGTATGGAAAGTAGTAAGCGATTATATATATAAAAGTTATAAATATATATATATATATATATATATATATATATATATATATATATATATACGGAACTTGATCAACCACACAAGCAACTCCATGGGGATCGAAAATGTAAATATATAAAAGCGGTAATATATATATATATATATATATATATATATATATATATATATATGGACATGATCAACCACCACGTAAGTAAACTCACTGGTGGGACGAAATGTAAATAAAGTTGTAAAAAGCGATCAATCGGCACGCAGAAGTGAACTCCAGGAGACTGAGAATGTAAATGTATATATATATATATATATATATATATATATATATATATATATAAGCGATAAATGCAATTGGATGTAAATCTAGGCTCATCGGATATAAAAATGACAATTATATATATATATATATATATATATATATATATATATATATATATATATATATATATATATATATATAGCGAGTAAATATAGGATGTAAAATCCGGGCTCATCAGGATATATACGACAACAATTATATATATATATATATATATATATATATATATATATATAAGTAAGAACGCTCTAGACATAAGTTCAGGCTCAATCGAGGCATAACTCGATAATGTTAGTCCATATATATAAAATATATACATATATAAGTATATATATATATATATATACAGACAAAAATGAAAACCATGGATCGAAGTTCGGGAAAATGCACACAACACAACTCTCAATGCGTATAACAATGTGTGCTAATATGAGAAGGCTTTATAGAATGTGAGAAGGCTTACAGTGGGCTGCCAATGTTGACTTCTATGACTCTATATGGATAAACACTCAGCTCCCACCGAATAAAAAGATTGCTATATGTGAGCTAACAGATGTTTAGAGATGAGGAAACACTCAATATGGGTGTGTACAGAGTAAATTGGACAGGGCTTCATCGCCTTTCTCTCTCCTTTTTTTTTCTTCAAATGGCTGACCCCAAGGTCTATATTTATAGACTGATGGCCGTAGTAGTGTACTACTGGCAGCCGCAATTACACTATGGTGGTCGACGGTCCCGAACTTCGTGGTCCTGTCGTCTCGAAGTACGTGCACTCGTGCACTGTAATGTCCGCTCGAACTTGCATAACTTCAATCCGAGCATCCGAACGAGGTATATGTGACCTTCTTCGGACCGCTTGTGTCGAGAGTTACACAATGACATGGATTAGAGGTTGTACGAAGTCAGGAAGAGGGGTCCATGCCCATGGTCTTCATGCTTCAAAATCTATCCAAGGTACTGCCACTCGTAATAGTCACTTGGGATTCTAACTCCTCGCTTCTTATGGGACATCGTTGGATGTATGTATGTATGAAGTGTTGAGACGACGTGCAGGTGTTGAAGGGGCAAGATGACGTTTGACTCTTCGCCGGGGTTATCGTCAGTTTGAGTTGAAAGCAGACGTTGCTCAAGGTTTCATCTGAGATTGGACTACTTGTTTGTATGCTGCAATGTCATCTTGTGAGAGTGCCTGTCTGCCCGTTGTTAGCTCCGGGTCTGAGGTATGAGTGCATCGGCAAGAGGTCTGAGCTTGAAGCTGATAGCATGTATTTGAAACAGACATTTCTAGAGTTATCGCCGAAACTGCAACAACACTCCTTGGGGTTATTGCCGAGGACTATACTCGGGGTTATCTCTGAGGTTGGAAATGATCCTTCCGGTGTGTGTTCCGAGGTTGGAAATGATGTTCCCGTCCGGATTTCGAGCTTGAACTTCCAGTAGTATTCGGAATGGATGTAAGTTGTCTTCTAGGGTTATCTCCGAAAGACGAATCTACCCTCCTGCACTGTTAGTAACAGGCGTGCAGAAAATTTCGAGTGTCTACAATAAATATCTAATATTTTTGGAATATAAATGGTATTTAATTTATTTAATTATAATATTAAATAAATTATTTAAAAATGATTTTAATATTTGAAAAATCATGAAAAATTATATTATGGTGTTAGAAAATATTTTAAGTTATTTCTAATAACTTTTGATATTTTGTGATGAATTTCATTAATAAATTTATATTAATTGGTGATTAATTTATTTAATGAATATATTAAATAAATTATAGAAAATTAGAATTAATGCTTCAAAAAAATAATATAAAAATGATTTAAGGGTTAGAAAAATAATATGAGTTATAAAATATAACTTTTGATATTTTGTTATGAAAATATTAATATTTTAATATTAATAGAAATTATCGGATAATGGATTTAACTTTTAAAAATCATATAAATATGATTTTAAAGTATTAAAAATACTTTGTGATATTATAAATATATTATAATATTATTATGTGATTTTCATTAATATTTAATATTATATAAATATTAAGGATAATAGAATAATGTGATATTTATATTATATAAATACGATAGAAGTGATTGAAAAATTATGATAAATGGAAAAAATTATTTGAAAATTATTACGAGCTTATGAAAAATATTTTGACTGGTAATAATTATCTAAGATATCTGTGAACCAGTTTAGACCGAGTCTTAGTGATTTTAGACTCTAGATTTGTTTGACTAGACCATTAGGATGTTAGAATTTTGTCGGGCTCAAGTCAGACTGACACTACACCAAATATGGCCTCTAGCGAATGAAATTTTGTGAAGGAATTTATTCCTTCACATGAGGAGTTGTTTAGCGAAAGAACATTGAAGGAAAAAAGTATAGTGACAATATAGTTATTAGCGAAAGAAACATCCTTCACAATTTATATATTTTTTCCTTGCAAAATTGGGGCGATAGAAAGATTTTTGGAGACAATTTATGATGAAAATTTGCGAGGAAAAAATCTATTTAGTGAAGGAATTATTACTCACGATATATCATTATTCAGAAGTTTGACAAAATTGGTCGTAATCTTGTTCTAAATAATTTTTTTTTATTTATTGTGGTGAATATAAATACCTTAAATTTTTTACAATAGTAATTTAATTTTAATAACAGTTTTTAAGTAACTTATAATATCAACTATTTATTTTAATAAACTATAAAGAAAATAACTTTACACTATGTTAAACTTTAAAATTTCTCCATAAAAGTTTATTTTTATGATCATAATTAAATAAAGTAAAAGTTAAATAAAATAAAATTAAATAATCCAAAAGACTTTAAATTTTATTTTAAGTATATAATATTAATCTAAAAAAGTCTTTTGGAGATTAATTTAAAGTAACTTTATTTTTTGGTATTGTATGTAAGTACGAGTTCTTAAAACTCATACTTATGTGACATTCTTGATTCGTAGTTATATGAAATGTTTATGAACCCCTCAGTGAATGGACGTCAAAGGTATGACTAGGGTAAGTTCTTAAACTCATATGATTGTGGCAAGCTTATGAACTCATAAGTGTGGTTTGACGAACTGGGTATAGTTTTGTGTGAATGGAGTGTTAAGAATAATAGGAATAGATAGACTATTTAAACAAGTGATTATTAGTGAAGACATAAGTTTTCCAAAACCTCCTAGCTATGCTAAACATCGAAATTTTGACATCAAGCTAAATACACACTATGTGCTTTTTAAAAAAAATGTAGACTCGTAACCATTTTTGAAACTGTTTAAAGTACAGTCTATGCTACTTATTTCGGCTAGACGCAAATGGTTTGAAATATCAAAATATATTTTATCTATCACTCATGTACCATGTAACCTGGTGCAGAGATGATAAAAAGGTGATGGAGTTGTCAATACAGAAATACTTAGTGTGAATTTGACCTAAAGTCGTTATTCCACTATTGTATGATGTGTTATGATAAAGTCATACAATGACGGCATCCTCAATCATTATTAATCTGAAGACGACATCACGACGTCATTCTCAAAAAATGTTTTCAAAATTTTAATTTGCCAACGGGGTTTGGCTACACCTAAATAATTTGATTGAATTGAATTATTGATATGAGTCTACGCTATTCGATTCAGCTAGACTAATGTTATGAAAACTCTAAGTGTTCATTGAAAGAAATTTCCCGAACCAAATTGTTTTGGTGCGGAATCCTATTATAAGACTGAGTTGAACTATGTTGTTTGGATAGATAATCCAATCAAGTAGCGTAAATATTCGCTAGATATGATTAATACGTTATGCATGACGTAAGAGTACAATAGGCTAATCACCTAAAGTACTAGCAACGGTAGTTTACCTTCTTTGTGATTGTAAACATACCAAGTAATGTATTGTTTTGCAGTATGAATACCGTTAAAACTATGTGTTCATGGTCTATATGACCCCTCAGTACAATTTGAAAACTTTTACTCTTGTGAGTGGTGTATTGGGTAGCATGTGATGATATGTGTGAATGGTGTAAGCTGTACGGTGTAAGGTGTAAGGTGAATTTCGGGGACGAAATTCTTAGAAAAAGGGGTGAATGTGACAACCCGAAAATTTAGACAATTTATTAAAATCTTAAATGATTGATTTAAGGTCAAATAATAGACCTAGACAGAAAATAAGTGTATGCATTTAACGTTTTTGGGAAGGAATTTTGAGGATTTCAAAATTCTGTGAAGGATTTAGGTGAATTATTCAGGATTAAGTGTATATGTGAATATGTTCGGTGTTTATGGTTATGTATGTGTTCAGAATGTGGTTAAGGGTTAAGGGTTGACCAGATAACTTTTATCAGTGTCAAAACTTAGTATTATATTAAGAACTTCAATGTTCAGTGAGAAAACCCTAACGTCTGATAAGAAACCTTAGAAACTGGTTCTGAAACCCTAATTTCAGTTCTGGGAATTCGAAACCCTAATTCGGAAATTGAAAACCCTAATCTGGGAACTTAAATGATAATTATAATGCTCAAGTGCTTATGATTATAAGCTTAATTAATTAGCAAACCCTAATTTCCAATTTTTGAACCCTAATTATTCCGTCAGAAACCCTAAATGTACAGTGGTGGTTTTAATTGCTAATTTAGCAATATTAATTAGGTAATATTAATCCTAATTAGCCAACTTGAATTATGATTAAGAAATCTTAATATAATTAGAGAATCTTAATTACAATTTAGAAATGTTAATTTTTTATTTCAAAAACCTTAATCCGAAAATCCAAGAAATGTGATTGTTGCGAACCTTAGGTTTTAACCCTAAGGGTTAAACCCAAAGGGTCAAACCCTAAGGGTTTGATCAAATGACCAATTTAGAATTAAAATGGTATGCAAAATAACCAAAATGCCCTTTCTTAAAACCTAAGCAAAAGATAAGGCCAATCTTGTGAGTCATCAAACCTAAGGTTTAGCCCATATGTCTAAAATCTTAGCGTTCTCAGCCAATACAATGCCACCTAGCAACTAGATACATTAAATCAAATGGATCAAAGATATAAAGTAAAGAAAACTTACTTTACTCTTCCAAATAGCCAAGTCCCTTCTTTCTCTATATTTTCGGATCTTAGAGTGAGAAAGTGTGAGAAACAAAGCCAAGATCATGTAATAACACACCAAGATCAGATCATCAAGATCAGGCCTAAGAATCAAAGTCTAAAGATGTATAAACCCTTATCCTAGAAATCCTTAGATCTGATGTTTGAAGTTGTTATTTGTTGGTTAGATATATGTTAGAGGGTGTCATTTGATGATCTGGGTTGCTAAAACTTAGATCCATATCATTTTGATACTCGAAATTGGAGATTTCTCAAATCTGGAAAAGTTAGAAATTTTCGTCTGACAAGCAAATGTCAGGCTTCATAGATCGGTGTTTGGTAATGGTTTTAGTGTTTTAAATGTTTGTATTGATAGTATGTTATGTGGTCTTACTCTGCAACTTGAATTAAGGTTGAAACATGTCTAGATTTCCCTTTATAAGCAGTCAAACTGCGTTGACCAGTCACAGAAATGGATTTCTGGGCAACCTAGAAACCCAGATCTCGTCTGACAGTGGTTTTGTAAGGCTTTGATCTTGCTGCTGTTATATGTTTTGGCCAAGTTTTTGTGTTTTTGTTGTAGGCTGACATGAGTACTACACGTTAAAGGCTTTAGATCACTCAGGTCTTGCTCAGAACCAAATTTATTGGTGGTCAAACCACCATTGACCAACTGACCAGATGAAGATTTCTGGAAAACCCAGATCTTCAAGAACCGTGTCCTGACTCCTAGTTTGACCAGCCTTGATCTTGCTTATGTGTTGTTTTTAGACTGATATAAGATTGTATACTTGTACTCTGACATCAGGACTATATGTAGGAACCATTATATCTAACAAACTAGACCTAGGATGCAAACGACAAGGATTAAAAGTACCCCTCTTGAACTGTTCTTTATTTCTGGAAAACCCAGAAATGAAGAACAGCTTCTGACAAGCTTTTCATCGGCTAATATCTCAGTGATGTGTTGTTATTTGGATCTGAAATTTGTTTGTTAGTGTAGTATTACATTGATACTACATGTGTAACACATCAAACCGCCCAAAATCATAAACATCAAAGTTTTAGACTTGGTCAAACGTGGTACCCTGTAAACTGTTATGAGTTTCTGGGTTCTTGCTCAAGAACACCTTTGGCGACAGATTTGTCGCCTAAGCCCCTTTTAGCGACAGTTAATTAGGAAATTGGTTATACTAATTAAATAAATAGAAATAAATAATTTTTAATTATTAAAAATACATAATAAATTATGAAAAATTATTTCTGGAAAATAGTTTTTAATTATTTTAAGTATATTTTAGAAATATTTAATATTTTTGGAATATAAAAGGTATTAATTTATTTAATTATAATATTAAATAAATTATTTAAAAATGGTTTTAATTCATGATAAATCATGAAAAATTATTTTATGATGTTAGAAAATATTTTAAGTTATTTTTCGATGACTTTTAATATTTTTGTGATGAATTTCATTAATAATTTATTATTAATGGTAATTAATTTATTTAATAAATATATTAAATAAATTATGGAAAAATAGAATTAATGTTTTAAAAATCATACAAAAATGATTTAAGTGTTATAAAATATTTTAAGTTATAAAATATAACTTTTGATATTTTGACATGAAAATATTAATATTCTAATATTGATAGCAATTATCGATAATGAATTTATCATTTTAAAATCATATAAATATGATTTTAAGGCATTAAAAATACTTTGATATATTATAATATTGTGTTATGATTTTCATTAATATTTAATAATAAATAAATATTAATGATTAAGGAATTATGTGATATTTAATTCATTTAAATACAGTATTAATGATTGAAAAATTATGATAAATGATATGAATTATCTTAAAAAATTATTATAAGTCTGTGAAAATTGTTTTAACTGTTAAGAAAATTATTTGTGATAATTGTTAAGTGTTTAGGCAGAGTTTACTTGAACTTAAACTCGATATTTGTTCGACTAGACAATCGGGATGATAGAATTGTGACGGTTTCAAGTCAGACTGAAATAGTTTGACCTGATACTAAGTCTTATGTGTTGTATACATTGATAGGGTTATGTGCTTTGTGTTTAGGTTATTCTATGTATATATTTAACAGTATTATACTGTGATGATATTATTCTAATATTAGAGATCTATATTACTAATATTAGGTCTTCGGATAAAGCGTTATAAATTGTGTAGTGGTAATCAACGGTTCAGGCAAGTTTTTACTTAACTCTACTAAGAGTTGTTTCATTCAGATATGCTTATGGTTAATTATTGTTGATTGTCATGGATAATTGTACTCTGTACATATTGCATGTATAAGTCAGGTATGAAAGGCTGATCACCTTCATTACTAGTTGGTCCAGATATATTTGTTCATGTTCAATACTTGTTCAGTCAAAAGTTTGTTCGTGCTAGTTCTCAATTATATTGATGAATTATAGCCAGCTTATTATTCACACTCTTTCAATCATGATATGTCCTTAAATTGTATTTAAACTTGCTGGGCAACTTTCATGCTCACTCTTGCTATATCATGATAAACATTGCAGATAAGGCGAATGCGTTTGGATACAGGAAAAGATTAATGCCAAGTTCAGTTTGGGATAAAATGTGCGGCTAGTTTGTAATAGTATAGTTAGATAATAATGTTATGTGTTAGATAGTTTATGATTTGTGTATAAGTTAAGGTTACTCGATTTTGCGGAATAGTGTGTAAAGTGTAATGTATAAACAATTTATGTTTATATCTTCCGCAATAATTGTAGAATGATTGAACCGAATCCGCGATTATTTGGGACCCGAATTTGGGGCTCTCACAGGTTCCATGACACATTGATGATATAAAAATACATTTTGATACATTTCAAATCATTTTTGTCTAGCCGAAGAGATTAGCATAGACATACGAATAACGGTATTATTTTTAAAACTCATTGGTTTCATCATTTAATCCAATGTTTTTCAAGAAAATAAAAGTGCAAACATCAGCACGAAGTCAATAAATTTTGAAAGTCTAGCATAGCTAGTAGATTTAGAATATCTAAGTATCCGTCAACTTCAATCTTTACTTCGTTACTTCATTACTTGACCATTCTATTAATCTTCAACTTCATCAATACTCTCTATACTATAACCGTTTTCTACCCAAAATAGTTCATCAAACTTACTACACATTAGAAATCCAGGAACTTGCCACAATAATATGAGTTTAAGAACTTGTCCTAGTCAGACCATAGGCGTCCATTCGCTGAGGGGTTCAAAACTTACCATATTATTATGAGTCACGAACTTACCATATGCATTAGTTTTAAGAACCGCACCTAATCGTAATAATATCTGACTAATCTTAATAGTTTCTAATTATCAAACATACACATGAGAAAAGAATCACATTTTCGCTACATATACATTGATAGCACGACACCGACATTCCAATGATTATCAATGTTATAAACTGAGTGCAAGCACAAAACCCTCGCCCATACAAAGGTTTGTACAACTCAGCCATCATATGAGTCCTCAATTGAAATCCCACATAACTTTATCTTACTTATAACAACTTACCCTTAACTTGCTCAATACGAATTCCTCGTATCACATTATCTATAACTCCTCGTGAGTATACCTCGTACTATATCATAGTACATTAACTTCATAGCATCAAGCTATAATTATTCCAACATTACAGACTATCTTTATTTTATAAATTAAACTGATCACATCGTGATCTTATTCTATAATCATCTCCCTTAAAATTCTTTTCATAACTCATGATCGTTTTGTTTTGCGATCCTCTTTCTTTCCTTTTTCATCATTTATGATTTGATTTATGCTTTTCATTTTACAGACTTTGTTTATTCATCATTATTCGTTATCTTGGCTATTGGAGTTAGGCAACTCCCATTTTTATCTTTATATCTCTTCAAGATTCTTCTTTGAATTTTCTTGTTTATATAACAATTCTTCCTTTAAGAATTTCCAACTTCATTTATATTGCTCAACATTTTATTCGAGTTCTACATTTTCATCATACGTATCCATTTTCTATACTTGGTACAAATCGAGTCTCTAATAGTTTCAATATGGTACGCTGACTGGTTTCGAACAAACAACCAAAAAAACTAGGTTTCGAGTTGCTAGTTCGTATATACCTCCGCTCTATGAAGGAATCGTTTAGCCTAGATACCATACATCAACTATTAAAGAGTACAATTGTACCATACTTAAATATAACTTTTTGATTTCTAACTTCTTTATCATCTTCTCCTTTATTCTCTAAGGTTATAGCTTAGGGTACTCTTACCTAAGGTTTATAACCTACAACTATGATACCAACTGTAACAATCCCAAAATTCATACAATTTAATTCTCGACTTCGGTCATTAATAATATATTCAACCTCTAATTTTACATCATTAAACGATAAAACAACCATTAAAATTTGCGGAATAATTAAAATTTTCTATTACAAACTAACCCCGTTCCCAAAACCTTTAACCTTTACATCTAAACATCTGAGAATCATTTTAATACTACAATAGTTTACATCGCAAAACTATATTACAATTCAACATTAATACATTATTCGGAACCTTAAACATGGTTCTAATAAACACAACTAAAGTGTATAAATCTTCAAGTATCACATCTGATTCATGTCTTTCAAGTAACACATAACTTTATCTTGAATCTTGAACCTGCAAAAGTGGTTATTTGCAAGGTTGAGCTCGACAGCCCAACAAAATCTAACAGTTTTCATGCATCACATAGCACATAATAACATGCTCAACATATAACATACATGATACAATTCATATAACAGGTATAAAGATTGAGTCCTTACTCAATCAGCATGCTTTAATCAATCAACATAGTCATAAATTGACTTTAACATTTCATACTTTCAACATATAAATAACACGGTATGCTCGTTGCAATAAAGATTTAAAACAGTTAATCATCAAGTTCACATAACAAATAGGAACTAAAAGACTTGCCTGATTCGTAGTTTATGAACTACGACTTAACTGCTTAGCGTTTATCTGCACTTCATTTATTTCTACACAGTTATATAATCATGGATTCACATCCATTAGTCATATATTTCATACGCTCTTAATATAAAAAACAAATATTGTTTCCTAGCTTGGTTTCCTTTTACTTGAACATCGGATAACCATGAGACTAGTTCATTCTATTATAATATTTATCTAAACAATCTTGTTTCATATCTTGTAGTCCTTAAAGACAATATATGACCATAACTTAAGACCATACACTTAACAAAATCGCTTCTTGGTCATTCTCTAATCTGCACATGCACAAGATCAAGATTTAAGTTGGGAGTGGCGCTACCATGCCGCTTACTCCTAGCCAAAAACCAGACTTGAACTTTTCATTGCTCAGTTTAGCCCTAACCTACTATGCATTCTGATACATACTATAAACATACATCAAGTAGGTTATGATATTTCTTCAAGTTCATATTTCAAATCATTTAGTTTTGAATTACATAGTTCTATGTTGAATTATTTACATCAACAAGGCTTAACAACTTCTTTTAACAAAGGTTCAAGGTTTATAAGCTTTTAAACCTTATATTGGTACTAACAACCTTTAATACGCATGTTCACATGTATCTATCTCATTTACATAGACATAGAATAGTTCATATTTTTAAAACGTGCTTAAATAACTTATGTCATCCTTGATTTGGTGAGTGCACATATCATTCATGTTCAAAGGCATAAATAACTCTAGCTTGCTTGCTTATAAGGTCATAATGCAAGTAACAATGCTCATAAAAGTTAGTTTCTAAAACTTTTAAATTTCTCTTTGAAAACACATATTATCCAAGCTATACAAGTCATCTTATACGAGGTAACTTAAGATCACATTTTATGCTCTCATGACTCCACCATATGCTCACTACAAAGTTAGAACTCAAGTGACTTATTGTTCGTCAAGTTTTGTTTTCAAAATCTTCAAGTTTCTTTTTAAAACACATACTAAGTCATGCTTAAGCATCCCATTATGAGTAAAGTAATCTTAGCCATATGATATGTCTACTATCATGCATAATCATGTTTTATTACTTAGAATAACATAATCCATCGTCCGGAGCACTATACTTGCGTATGTGCTCGTTTGACGCCCTCCGATCGCCTCCTATTACGTAATAGTCACCAAGATGATTGTGTTTGACCCTTTTTAACTACCTCCAATTAAACAACTTAAAGAACAAAAGTTCTAGGTCTATTCGTCCTCGTTCCGGATCATCTTGAATCACCTCAATCGGAGTTCGTATGAAAACTTTATGACCGTTTTACCAAAATAGGTCAAAGAAGTCACATTTAGCACACATGGGGTGCGACCGCGCCCTTTTTCCTCACAAATACCGCTACCACGCCATTGCCCAATTGGATCTGATGAAGGCCTTGCAGCGAGGCTTCGAATATAACACAGTTTTAGTCATAACTTTCTCATTTTAAGTATGAATTAGTTGGTTTTCAATTCGTTGGACTCGTTAAACTCTTAGCTACTCATCTAGAGAATAATTATAACACTTCAAACATATTAAAAAAATCATTTTAAGGGTTCCAATTCAATGTTCATGCTATATTTTCATGTTTTAAACACATTTAGCGAATTCATTCACTATGAATTCGTTTATCAACCAAATTGGTCCGTTCAACTTTTGTTGTTTTCGTTTCTTCATATTCTAACAATATTTATCATCAATTTCAGATTCTATCCATCAATTTTGACTCCAACATAAGTTCAAATATACATATGCCATAAAAACCCAAGTTTTTCATCTTTAACATATTCTTATGATTTTGATTACTCTAGAATCAATTAAAGAGACTATATATACTAGATTATACACCCATATATATATATATATATATATATATATATATATATATATATATATATATATAACATCTCTTCAAATCACCCAACCAAAATAGCTTTTAAGTGAAGAACTTGAGAAACTATATATTAGAATTTTAGAACTAAATGAATACCTTTGATTCTTGTTAAACTTGATTTGATGATGAGAAACCTTCTTCTTCTTCCTTGATTCCTCCAAGCTTCTTCTTAAGTTCTCTCTAGAATTCTCCCAATTCTCTCTCAACTCTTCTTTTTCTCTTCTTCTGTGTTTTTTCTTCTCTTTTCTAACTTACTTACTAACATATAACGTATATAATAATTTAGGTATTCATTATATAATATAATTATATCTATTAACTGACATCAGTTTTTATTTTTTTGAAACTCAAAAGTCATAAGGCTTGTTTGGCTAACTAACTAAAAATTAACTCATTAAATCTTACACCTTGTTTGGTAAAACAAATTTAAATTAAAGATTTAACATTCATTAAGCCTTGTTTGGCAAAAACCGAATTAACCTCCCTTAACTTATTTTAATAACTCCTTTATAATATAGTTTATGGTCACACTTTAATTAAATAAATTCCTATATTCAAATGAAATTAAATCTAATAACAATTTATTAAATCCATTTACCACATAAACCCATACAATAAAATTATAATTTTTATTATAATTATAATTTTATTTAATAAATTAACGTATTACATTAATTACAAAAATCAAATTAAATAACATTATAACAAATCATATAATCCTTAATAACTCTCTAATTTAGTTATTGAGTTAAATTAGAGTATTATCTCATAAATTTAATTCATCACTCTTTTATGTTAATTAAGTTAATTTCTATAACTCATGAATTATTTACTTACTAATAAAAAATCCAACAAATATCTACTAAACAACAAACACATCAAATAAAAATATTTATTTAATTCAATAAATATTTGAAATTATAAATGAAATTCTGGATTGTTACAGAGACCGCTGGCTAAGCTATGATGGAGTTGAAGATTTCTGAAAGGACTCGAAGCATCAACTGATTTAACTTCCTATGGTGAGAAGCATTCCTCAAGTTTTCCATTTGCATTTTTATACAACCAATAGTTGCTTTTTACAAGCTAATTTCTTACTTTAGCAGGCAGGGCATCATGCACAAGAGGATTCTGGTGAAGAACTAGGACAACTCACTGTTGGAATGGTACGCATGCAGGCAATGTTTATCATGGAATGGACGGAAAGACAATTAGGAGATCTTTTCACGAAGGATGTTTAACATGATCTGTCCAGTATTTTCATCACAGCAGCTTTACTTCACTTCTTACAAATTAATTCTTACTCATTAGCTGCTATATTAAAGTTAAAGCTAAGTACATGTATTATTTAAATTTTTGTAGCAGCAATACTGTCAAGCTATAGAAAATTATCACCTACCTAAGCATTAATTTTGGAAGATCTATAAGCTATCTAACTCTATTATGTTTTTGCAGACAATTTTGAAGATTCCGTGGTTCACCGATAATATTTTCACTCATCTATTATCTTGCATTGGGAGCGTGTTTTGTTGCGATCTACATTGGGTCCCCATTGACGTGGTAAATTTTTTATACCCAAATGACTAGTTTAAATAATCTATTTTCATTGATGAATATTCGGTGGTTTATTCGCTAAAATTTTATGATTAACTTTGACCATGTGGGAAATAAACTGTGATGGGAAACTCATCGTATACGCATGTTTATTTGTCTTCTATAACTATAGTCTTCTCGAATGCTTGTTGCATTGTGCCTCTTGTGAGCTTTTTATGAGCATTCAGTTGTTTATCTTGCCTCAAGAGCCATGTTATGTTTATCTTGCCTCAAAAGCCATGTTTTCTTTAAAAAATAAAATAATAGAAATTAGTCTCCTCTTTTATTCATTTCATTTGATTCCCCCTGTTTACAAATTTTGTGTATGCCCCTTGCTTTTACATCGGTTTTAGATCTTTATGGGTCCAATTCCAATTGAGGCATCGTAGACAACCACTACAGTGCCAATTAAGCAGGAAGATGTAGAAAGGGCGGCAAAACTGGCCTTTATTCATGAATTCATTTCATCCTTCCAAATAGCTACGAAACCTGTTGTTGATGATGAGCTTCGCTTGGGTCGTTAGGGAATAGAGGATTTCCATTGCTAGGGCCATTCTTAGAGACCTCGCAATTCTAATTCTCGATGAAGCCACTAGTGCTCTGGACACAGAAAGTGAATACAACATCAAGGTAATTATTTTAGTAATTATTATTGCATACAATGAAATGTACTAATTTTTTGCAGCTGATACTTTCTCTATATGTTGTTACCAATAGGATATTCTTCATGGATTCATAAATGATATGAATGGAAAAAGAATTGTAATTGTCATAACACATCGGTTAGTTTTCTGATAATATCTTTTCTTCTAGTTAAATTTTAGGTTGACTTTGTGTTTATGCTGATCCTGTTGTAGCCTATCCACTATAAGAGCTGCCCACAGAATCATTGTTATGAAGGGTGGTCAAGTTTTTGAGGTAGGGTTTTCTAGTTTATTTGTATTGTGTCTCTATATATTTGTGTACAGTAGGAACCGCAAGCCTTGTGTCTGACAGAAAGACTTTTTGCATGAAAATGAAAGTAACAATTTGTCAATGAATTGATGTGCAGATGGGTGGCCACATAGAGCTTCTTTTCCAGAACGGACTATACACAAGATTAAATAGAATACAGCCGGATTCCTTGCCAATCTAGGAAAATACATAGGTTACTAACAATTGCTCTACGGGTATGCATTTATAATTCTCAGTTAAGTGATTTCTTTTGCAATAGTAGCCTTGAGGAATACCATTATTTATTTTCATAAAATTTAAAAACTTTGTTAAATATCACAAAAACGTATATACAATCAAGGCTCAACCAAGAAAGTGTTAATTATCGCTTATCAAGTTAATGGTTAATCTCTCTCTCTCTCTTAATTTCAGTTTTCTAGTTTCCTCTTTTATTATTCCTCATTTTATTGAATTTTGGTGTTTCTCTTGCAGCATGAAGTTTACATGCCCGACATTGATTTCCTTGAAGAAAATGATGATGAAGTGGACCTAACATGACACATTATTCCTTATAGTTTGTTGTATGTTAGTTAATAAATATTGTAGATACTATGGTCTTTGAGAGACCAAGATACAAAACAAATTATGTACTTACGGTGGCTCGAGCATTATCTATTTATATATAGATTATTGGTTTTATTAGCTCTTTATGTATTATTTTATCAATTAGTTTGAAATAAATATGACATTTATACTTATTTAAAATATTAAATTTATTATTTCTTATAGAGATTAATAATAATAAATATGAAATCATTAATTTGAAAATTAATTATAATTTATAATGAATTTGATTATTTACCAATTAGTTTTTTATTTACAAATTTATAATATGTGAAGGAATTTTTCCCTCACTAATTTGAAGATACATTCTCAATTTATAATTAGTGAAGGAAAATTTTCTCTCGTTAAATAAATTTGTTCTTCACAATAAATTATTTGCGAGGGAATAAAGTTATTCACTAATTTCAAATAGTCCTTCTTAAAATACTATTTGTGAAGGAAACCAATCTTTCACTAAATAACAATATTCCATTACTAAATATAATTTGTGAATAAAAAAGTTATTCACAATATATCCTTCACAAAAAATATTTAATTACTACTTAGCGAAGGATACTCAATTGCGAGGAGGTCTAATGCGAGCTTTCGTGTGAAGGGAATATTTCTTCTCAATAAACCACTTGTGAGTGATATAGGGCCTCTAGTGAAGGATTTGTCCTTCACTAGAGGCCATTTTTGGTGTAGTGTGAAATAGTTTGACCTTATACTAAGTCTTATGTGTGTTGCAGACTGATAGGGTTATGTGTTATGTGTTTAGGTTATTCTATGAATATATATATATATATATATATATGATAGTATTATACTGTGATGATATTATTCTAATATTGGAGATCTATATTACTAATATTAGGTCTTCGGATAAAGCAATATAGAATGCGTAACAGTAATCGACCGAACAAGCAAGTTCCTAAACTTGAACTTCTAATTGTTGTGCAAGTTTTTCTTAACTCGATCTCGAGTTGTTTCATTCAAATATACTTATGGTTAATCATTGTTGATTGCCATGTCTAAGAATTGTTAAATTGTACTCTATACATATTGTATGTATTAATCAGGTATGAAAGGCTGATCACCTTCATTACCATTCAGTCCAGATATAATTGATATGTTCATGTTAAATGTTATTCAGCTATGCAAGTTTGTTCATGCTAGTTCTCAACTATATTGAAGAATTATAGCCAGCTTATTATTCTAATTCTTTCAATCATGATATATCCTTAAATAAATTTATACTTGCTGGGCAACCTTATTGCTCACCCTTGCTATATCATGATAAACATTGCAGATTAAGATGAATACGTCGGATACAAGGAAAAGTTAAAGATAAGTCCAGCTTGGGAACTAAATGTGCAGCTATATTTATAATAGTAATGTATGATAATAACTTTATATGTCGGATAGGATAATGAATTGTGTATAAGTTAAGGTTACTCGACCTTAGGGTTATGTGTAAGTTTAATGTATAAACAATATGTGTTCATATCTTCTGTAATTAGTTATAGAAATAGTATACCAGATTTGTGGTGATTTGGGACTCGGATTTGGGGATGTTACAGTTGGTATCAAAGCTGTTTGTTATGAACCTTAGGTAGGAATACCTGAGACCAATAACCGCAGTGATTAGGATAGGTACTAACTCAAATAGAGTTAGTGAGTAGGTAAGATTCAAAGGCGAATCTATGCGGGTTGTAAAGATACAGAGTTTCCTAAATCTAATAATAAAGGTGAACAGTAGTGGTGAATAGATAGAGTCTAAACGACTAAAAGTACAGGGATAGGAGATCGTAAAAAAAACGATCATAGTATAGAAATGAATCATAATATATACGATGAGATCACCCCGTGATCTGATAAGGTGATAGCAGGGAAAAGAATCAATCTAATGATTGAAAAGTTTATGACAAGAATGTTGTATGAAAGTTATACTATGCATTGGTACAGATTCAGGAAAGGATTATGAATATGGATTAAATAAAATTCATATTGAGAAGGGAATAGGTTTAGGTAGGGATTTAATTGAGGACTCATGTCGGTAGCTGAGTTTTATGATTCCTTGTTATGGGCGGGGAATTGTATTTGGTGTAACAATCACTTAGTTTCTCACACTAATAATCATTGAAATGTCTGTGTTGAGCTATTTTCTATATACCTGTTGAGAGGGTGATTCCTTTCTCATGTTTATAACAGATAGATAGGTTATAGGTAGAGGATACAAGGTTAAGTACAAGTTTTTAAAACTCATACTTATGTTACGTTCGTGACTCATAGTTATATGAAATGTTTATGAACCCCTCAGCGATTGGACGCCAAAGGTATGACTAGGACAAGTTCTTAAACTCATATGATTGTGGAAAGCTCCTGAACTCATGAGTGTGGTTTGATGAACTGAGTATAGTTTTGTGTGAATGGAGTATTAAGGACTATAGGAAGTGATAGACTGTTTAGGCGAATGATTATTAGTGAAGACATAAGTTTTCCAAAACTCCTAGCTATGCTAGACTTCAAAATTTTGACATCAAGTTAAATACGCATTATGTGCTTTTGAATATATATATATTTGTAATGATTTTTAAACGGTTTAAAGAATAGTATATGCTACTTGTTTCAGCTAGACGATAATGATTTGAAATATCAAAATATATTTTTATTTATCATTTATGTACCATGTAACCTGGTGCAGAGATGATAAAAAGTTGATAGAGTTATAAATACAGGAATACTTAGTGTGAATTTGATCTAAAAATCATTGTTCCACTATTGTATGATATGTTATGACTAAGTCATACAATGACGGCTTCCTCAAACGGACTGTTAATACAGTACGTCATCATGCCGTCATTCTCAAAAATATTTCAAAATTTTAATTTGCCAACGGCGTTTGGCTATACACATTCGTAAATCGATTGAAATTGATTATTGATTGAAATTAATACACTGTTCATTGAAAAAAATTTCCCAAACCAAATTGTTTTGGTGCGGAATCCAATAAGACTAAGGTAAGAAAATTTTATGTGCCCAAGGCAGATAAGAGGAACAAGAAAATGATTCCGACCTGCAGTACTTGATCAGTACAACGGATAACGGGCTAATCACCCAATATGTCCGTAAGTTATGACGGTTTGTGAAAACCCTTTGTGAAATTGACAGACAATAGTCTATATAACTCCTCAGCAATATTTGAAAATTTTTACTCTTGTGAGTGGTGTATTGGGTAGCATATGATGATGTGTATGAATGGTGTAAGATGTAAGGTGAATTTCAGGGACGAAATTCTTAGAAGAAGGGGTGAATGTGACAACCCGAGAATTTAGAAAATTTTTAAAATCATGATTGATTAATTTAAGGTTTAATATTAGAACCTAGTCTAAAAATAAGTGTATGGAATTGATAGTTCTGTAAAGGAATTTTAATCATTTCAAAATGTTTGGACAAGATTAGTATAATTTGGTAGAGTGTAAATGATAGTCTGGTAATGAGGTATAAAATTTTGGTGGATTTAAAATTCTTGTGAAGAATTATCAGGGTTAAGTATCTAAGTGTATATGAGTCGGTATATGTGATCCTATATTTGAACAATAAATCTTTATGTATACAGTTGTGATATAAGGTTCAAGGATTGATCGGATAAGTTGTAAGTTTAGTAAACCCTAAAGTTATGTTAAACATATGTTTATTAAGTTAGAAAACACTAACGAACTGTTAGAAACCCTAACGATACGTCCAAAAACCCTAATTTTAGTTCTGGGAATTTAAAACCCTAATTCGAATATTCAAAACCCTAATTTGGGAATTTAAAAGTTAAGTATAAATGGCTAAGTGTTATAAGTTATGGAATAAAAGGGAAATATCCAAAATACCCTTTAAGTTGTAGAGGAAAAGACCAAATTACCCTTAATAGGTGCGAAATGACCGAAATACCCTTTTTTCTTAAAACTAAAGCAAAAGATTTGTCAAATCTTGTGAGTCATCACTCCAACTTATCAACATGTGATATATATCTTCCAAGATCAGATTTGTAAGTGCCACCTAGCAAGAATAGATACATTGAATCAAAAATCAAATATTTAAGTAAGTAAAAATCTTACTTTACTTCTCATACTTGCCAAGTTTATTCTCTCTCTAACTTTTCGAAATCTAGAGTGAGAGGGAGTGAGAAGTTAAGCCATGAACATCATGTAGCAAGCCTTGATCAGCAACCAAGGATTAGAAATCAAAATCAAAGTCTAAGAGGTATAAAACCCTGACCTTGCAAATCCATGTGTTTCATGTTATATGTTGTTGTTTGTTGTTTAGAAGTGTGTTTAAGGATGTTATATAGTGATATATGATATTACATCATAGATCCATAACATCTAGAAGCCAAAATCTAAGTTTTTGAAACTGACTTAGAACCCTAAAAATAAGGCCTGATAGCCTAATGTCAGGGCCTCCAGATTTGTCTGTGTTAGATGTTTAAGGTGTTTTGTGTTATAGATCTATAGTATGCCATGCGAACTATGATCTGGAAATGGAAATAGGGTCAGATCATGTCTAGATTGCAAGATATAAGTGGTCAAATATGGTTGACCGACCATGGGAGACTGTTTCTGGAAAACCTAGAATTTCCAGATTTTGTTTGACAAGCTTTTTAAGGCCATGAATCTTGCTGTTATTTGCTTGTTTGGCCATGTCTTTGTTTTCATGTTGTAGTCTGATATATAGACTACATATTAAAGTCACTAGATCACTTATATCACATATGGAAAGAAATATAATCACGGTCAAACTAGCGTTGACCACCAGCTTTTGACGAAATCTGGAAAACCCTGATTTCTCAAGAACAACCCCTGACCCCTACTTTGACCAGCCTTGATATGTCATGTGTGATGTTGTTATGATGATATGTTGTTATAGAAATGAAGCATGGCATCTCCACTACAAGATGCAACCATTAGATTACACAAAGCAAACCCAAAATGACAATTATAAGGAACCAAAGTAGGTACCTAGCAACTGTTCTTCATTTCTGGAAAACCCAAAAATGAAGAACAACTCTGACAAGGTTTTTGAAGGCCTAGATCTCTTTGATCTGATGTTGTATGGCCATGAACTTGGTATGTGATTGTAGTATTATGTAAGACCCCGAATTTTTTTTAAATAAATGGAATTTCCTTTATTTATTATGTTGAAATAGTAAGGGTTGATTTGATTAATATGGAAAGTTATGGGTAAAATGCGCAAATATTTTAAATAAGCATGTGGTTATAAAATATTCATTATTGTCGGGGAATATTCATTTGGTCGTGGAATATTAAATCTATCAGGGAATATTAAATGCATTGACGCAACCTTGTGTGGACCCCATAAGCGGCGATTAGAGGAAGAAAACGACAAGAATAAGTTGTTTATAAATAACGGTGTAGTTGTTACCGTTAATACTGATTGAATACCCAGTGGTTAAAACACAGTAGCACACGGTATTACATGAATTATTGATTCTTACGTAAGAAGGCACTACTCAATAATTATTCTGATAATTATTGTTCAGTATTTTATTTTATTGATTTAATAATTCTTTGTGTTGATATTTTATATTACTGTTGTTTTAATAATTGTCACTGCACAGTATTTTCTATTATCGGAGCAATAATTCATATTATCTGAATAATATTATTAGATAAAATTATTGGTAATGTCTAGAAATTTCTGTCTAAGGAGAGGTTTGGTCATCTAATTGCGCGTCAGTAAGGAGAAATTCTTATTGGAACGCCCCTCTTTCACAGGAGCGGCACGGTTGCCAAGATCTTTGTGATTTCGTAATATTATTTGTGAATAATTAATTATTGATTTATATGAGGAGGAAAATATTGATTTTATGAGGATATTGATGGAGAAAATTTTTAATGTGACAATTGTTGAAAATTAATATTTTATCTTTTTTTGATAAAATAATTCATTTGAATATATTATTTTAATAATATATTAATGGTGATATTTTTACAATAAATGTGGGATATATGAATAAATGAGGAGGAAGAGTATTTTTATTGGATTAAATGTTTAACACATGTTTTGTGTGTTGGTGGACCCATTTCTTGACCGAAAATTGATTATAGACTGTAAAATCGCCCGTTTGTGGATTTCGGTCAATTTCTGTTTGGAATTTAGAAAAACTTTCTTCTGCAAAGTTGTAGAGAATTGAATTTCCTACAAAAAAACGCGCGATTCAAATTTTTTGATAAATGAGCTATTTATTATGAATTATTGAAGTTTTGGAGTTCCGAAATAATTGATTTTTGGGAGTTTTAATTAATTATTTTTAGAAAAACGTTTTTGGTGAATTTGTGAACCTCATTTAACATGTGAATTTTGTTTATAAATAATATTATTATATTCAATTTTCTACTTTGGTGTTCTAAGAATTTTCCTATAAATAGGGAGCTTAGGTTAGAATTGAAAATCACACGTAAACCCAAGTTTCTCTCTATTTCTCTCTCGATATTTTGAGCGTATTCTTGTGAGTATACTTTGAGTGTTGATATACGGTGCAAGTTCAAGTCATAGCCTATATCCGGTGTTTCAACTAGAAGTACTGTCTTTCGAAGTAAGGGATGTTATTTTCTTCGTCAATGATATTATTTCTTCAATATCATTATGCCGAAATATGGGTTGGAACTTTTTATCAAATTTAGAACTTTTTTATGTCGAAGTTACTATTCACGAGTTACTATTCATGAGTACTATTCACGAAGCATGATGATGTTTTTGTGAAATTTCTATCTTTTGGTGTTGGAGTTACTTATTCACGATACTCGTGACTATTCATTTAATCGACACTATTCACAAAAAAATTAATTTTTTCCTTTTCGTCCAAAATATCTATTATGGATACTAGCTTTGATTGTATCTATGTTTTGATCATTCTTGAATTTTACTTGATGATGATTATTTATGAAGTATTTTTAACTTCGGATTGTTTAAAAAGTACGAATCCATAATACTTGTTCTTTTGTTTCTTTGGATTCGTTTTTTTCTTTAAAATTATTTTCATCATCCTCGGTCCTAAATGATGATGCCATGAATATCTTTGGCACATGTAGTGCAAAGATGGTTGATTTTCTTACGAATATCTTTGGCCCGTAGTGCAAAGATGAATAGGTGTTGAGATAAACATGACCGACTGATGAATATCTTTGGCCTTTAGTGCAAAGATGAGCAGTGTTGAGATGAACATGACCGATGATGAATATCTTTGGCTCGTAGTGCAAAGATGAATATTTGATTTGAGATGAATATTGATTGATGTTCTGAGGATAAAATATTGATGATGGACCTATTAAATTCATAGATTATAGTAGATTTCATTCTCTACGTAACTCTTCTATGAATTATTATTTCCATTTTGCGAATATTGATCTCGAAACTTGTTGTCTATTTTATTCTATCGATTTTTCCTGTTGAAGACTAACGATAATTTGTTGTACATTATCTTAGTCATAACATTCTTCTTGGCTAGTTGAGCTCACCCTTTCTTTTTGTTCCATTTTTTCTTCTCGTAGCGAGATTATAGCGAGGAACTAGTCGGGGTGTGGAGTGATGGTTCTAGATAGTCATTTTAGTAGTCCTCACTATACGTAAAATCCGTATCAATAATGAGGATTTATTTGAGTGTGGATATTGTCTAGAAGACAATATTTGTATTTAAACTCATAGTATATAGGTTGTCGTATTTTGCACGACAAATGAATTAATAAAGTTGTAGTTATTTCTGTACCATGTTATTGACGACTCAGAATGGGTTAGGTGGAATGGACCTGTTTTGGGGGTGTCACATATTACATAAGTACTACAACTCTAGAACAAATTCCAACCCAGAAAGTAACAAGAACATTGATTAAAAACTAGTCAAACCTCCTACCTTAGCCTCTAACAAGAATTCTGGGTTTAGGCTCAAAAACACATATAGCGACGGTTCTATTGCTATAGGGCCCCTTAGTGACAGATAATTTTGGAAAATAATTATTTTCTTAAATAAATAGAAAAAATGATTTTTAATTATGAAAAATACAAAATAAATTCTTAAAAATTATTTTAAAGCCTGAAAATTAGTTTTTAATTAGTTTGAGTATATTTCATAAATATCTAATGTTTTTGGAATATAAATGGTATTTAATTTATTTAATTATAATATTAAATAAATTATTTAAAAATGATTTTAATATTTGAAAAATTATATTATGGTGTTAGAAAATATTTTAAGTTATTTCTAATAACTTTTGATATTTTGTGATGAATTTCATTAATAATTTATATTAATGGTGATTAATTTATTTAATGAATATATTAAATAAATTATGGAAAATTAGAATTAATTCTTTAAAAATCATATAAAAATAATTTAAGGGTTAGAACAATATTTTGAGTTATAAAATATAACTTTTGATATTTTGTCATAAAAATATTAATATTTTAATATTAATAGTAATTATCGGATAATGGATTTAATTGTTTAAAAATCATATAAATATGATTTTAAAGAATTTAAAATACTTTGTGATATTATAAATATATTATAATATTATGATATGATTTTTCTTAATATTTAATATTAAATAAATATTAATGACAATAGAATAATGTGGTATTTATATTATACAAATACGATATAAGTGAGTAAAAAATTATGATAAATGGTAATAATTATCTGAAAATTATTACGAGCTTATGAAAAATATTTTGACTGATAATAAATTATCTAAGATATCTGTGAACCAGATTAGATCGAGTCTTAGTGACTTTAGACTCGAGATTTGTTCGATTAGACCGTCGGGATGTTAGAATTTTGTCGGGCTCAAGTTAGACTGAAATAGTTTGACCTGATATTAAGTCTTATGTGTGTTGTAGACTAATAGGGTTATGTGTTATGTGTTTAGGTTATTCTATGAATATATATATAATAATATTATATTGTGATGATATTATTATAATATTGGAGATCTATATTACTAATATTAGGTCTTCAGATAAATCAATATAAAATGCGTAACAGTAATCGACTGAACAGGCAAGTTCCTAAACTTGAACTTCTAATTGTTGTGCAAGTTTTCCTTAACTCGATGCCAAGTTGTTTCATTCAAATATACTTATGGTTAATCATTGTTGATTGCCATGTCTAAGAATTGTTAAATTATACTCTGTACATATTGTATGTATTAATCAGGTATGAAAAGCTTATCACCTTCATTACCATTCGGTCCAAATAAAATTGATATGTTCATGTTAAATGTTCTTCAACTATGCAAGTTTGTTCATGCTAGTTCTCAACTATATTGAAGAAGTATAGCCAGCTTATTATTCTAATTCTTTCAATCATGATATATCCTTAAATATATTTATACTTGTTAGGCAACCTTATTGCTCACCCTTGCTATATCATGATAAACATTGCAGATTAAGACGAATACGTCGGATACAAGGAAAAGTTAAAGACAAGTCCAGCTTGGGAACTAAATGTAAAATGACTATATTTATACTTGATAATGTATGATAATAACTTTGTATATCGTATAAGATAATGAATTGTGTATAAGTTAAGGTTACTCAACCTTGGGGGTTATGTGTAAGTTTAATGTATAAATAATATATGTTTATATCTTCCGCAATTAGTTATAGAAATAGTATACCAGATTCGTGGTGATTTGGGACCCAGATTTGGGGATGTTACACCTTCCTTACTCAGTACAGCTTCCAGTCTCAGATGGCTTCAGACAAATATCAGATTACCAAGGTCAAGAAACATTCCAACGAGTCTTTTAGAGAGTATGCTCAAAGGTGGAGGCACCTTGCTGTTCAAGTTATTCCTTCTATGACAGAGTCAGAAATGGTCATGACTTTCATAAACATACAAAAAGCTCCTTTATATGAGAGAGTCTAAGCTGGTATTGGAAAACCATTTTCTGAAATGATCAAACACGGAGAGATGGCTGAGATGGGGTTGAAGTCAGGAAAGATTCAAGACCTAGCCGCTCTTAAAGCAGCTACTGAGCACATCCAGTCCGAAACTTATGGAAACTACCCCTAGAGGGTCCATAAAAAGAAAGAGGAAGATGTTTCCTTGATACGTTCAAGAATATTCTTACTCTTCTGACTACTTAGAATAAAATTACGCATCTTCTTCCACCAGCTAACCCTAATGGGAGGGGTTTCAATGCTACTCGGAAATGTGCTTATCATGCCGGGGCACCTAGACATGATACTCAAGATTGTTGGGCCTTGAAACACAAGATCCAAGATTTGATAGACAACAACGAGATCGTGGTTACTAAGCCAGATCAACCTCATGTGCAAGACATCCCTCTTCCTCAACATAAAGAAGAAGAGATCAATATGATTAGTTGGAGCAGTGGACAGAGTTCTAATTTTAATGGCGAATCATCCCAGACCATTAAAGGCGGTGTTGACAGATGGGATTATTCAAAGTTCCAATTTTCTATGGAACGCAAGATAAAATCTCTTTGTAAGTAAGTTGAAAAATTAGTAGAACATGTGTTCCATCAGCATCAACTCACACGCCAGTTAGTCATCCAGGAGCATGCCTATCTCCTTCCATTTGTTATGAGTGTTTCATCACCACCTTTAGAAAGTGAAGCACTGGAGGATAAGGTTGCAAAGAGAGCAAACGTTAAAGCCAGTCGGGATTTTACCAATAAAAGGGAATTTATATACCTGGGCCAACCTATGGAGGAGATATTTCAGATGCTAATCAACGAAGAAAGAATCACCTCCCTTCTACCTCCAATTAATCCCCATTCAAGACTGTTCAACTCAGATGGAGTATGTCAATATCATTCACATTCTCGCGGTCACAGCACAGAAGAATGTTGGGCACTCTGCCACCTTATTCAGAATTTAATTGACAACAGTGTCCTGCAATTGGCAGATGATGACACTATGCTACTCGAGAGTGGGAATACCTATCCTACTAATGGAAGGTGATAGTAGCAGTTATATCCCCTGAGGCTGATGAGACTGTCAAACCATTTCCCATACAGACAATTCAACTCAAATGAGCAGACAATCCTTTGAAAGTGGCTACACCAGAGCCAATTTCTTTACCCTTCAGACCACAGTATCATCTTGTCAGCTTACACAAAGTCCCAAAAAATTATGGAGAAGCTGAAGGATCCACGTCTCATAATATTGCTACAATGTCGAAGGAAAATCCACTATATCTTCCTTAGAGGATGATGAAGCCCACCATGAAAGTAAAGGGGAAGATTCCCATGGAGAAGATTGAGAAATTCCTACGCACTATGGGCCATAATGAAGCCAAGATGGTTTTAAGCTTAAGAGAAGCTCCACATCAAATCTCAATACTGGACTTGGTTTTCTCTTCTGAGGATCACATGAAGATCTTACTAAAGGTTTTGGAAGAAGCCTACTTACCAAAATCAGTGGATGTGGAAAAATTTCAACATCTAGTTGATCACATTTTTAACAACAATGTGATATCCTTCACTGATGATAACAAACCGCCCGAAGGGACCAGTCATTGCAAGCCATTGTACATCGCAGTTTTTGTCCTCCGGGTATATATTAGCTTAAGTTTTGATAGATGGAGGTTTGTCTCTGAATATCTTTCCTTATGCCCCTTTGGTGAAGATGAATATCAATCTCGAGCGGATCTGAAGTAGCCATATGGTTATCAAAGCTTTTGATGGGTCCCGATGAAACGCCGTTGGAGAGATTGAATTACCAGTGGAGATTGGTCCAAATACATTCAATGTATCCTTTCATGTGCTCAAGATAGATTCAGGATACAACCTGCTATTGGGGAGACCATGGATCCACGTGGCTGGAGTTGTTCCTTCTACACTTCATCAAAAACATAAACACATTATCAATAGTAGTCTAGTCACTGTCAACGCTGAGCCAAAATGTCCTGAACAAGGAAACCTACCACTCATCAGCTTCAATTCAGAAGTTGAGACGACCAATTTTCATATTTTGGAAGTGAGCAACACACAATACCATCCTATTGGAGCGCCACTTCCCGTACCTAAGATTTCTGTCGAAGTAATGGCAGCTACCCAAGAAATGATGTCATTGCGTCATCAGCCTGGACAAGGGCTAGGTAAAAATCAACAGGGTATTAAGCACCCAATTCAAATGTCCAGTCAAACCGGGACAGCCAGATTAGGCTATTCTGTATGACCCCAACTTTTATGAATAAAGAATAATTTTCTCGAAATATATTTTTGAATATTATGGTGTGGATTTGATATAATATTATAGTTGTGGGTAATATTTACAAATTTTTCAAAGTAAGCAAGTGGTTATATAATATTCAATTGGTAGGGGTATATTCGTTTTAATAGGGAATATTCATACGACGGCTCAACCATTGGTGGACCCAACAACAAAAGTATTTTCGTAGTTAGAAAATGACATAATTATCTTTTTATAAAATAACGGCAAAAGTGTTACCATTAAAACTGTTGAACTACCCGGTAGTAGTAAAAAATACGATGTCTGGCGTGGTTGTATAGTAAATACGGTATTGATTATTGATGCTTTACGTGAGAAGTCACTCAGTTATACTTAATTATTGCTACAGTAATTGCTGCATCATATCTCTCATATTGTTGATTCAATTATTGTCGCAGTATCATCTGAATAATATTTTATATTATTAAATCAATAATTGAGATAACAAAGTTATTCATATTATTATTTGCAATATTGACAATGTCTAGAAGTTCTGTCAAGGAGAGGTTTGGTCACTTAATTGCGCGCCAATAAAGAGAAATCCTTATCGGAAAGCCCCCTCTTTCCTGGGAACGACTTTGTTGTTAAATATTGTGAGTTATAATATTAATGATGAATAAGTTCGTGTTGATTAAAGATAAAATTGATAGTTCCATTGTGTGGGAAATATTAGTGTTAGTGGAAATCGACATTTATTTCGATAATTATTAATGTTTGGAGGTTATATTGACCAATCGGGTAATTCATCGGATAAATGAGCAATTAATTGCTATTAATTCACATGCTTATAACTATGTGTTCACATGTGTATACTATTGATTCACATTATTTACTATTAAGGGAGTTGGTGCAAGATTGATAATACTTGCATGACTAAATTAAAAATGGAGGTATAAATGAAGGTATTATACTGTAATTAGTTTTTTCACATGATTATACTATTAAGTCACATGAATGAACTATTAATTCACATGATTTACTATTAGGGGAGGTTGTACAAGTTTGATAATACTTGCAGGACTAAATTAAAAATGAAGAAAAAGAGGAATGTATTATACTGTAATATTTCGAGCCCCAAAACGTGCAATTATCGAAACTATATTTTTCCTATAAATAGAAGCTCATTCTTCTTTCATTCTCACCAATTCACTAAGTCTCGTAAGAGCAATTATTATAGAGAGAAATTATAGTGAGAAAGAAGAAGAGAAGTCTGCTACCTCACTATTTCAGTATCTAGTTTTCTTCTAAGGTAAGGGGTACTATTTCTTTCATATTCATGAAGAGAGTTATTTCTTTTAATACTCGTAAGGGTTGTTATTCCATTCTTTATTATTCTGTTGGAATAACCTATCTATGCGGACTACCGCATGCCTCAGTTAATTCTTACATTATTCCATTTTTATTATTACATTGGAATAACTCATGCATGCATAAGTGACTACACAGATGCACAGTGAATTCTTACATTATTCCATTCTTTATTATTACATTGGAATAACTTTCATGCGTGCGGACTACCACATGCACTCGGTGAATTCTTACATTATTCCATTCTTTATTATTACATTGGAATAACACATGCATCTTTTGACTACCACATGCCTAGTGAATTCTTCTGTTATTCCATTCGTTATTATTCTGTTGGAATAACCTGTCTACGTGAACTACTACATGCATGGTGAATTCTTCTGTTATTCAATTCTTTATTATTCTGTTAGAATAACCTGTCTATGTGGACTACCGCATGCATGGTGAATGATCCTTCGTATTCATTCCTTATTAAATTGTGGAAATCATCTGTCTACGTGGATTATCGCATGGCGGGCGAAAATCCATTTGCATTAAATTGTGGAAATGATATTCTATTTTACTCAGTTGGTTAAAGTTTTGGCTTCTATATTCCATGAAATTAGTGGAATATCCTTTATATTTGCGATTCATCCAGTATCTTTTATGGTAATATTCTTTAAAGCATTCTTGAATTTACTCCATAAAGCAGTATCATGTTAACAATTTGGACGTTATTGATTTCTGGATAAATTAAATTATAAATCTTAAAAATTTATCCTTGAACTTGTTTTATTGAATTATTATGTCATTGTCATCATCCTCATGCTTATATTGTGACAAAAGTCATCTTTGGTTTACGTGCATAGATGGACTTCGTATGATTATGACCAGGGATTATTCGGTATAATCATGACCGTAATGTGACGAATGATGTGGTAAAGGTCCTCATTGGCCTGTAGTTCATTGATGGACAGTTGTTGGTATGATTATGACCAGGGATTATTCTGTATAATTATGACCATTGATGATTACATGAATATCCTTGGCCGTGATGTAGGGATGATTCGATTTTATTTATTAAGGCGAGTATCAGCGATAAAGTTGATGAAAAACTTTTTAAATCATAAAAGATAGTAGATTTTATGCTCTACTTGACTCTTCTAATGGATTACTTGTTCCGCTGCAGTTAACCTTGTTGTCTATTATATTCTATCAGTTTAACATTGTTGAAGGCTAACGATAATTTATTCTTCATTATCTTAGTCATAATATTTCTTACTGGGCTAGTTGAGCTCACCCTTTGCTTTCATTGTTCTCTTCAGGAAATGAGAATATAGCTAGGACTAGTCGGGGAACGGAGTGACGGTCCAGATGATAGCATTAGTAGTCCTCACTATTCTGTTAAATAGAGTGATAATAAATGTAATGAGGACTCCATTTGAGTTTGAATACTGTCTAGAAGACAATATTTGTATTAAAACTCTCAGTTTATGTTTTATCGTATTTTACACGACAGTTGTATTATTAAGTTGTATTTGAATTTTGTACCATGTATTTGGCGACTCAAGATGGGTGATGTATACCTATTTTGGGGGTGTCACAGTTGGTATCAAAGCTTAGGGATAGGATCCCTGGCAGAGATGTGAGACAAGAACTAGGAGGGGAGAGACGGGAAATTCCTTCACTAGTATGACCTACCTAAGTTTATTTGGTATTTAATTGCTCGATCAGAGTATATGGATAATATGTGACATGTCAATTAACCCTTATTTTGTGGCAGTATTTGAAAATGGCATCCGAAAAATGTTGAGATAAGCAATGAAGCACATGAGACCGTTGAGTCACCGACGTTCAATACCTAGGATAATGTACAACAGTAAGACAATAATCCTCAGGTAAACAATAACACCGATGAAATGGTGAACGATGGGATGTTCAGAGGCTTTATACAATTCATGTAACATCAGGCGAGAGTGACTTTTGTTCAAAATGCAGGTGGAAACGTTGGCAACTCTCGGACGATCACTGCTAAACAGTTCAAGGAGCTGGGACCACTAGAGTTTTTTGGAGAGCCAAAACCACTTAAGGCGGAGACGTGGATAAAGCAGATTACCAAGATATTTGATGTCTTGGGATGCTCCGAGGAGAAAAAGGTTCCCTTTTCCACCTTCATGTTACGAGCAGAGGCAGGTTACTGGTGGAAATCTGTAAAGCGTACTCAACCTACCGCACTGAAGATGTCATGGGAGAAGTTCCAAGTACTGTTCAATGACAAGTACTTTCTCAAAAGTATTCGTCACATGAAGGAGGTAGAGTTTATCAAGCTGGAGAAAAACAATATGACCGTGTCACAATACAAAGCTAAGTTTGCCGAGTTGTCCCGGTTTGCGTCCTACTTGGTTGATAATGAAGAGAGAATGACGCGGATGTTTCTAAGAGGTTTGAAACCCGAGATATGTCAATACCTAATTTCTCATAAATTGTGTTTGTATTCAGATGTTGTAAATAGGGCTCAGTTATTGGAGCGTGATAATGACTCACCTCAACCAAGAGATAGCAGTTGGCAAAGCGATACTACCAATGGTAGTAGTCATCGAAGTGGTGAAAACAAACGTGGAAGGAATCAACATGCCAGAAATGGTAATCACTTCGGTGGTAATCATGGCCATGACAATAAGAGTGGACATTTCAAGAAGAGGAGATTCAACAATGATGGAAAGACGTCAGCACCAACACATGTTGTTAAGGAAGGAGAACGACCATCGGCCGTATGTTACAAATGAGAAGGGGAGGGACATATCAGTCTAAACTGCGTGATGCAGTCCAAAGCATGTTACAATTGTGGAAGAGAAGGTCAGCTAGCCCAATTTTGTCATGCACCAAAGTCAAGTCCAGCTGGGATGGAGGCATCAAAGGCCGTCCCAAACAAGACAAAACCGGTAGTTCAAGGGAGAGCTTTTGTCGTAACCTCCCAAAAAGTGAGGAATCCGAACGAGGTGATCACAGATAAGCTAATCATAAACTCTAGTGAAGTATATACCTTATTTGATATCGGTTGTACCCATTCCTTTATTTCTCCTACTTGCGCTCAACGTTTAAATTTGACTCCGAAGAAACTAGACTTTGACTTATCTGTTGAAACTCCGTTGGGAGAAACCTTCCTTACATCCACTATTTATAAGTCTTGTTTGATTCAAATCGGTAACCGCACGTTACCTGTCGATCTTATTTCTTTGAAAATACTTGCATTTGATGTGATTTTAGGGATTAATTGGTTAACTACTCATCATGCTAAAATCGATTGTTTTTGTAAGGTTGTTAGCTTTCATATTCCTAACCACTAAAGTCAATCACTGTCATATCAAGTCATAAAGTTATTCGTTTATTGAAAAATGGATGTCAAGCTTTCTTAGCCCATGTCACGGATTTAAATAAAAATACGTCAGATTTGAATGATATTTCTATTGTTAATAAATTTCTGACGTATTCCTAAAAACTTCACGGCCTACCCGAGGCGTGAAATTGAATTTTGTATCGACCTTAAATCCAGTACAAAACCCATTTCCAAAGCCCCATATCGAATGGCTCCTATTGAACTTCAGGAGTTAAAAACCCAACCACAGGAATTGTTAGACATCGGTTTCATTCGTCCTAGTACGTCTCCTTGGGGTGCTCATGTTCTATTCGTGAAGAAGAAAGATGGAAGTATGCGACTTTATATTGATTATCGGGAGTTAAATCATGTCACCATCAAAAATAGGTACCCGTTGCCTCGCATTGATGACATGTTTAACCAGTTTCAAGGAGCCAAATTCTTTTCAAAGATTGATCTTCGTTCTAGATATCATCGGTTGAAGACTAAAACTGATGACATTCCAAAGACTGCTTTCAAAACTCGCTACGGGTATTATGAATTCCTAGTCATGTCTTTTGGATTGACTAATGCTCCTACTGCCTTCATAGACATGATGAACCGAGTATTCAAGGAATATTAGAATCACATTGTGGTCGTCTTTATTGATGACATCCTCATATACTCCAAAAGCCGTGAAGACCATGAGCAACACTTGAGGCTGATACTTAAAAAGCTTCGTGAAAACAAGCTTTATGCCAAGTTGAAGAAATGTGAGTTCTGGCTTGAGGAAGTTGCATTCCTTGGGCACGTGATATCAAATCATGGATTAACTGTTAACCAAATGAAGATTGAAGCAATCCAAAGTTTAGAGCAACCAAAAGTCGATGGCCAAAATCGTAGCTTTCTCGAAACAAGTGGTTATTATCGAAGATTCGTGGAAGGATTTTCTCGAATCGCTACTCCATTAACTCAGCTGACTCTAAAATATACAAAGTTCGGTTGGAGCAAGGAATATGAGAAGAGTTTTTAAGAACTCAAGAGAAGACTCATTTAAAGACAATTACGACAATACCATCGGCGGAGGGATTTGTCATCTCTGATGATGCTTGAGTGCAAAGGGTTAGGATGTGTTCTCATGAAACATGGGAAAGTCATAGCCTATGCCTCACGACAACTCAAACAATATTAGAAGAATTATCCTACTCATGATCTAGAGTTGGCAGCAGTCATTTTTGCGCTTAAGATTTGGAGGCATTACCTGTATGGAGAGAATGTGAAGATCTATATGGATCATAAAAGCCTCAAATATTTCTTCACTCAAAAGGAACTCAACATGTGACAATGAAAATGGCTTGAGCTATTGAAAGATTATGATCATACCATCCAATACAATCCTGGAAAAGCGAACGTAGTAGATAACGCATTGAGTAGAAGATCATATGCGGGTACGGGTGTAATATTGTCAACGCAAAGACCCATTTTATATGACTTGCGATGGATGGAGATAGAGTTAAAGACTCCAGGGACCCATGTGATGATGGCGAATATACGAGTAGAACCGACTTTAATCGATAAAGTTAAAGTTGCTCAAGCTACAGACCTGGAGCTGATGCGTATGAGGAAGAAAGTGCAAGAAGGTGCTATTCCAGAAGCAAGAATCGATGAAAAAGGAATACTTTGAGTCAACTCCAGACTTTGTGTTCCTAACAATTCTGGCTTGAAGTATAAAATCATGATGGAGGCGCACAACACACCATTTGCAATCCATCCTGGGAGTACTAAAATGTATCGTGATCTTCAACATACATTTTAGTGGAGCAATATGGAGAGAGAGATAGAGGGGTTTATCTCAAGGTGTCTAACTTGTAAATGAGTCAAGGCAGAGCATCAAGTGTCAAAAGGTGCATTGCAACCACTTGAAATTCCATAATGGAAGTGGGAGCACATTACTATGGATTTCGTTACTGGTCTTCCCAAGGTTTCTCAAGGCATAGATGTTATTTGGGTCAATGTTGATAGATTGACAAAGTCTGCTCATTTCTTACCGATACGAGAAACCTATACACTTGAACGTCTTGCTAGTATGTACATAAACGAGATTGTAAGATTGCATGGTATGCTAGTATCCATAGTTTCTGATCGAGACCCAAGATTCACTTCAACATATTGGGTTTGTTTGTAAAAAGCTATAGGCAAGGATTTATGATTTAGTTCGGCATATCATCTTCAAACGGATGGGCAGTAGAAAAGGACTATTCAAACTCTTGAAAATTTATTAAGACTCTGTGTCCTTGACTTCAAGGGAAGTTGGGACAAGTTCTTACCATTGGTGGAGTTTTCCTACAATAATAGTTATCAAGCAGGTATTAGCATGGCTCCAATTGAGGCGTTGTATGGAAGAAAATGTCATTCTCCAGTATGCTAGGATGAGGTGGGTGAAGCAACGTTGTTGGGACTGGAGTTGGTACGTATGACTACGGAAAAGATTCAAACGATCCGACAACGTATAAAAACCTCACAAGATCGACAAAAGAGTTATCCTGATCTTAATCGAAAGGACGTGGAATTCAATATTGGAGATCATGTGTTGTTACGTGTTGCTCCAAAGAAAGGATTTACGAGATTTGGAAAGAGAGGAAAGCTCAATCCTCGATTCATTGGCCCATTTATAATCCTCGATCGAGTAGGAACTATAGCCTATAGACATGCCTTACCGCCAAGTATGTCTCCTGTTCATAACGTTTTTCACATATCTATGTTATGTAAATATGTGAAAGACCCGAAACACATAATTAAATTAGAACCAGATGAGATAAAGGAAGATTTAACGTATGAAGAGTTACCTATTAAAATCTTGGATAAGAAAGATCATATTCTACGCTCCAAGGTTATACCTCAAGTAAAAGTTTTATGGAGAAACCACAATGTGGAAGAAATGACCTGGGAGTTAGAATATAAGATGAAGTCAAGATATCTTCACATCTTCGATATACCAGGTAAGTACCCTAATTTCATAAGAAGAGGAGGTTGTAAGACCCCAACTTTTATAAATAAAGAATAATTTTCTCGAAATATATTTTTGAATATTATGGTGTGGATTTGATATAATGTTATAGTTGTGGGTAATATTTACAAATTTTGCAAAGTAAGCAAGTGGTTATATAATATTCGATTGGTCGGGGTATATTCATTTTAACAGGAAATATTCTTACGACGGCACAATCATTGGTGGACCCCACAACAGAAGTATTGTCATAGTTAGAAAACGACATAATTATCTTTTTATAAACTAACGGCGAAAGTATTACCGTTAAAACTGTTGAACTACCCGGTAGTAAAAGTACAATAATACGCGTTGTGACGTCCATTATACAGTATACATCACCCATTCTGAGTTGTCAAATACATGGTACAGAAACAACTACAACTTTATTAATACAATTGTCGTGCAAAATACGACAACACTTAAACTATGAGTTTAAATACAAATATTGTCTTCTAGACAATATTCACACCCAAATAAGACCTCATTAAAATTATTGATACATTGTTTTACAAAAATGGTGAGGACTACTAAAACAACTTCTAGAACCATCATTCCATACCCCGACTAGTACTCGCTACATTCTCGCCTCCTGAGATGAAAAATAGAACAAAAAGGAAAAGGGTGAGCTCAACTAGCCCAGTAAAGAATATTATGACTAAAATAATATAGAACAAATTATCGTTAGTCTTCAACAGGGAAAAATCTGATATAATATAATAAACAACAAGTTTCAGATCAATATTCGCAGCAGAAATAATAATTCATAGAAGAGTTACGTAGAGAATGAAATCTACTATTATGTATGAATTTAAAAGTCCATCATCAATATTTTATCCCTGTAACATCAATCAATATACATCTTGAATCAAATATTCATCTTTGCACTCTGAGCCAAAGATATTCATCGATTGGTCATGTTCATCTCAACACTGTTCATCTTTGCACTACCAAGAAAAGATATTCATCGAAAATCATTCATCTTTGCACTCATGTGCCAAAGATATTCGATAATATAATCATTTTAGACCGAGGATGATGAAAAATATTTTAAAGACAACGAATCCAAAGTGAAACAAAAGAACAAATATTAAGGATTCGTACTTTAAACATTCCGAGTTCAAAAATACTTCATAAATAATCATAATAGAATAAAATTCAAGAATGGTCAAAACATGGATACAATCAAAGCTAGTATCCATAATAAATATATTGGACAAAAAAACAAAATTTTAATTTTTTTGTGAATAGTGTCGTATACGTGAATAGTAACCCCGACACTAAAAGACAAGAATTTCACAAGAAAAATCTTACCAATATTCCGGGATAATGATATTGAAAGAAATAATATTATTTATATAAAAAAAATAACATCCCTTACCACCAAAAAGACAGTACTTATGACTGGAATACTGGATATAGTGCTGAAGAAACTTTCACCGTATAGCAACACTCAAAGTGTCAAAATACTCACAAGAATACACTCGATAATATAGAGAGAGATGATTTCAGTTTTTGGTGTGATTTTCAATTCTAACCTAAGCACCCTATTTATAGGAAATTGCTTAGAACACCAAAGTAGAAAATTTAATAAAATATTAATATATATAAAAAATTTCCTACGCACACCAAGAAAACTAAATTCAACATGTTTACCACTTATGTGGGGTCCACCCAAGTGTAAACAATGTTTTTCTTTAAAAAAACATTTTAAACTCCAAAAATTAATTATTCCGAAACTTCAGAACTTCAATAATTCATAATAAATAGCCCTTTAATCAGAAAAATTCAAATCTTATGTCCATTCCATAGGAAATTTAATTCTCTACAACTTTGCAGAAGAAAGTTTTTCCAAAATCCAAACAGAAATTGACCGAAATCCACATAAGGACGATTTTACAGGCTATAATCAAATTTCAATCAAAAATGGGGTCCATCAACACACAAAACATGTGTTAAACATTTTTAGTAACAAAATTAATCTTCCTACTCATTTATTCATATATCCCACATTCATTATAAAAATATCACCATTATTATATTATAATAATATTTATAAATGAATTATTTTATCAGAAAAAGATAAAATATTAATTTTCAACAATTGTCACATTAAAAAATTTCTCCATCTATATCCACATAAAATAAATATTTTCCTTATCATATAAATCAATAATTAATTATTCATAAATAATATTACGTAATCACAATATAAATGACCGGTAGTTCTAGGAAAGAGGGCTTTCCAATAAGGATTTCTCCTTACTGGCGAGCAATTAGGTGACCAAACCTCTCCTTAGACAGAACTTTCTAGACGTTACCAATAATGTTATCTGATAATATTATTCAAATAATATAAATTATTGATCTAATAATGGAAAATATTGTGTAGTGACAATTATTGAAACAACAATAATATAAAACATCAACGTAGGAATTATTGAATCAATAAAATAAAATATTGAACAGTAATTACTGTAACAATTATTGAGTAATGCCTTCTTACGTAAGAATCAATAATTGGTGCAATACCGTGTGCTACAGTATTTTTAACCACCGAGTATTTCAACAGTATTAACGGTAACAACTACGTCGTTATTTATAAATAACTTATACTTGTCATTTTCTTCATCCAATCGCTTTCCATTATGGGGCCCACACAAGGCTGCGCCGTCGTACTAATATTCCCCGACAATAAGAATATTCCATGACCAAACGAATATTCCCCGACAACAATGAATATTTTATAACCACTTGCTTATTTGAAATATTTGCGCATTTTATCCATAACTAACCACATTAATCAAATCAACCCTTACTATTTCAAAATAATAAATAGAGGAAAATTAATTTCATTTATAATAAGTTGGGGTCTTACAACCTCCCCTCCTTATGAAATTTCGTCCTCAAAATTGACGTACGTATCTGGTGTTTCAAAAAGGTGAGGATACCTCGCTTTCATTTCTGTTTCCAACTCCTAGGTGATTTCCTCAATAACATGGTTCCTTCACAAAACTTTGACTTTTGGTATGACCTTTGTACGTAAGACATGCTCCTTCCTATCCAAGATCTTGACAGGTACCTCCTCGTACGTTAAGTCTTCGGCTATCTCATCTGGTTCTAACTCAATAACGTGGTTAGGGTCTTTCACATATTTATGTAGCACAGATATGTGAAAAACATTATGAACACGAGACATACTTGGAGGTAAAGCGAGTCTATAAGCCACATTTCCTACTCGGTTAAGAATCTGAAATGGACCAATAAATCGTGGATTGAGCTTTCATCTCTTTCCAAATCTTGTAACTCCCTTCCATGGAGCAACACGCAACAATACATGATCCCCAATACTAAATTCCACGTCCTTTCGATGAAGATCCGCATAACTCTTTTGTCTATCCTGTGCTATTTGTATACGTTGTCGAATCATTTGGATCTTTTCTGTAGTAATACGTACCAACTCTGGTTCCAACAATGTTGCTTCACACACCGCATCCCAACATACTGGAGAGCGACACTTTCGTTCATATACTGCTTCAAATGGAGCCACACCTATACTTGCCTGATAACTGTTGTTGTAGGAGAATTCCACCAATGGTAAATACTTATCCCAACTCCCTTTGAAGTCTAGGACACAGAGTCTTAATAGATCTTCAAGAGTTTGAATAGTCCTCTCTGATTGTCCGTCCGTTTGAGGATGGTATGCCGAAGTGAATCATAAATATGTGCCCATAGCTTTTTGCAAGTTAACCAAAAAATCTTGAAGTGAATCTTGGGTCACGATCCAAAACTATGAATACTGGCATGCCATGCAATCTCAAAATCTCATTTACATGCATACGAGCAAGACGTTTAAGGGAATAAGTCTCCCGTATCGGCAAGAAATGAGCAGACTTGGTTAATCTATCAATAATAACCCAAACAACATTTATGCCTTGAGAAACCTTGGGAAGACCCGTAACGAAATCCATGGTAATGTGTTCCCACTTCCATTTTGGAATCTCAAGTGGTTGTAATGGACCCTTAGGCACTTGATCCTCCACCTTTACATGTTGAAAAGTTAAACGCCTTGAGATAAACTTCGCGATCTCTCTCTTCATATTGTTCCACCAAAATGTATGTCGAAGATCATGATACATTTTGGTACTTCCAAGATGGATTGCAAATGGTGTATTGTGTGCCTCCATCATGATCTCGTAGTTCAAATCAGAGTCGTTAGGAACAAAAAGTCTGGAGTGGACTTGAAGTATTCCTTCTTCATCGATTCTTGCTTCTGTAATTGCACCTTCTTGTACTTTCTTTTTCATACGCATCAGCTCCGGGTCTGTGGCTTGAGCAACTTTAACTTTTTCAATTAAAGTCGGTTTTATTCGTATACTTGACATCATCGCATGAGTCCCTAGAGTCTTGAATTCTATCTTCATCTTTTGTAAATCATACAAAACGGGCCCTTGCGTTGACAACATCGCACTCGTTCCCGCATATGATCTTCTACTTAACGCGTTAGCTACCACGTTCGCTTTTCCAGGATGGTATTGAATGGTATGGTCGTAGTCTTTCAACAGCTCGAGCCAATGTCGTTGCCATATGTTAAGTTCCTTTTGGGTGAAGAAATATTTGAGGCTATTATAGTCTGAATATATCTCCACTTTCTCCCCATATAGATAGTGCCTCTAGATCTTTAGCGCGAAAACGACTGCTGCCAACTCTAAATCATGAGTAGGATAATTCCTCTCATATTCTTTAAGTTGTCGCGAGGCATAGGCTATGACTTTCCCATATTGCATGAGAACACATCCTAACCCTTTGCCTGAAGAATCGATGTAGATAACAAATCCATCCGAACCAGATGGTATTGTCAGAACAGGTGCCGAAATGAGTCTCCTCTTAAGCTCTTGAAAACTCTTCTCGCATTCCTCGCTCCATATGAATTTTATATCTTTCCGTGTCAGCTGAGTTAATGGAGTAGCAATTCGAGAAAATCCTTCCACGAATCTCCGATAATAACCAGCTAAGCCCAAAAAGCTACGTACTTCGGTCATCGACTTCGGTTGCTCCCAAATTTGTATTGCTTCAATCTTAGCTGGGTCAACAGATACTCCATGTTTTGACACCACGTGCCTAAGGAATGCTACTTCCTCAAGCCAGAACTCGCATTTCTTCAACTTGGCATATAGCTTATTTTCACGAAGACTTTGGAGTACCAACTTCAAATGGTGCTCATGATCTTCACGACTTTTGGAATATATAAGGATGTCATCAATAAAGACAACAATGAACTGATCCAAATATTATTTAAATACTCGGTTCATCATATACATGAAAGCCGCATGAGCATTAGTCAATCCAAAAGATATTACTAGGAATTCATAATGCCTTTACCGAGTTCTAAAGACAGTCTTTGGAATATCCTCAGTTCTAATCTTCAGCTGATGATATCCAGAACGGAGATCGATCTTTGAGAAGAATTACGCTCCTTGCAACTGGTCAAATAGGTCATCAATGCGAGGTAGCGGATACCTATTCTTTATAGTGACATGGTTCAATTCCCGGTAGTCAATACAAAGTCTCATACTCCCATCTTTCTTCTTTACAAATAAAATAGGAGCACCCCAAGGAGATGTACTAGGACGAATGAAACCGATGTCCAACAACTCCTGTAGTTAGACCTTTAACTCCTGAAGTTCAATAGGAGCCATTCGATATGGAGCCATTCTCAGTTGCCATTCTCAAATACTGCCATAAAACAAGGGTTAATTAAACAAATTAACATATCACATAATATCCCTATATTATGACTGACCAACAAATAAGCTTAGGTAGGACACACTAGCGAAGGATTTACTCATCTCTCCACTCCTAGTTCTATTCCCCGATCTCCGCCAGAGACAATATCCCTAAGCTCTGATACCAACAATGACGCCCCCAAAATAGGTATACATCACCCATTATGAGTTGTCAAATACATGGTACAAAAATAAATATAACTTTATTAATACAATTATCGTGCAAAATACGACAACACTTAAACTGTGAGTTTAAATACAAATATTGTCTTCTAGACAATATTCACACCCAAATAAGACCTCATTACAATTATTGATACATTATTATACAAAAATGGTGAGGACTACTAAAACAACTTCCAGAACCATCATTCCATACTCTGACTAGTACTCGCTACATTCTCGCCTCTTGAGATGAAAAATGGAACAAAAAGGAAAAGGGTGAGCTCAACTAGCCCAGTAAAGAATATTATGACTAAGAAAATATAGAACAAATTATCGTTACTCTTCAACAGGGAAAAGTCTGATAGAATATAATAAACAACAAGTTTCAGATCAATATTCGCAGTGGAAATAATAATTCATAGAAGAGTTACGTAGAGAATGAAATCTACTATTATCTATGAATTTAAAAGTCCATCATCAATATTTTATCCCTGCAACATCAATCAATATATATCTTGAATCAAATATTGATCTTTGCACTACAGGCTAACGATATTCTTCAGTTGGTCATGTTCATCTCAACACATGTTCATCTTTGCACTACGACCAAAGATATTCAATAGAAAATCATTCATCTTTGCACTAAAGGCCAAAGATATTCAGTAATATAATCATTTAGGACTGAGGATGATGAAAAATATTTAAAGACAACGAATCCAGTGAAACAAAAGAACAAATATTAAGGATTCGTACTTTAAATATTTCGAGTTCAAAAATACTTCATAAATAATCATAATGGAGTAAAATTCAAGAATGATCAAAACATGGATACAATCAAAGCTAGTATCCATAATAGATATCTTGGACAAAAAATGAAATTTTAATTTTTTTGTGAATAGTGCCGTATTCGTGAATAGTGCCGTATACATGAATAGTGTCGTATACATGAATAGTAACCCCGGCACTAAAAGACAAGAATTTCACAAGAAAAATCTTACCAATATTCCGGCATAATGATATTGAAAGAAATAATATCTTTTATAAAAAAAAAATAACATCTCTTACCTCCAAAAAGACAGTACTTCTGACTGGAATACTGGATATAGTGCTGAAGGAACTTGCACCGTATAGCAACACTCAGAGTATCAAAATACTTACAAGAATACACTCGATAACATAGAGAGAGAGAAGATTTCAGTTTCTGGTGTGATTTTCAATTCTAACCTAAGCACCCTATTTATAGGAAATTACTTAGAACACCAAAGTAGAAAACGTTTTTCTTTAAAAAAAATATTTTAAACTCTAAAAATCAATTATTTCAGAACTTCAGAACTTCAATAATTCATAATAAATAGCCCTTTAATCAGAAAAATTCAAATGTTATGTCCATTCCATAGGAAATTTAATTCTCTACAACTTTACAGAAGAAAGTTTTTCCAAATTCCAAACAAAAATTGACCAAAATCCACATACGGACGATTTTGCATGCTATAATCAAATTTCAGTCAAAATTGGGGTCCATCAACACACAAAACATGTGTTAAACATTTTTAGTAACAAAAATCCTCTTCCTCATTTATTCATATATCCCACATTCATTATAAAAATATCACCATTATTATATTATAATAATATATTTAAATGAATTATTTTATCAAAAAAGATAAAATATTAATTTTCAACAATTGTCACATTAAAAATTTTCTCCATCTATATCCACATAAAATAAATATTTTTCTTATCATATAAATCAATAATTAATTATTCACAAATAATATTATAGAATCACAATATCGACAACCAGGCCGTTCCCAGAAAAGAGGGGCTTTCCAATAAGGATTTATCCTTATTGGCACGCAATTAGGTGACCAAACCTCTCCTTAGACAGAACTTTCTAGACATTGCTAATAATGCTATCTGATAATATTATTCAAATGATATAAATTATTGATCTGATAATGGAAAATATTGTGTAGTGATAATTATTGAAACAACAATAATATAAAACATCAACGTAAAAATTATTGAATCAATAAAATAAAATATTGAACAGTAATTACTGTAACAATTATTGAGTAATGCCTTCTTACGTAAGAATCAATAATTGATGCAATATCGTGTGCTACTGTATTTTTAACCACCGAGTATTTTAACAGTATTAACGATAACAACTACGTCGTTATTTATAAACAACTTATACTTGTCGTTTTCTTCATCCAATCGCTTTCCGTTATGGGGCCCACACAAGACTGTGCCGTCGTACGAATATTCCCCGACAGTAAGAATATTCTACGAACAAACGAATATTCCCTGACAACAATGAATATTTTATAACCACTTGCTTATTTGAAATATTTGCGAATTTTACCTATAACTAACCACATTAATCAAATTAACCCTTACTATTTCAAAATAATAAATAAAGGAAAATCAATTTCATTTAAAATAAGTTGAGGTCTTACACGCGTGGTTGCATAGTAGCACACGGTATTGATTATTGATGCTTACGTAAGAAGTCACTCAGTTATACTCAATTATTGCTACAATAATTGCTGCATCATATCTCTCATATTATTGATTCAATTATTGTCACAGTATCATCTGCATAATATTTTATATTATTAAATCAATAATTGAGATGACAAAGTTATTCATATTATTATTTTCAATATTGACAATGTCTAGAAGTTCTGTCAAGGAGAAGTTTGGTCACTAATTGCTACCATAATAAGGAGAAATCCTTATCGGAAAGCCCCCTCTTTCTTGGGAACGACCTAGTTGTTAAATATTGTGAGTTATAATATTAATGATGAATAAGTTCGTGTTGATTAAATATGAAATTGATAGTTCCATTGTGTGGGAATTATTAGTGTTAGTGGAAATCGACATTTATTTCGATAATAATTAATGTCTGAAGGTTATATTAACCAATCGGGTAATTCACGGGATAAATGAGCAATTAATTTCTATTAATTCACATGATTATAACTATGTGTTCACACGTGTGTACTATTGACTCACATGATTTACTATTAGGGGAGTTGGTGCAAGATTGATAATACTTGCATGATTAAATTAAAAATGGAGGTATAGATGAAGGTACTATACTGTAATTAGTTTTTTCATATGATTATACTATTAAGTCACATGAATGAACTATTAATTCACATGATTTTCTATTAGGGAAGGTGGTGCAAGTTTGATAATACTTGCAGGACTAAATTAAAAATGAAGAAAAAGAAGAAGGTATTATACTATAATATTTCGAGCCCCAAAACGTGCAATTATCAAAACTATATTTTCCTATAAATAGAAGCTCATTCTTTTTTCATTCTCACCAATTCACTAAGTCTCACAAGAGCAATTATTATAGAGAGAAATTATAGAGAGAAAGAAGAAGAGAAGTCTGCTACCTCACTATTCCAGTATCCAGTTTTCTTTTAAGGTAAGGGGTATGATTTATTTCATATTCATGAAGAGAGTTATTTCTTTCAATACGCATAAGGGTTGTTATTCCATTCTTTATTATTCTGTTGGAATAACCTGTCTGTGCGGACTACCGCATGCCTGGTGAATTCTTCTATTATTCTGTTAGAATAACCTGTCTGTACGGACTACCTCATACCTAGTGAATTCTTCTGTTATTCCATTCTTTATTATTCTGTTGGAATAACCCGTCTATGCGGACTACCACATGCCTGATGAATTCTTCTGTTATTCCATTCGTTATTATTCTATTGGAATAATCTGTCTACGCGGACTACCGCATGCATGGTGAATTCTTCTGTTATTCCATTCTTTATTATTCTGTTGGAATAACCTGTCTATGTGGACTACCACATGCATGGTGAATGATCCTTCGTATTCATTCCTTATTAAATTATGGAAATGATTTGTCTACGTGGATTACCGCATGGTGGGTGAAAATCCATTTGCAGTTTCATATATTCTATTTTACTTAGTTGGTTAAAGTTTTGGCTTCTATATTCCATGAAATTAGTGGAATATCCTTGATATTTGCGCTTCATCCAGTATCTTTTCATGAAAATATTCTTCTGAGCATTCTTGAATTTTACTCCACAAAACAGTATCATGTTAACAATTTGGACGTTATTGATTTCTGGATAAATTAAATTATAAATCTTTAAAATTTATCCTTGAACTTGTTTTATTGAATTATTATGTCATTGTCATCATCCTCGTGCTTATATTGTGATAAAAGTCATCTTTGGCTTACGTGCATAGATGGACTTGGTATGATTATGACCGAGGATTATTCGGTATAATCATGCTTAGTAATGTGACGAATGATGTGGTAAAAGTCCTCATTGGCCTGTAGTTCATGATGGACAGTTGTTGGTATGATTATGACCAGGGATTATTCGGTATAATCATGACCATTGATGATTACATGAATATCCTTGGCCGTGATGTAGAGATGATTCGATTTTATTTATTAAGCTAAGTCTCAGCGATAAAGTTGATGAAAAACTTTTTAAATCATAGGAGATAGTAGATTTTATGCTCTACTTGACTCTTCTAATGGATTACTTATTCCGCTGCAGTTAAACTTGTTGTCTATTATATTCTATCAGTTTAACATTGTTGAAGGCTAATGATAACTTATTCTGCATTATCTTAGTCATAATATTTCTTACAGGGCTTGTTGAGCTGACCCTTTGCTTTCATTGTTCTCTTCAGGAAATGAGAATATAAATTGGGACTAGTGAGGGAGCGAGTGATGACGGTCCAAATGATAGCATTAGTAGTCCTCACTATTCTGTTAAATAGTGTGATAATAAATGTAATGAGGACTACATTTGAGTTTGAATACTGTCTAGAAGACAATATTCGTATTAAAACTCTCAGTTTATGTTTTGTTGTATTTTACACTACAGTTGTATTATTAAATTGTATTTAAATTTTGTACCATGTATTTGGCGACTCAAGATGGGTGATGTATAGCTATTTTGGGGGCGATTTTCTCCACCTGCACTTCATGAGCTGATACAGTCTCCGGTAAAGGTGCCAGCCCATGTTATGGATATGTTGTTTCCCAAACCAGTACCATTTAAAGCAAAAGAGGTCCTAATTCCTGATCCTGAAGTGTAAGAAAGGGAACAAAAAAGTAAACATGACATCACCCTAATGATGTCAGGCATACACATCATTGTCCATGATGAACATACAAACAGATACACCCCAGACGATGATTGGCCAGATGTTATGGTCATCATTCGGGAAAAGGAGGACGATGACAGCCCCTCCATCACTGCAATCCATTAGGACTTTACTCTCGACAATTGGAGCAGCACTCCATGCATTGGTCGACGAGGGTAAAACGGGCAGAAATCCCTTTGCCCTGTAGATAACTCTAATTGCTTACTTTTCTGTACAGTATTACAAGTTATTTTATCAGTACATGCTAACACTTTTGTATGATTAAACGGTTTCATATATTAAGTGAAAGCATATTTTGTTTCAGGACTCTGAATTTAGATTTGTCTATACTTGCTGATGAGGTGCCTTTTCTCCACAAGGACTGTAACTTTGATGAAAAGTTGGACTCAGACTTGATGGAAATCCAAGAGGACATTGAGATACCACAGGAGATTAAGGAATGGGTCGAAGACAAACCTAAACCTAATTTTGATCAAACCACTTCTTTCAATCTCGGAACCTTAGAAAGCCCTAAGTTAATCCAGATTGGTTCAGACCTCACCCCAAACCAACAGAATGACATGGTTACGCTACTAACCCAATTCTAGGATGTGTTTACATGGTCTCATGAAGACATGGTGGGTTTGTCCACTAACATTATCCTTCATCACCTTCCCATTAAAGAAGGATTCAAGCCAGTCAAGCAGAAGTTCAGGCGATTGAAACCTGAGTGGAGTTTAAAAGTAAAAGAAGAAATTGTGAAAAAATTTCAAGCTAGCATTATCATGGTGTCTATATATCCGGAATGGATATCCAACATAGTTCCCGTGCCTAAACTAGGAGGAAAGGTGCGAGTTTGCATGGATTATTGGGATCTGAACAAAGCTTACCTTAAAGATAGCTTTCCCGTGCCCTTTATCCACATTCTCATTGACAATACTACTCAATATAGCATGTAGTCATTTGCGGATTGCTTCACGGGGTATCATCAGATTATGGTGGCTGAGGAAGGTCGTGAGAAAACTTCTTTCATTATACCTTGGGGAACCTTCTGTTATATACGGTTGTCATTCGGCCTCATTAATGCCAGAGTAACCTATCAGCAAGTTATAATGGCACTTTTCCATGATTTAATGCATAAGGATATAAAGATCTACGTGGATGACATTATTGTCAAATCCCGAAGGGAGGAAGACCACCTAGACCATCTCAAAAAGCTCTTCAATAGGTTGCATAAGTACAACTTGAAGTTGAATCCATCCAAATGAGCCTTTGGCGTTAAATCGGACAAGTTGCAAGGTTTCCTAGTCAGCCACAAAGGGATTGAGCTGGATCCCACCAAAATCAAGGCCATCAAGGAAATGCCAATTCTGTAACGACCGAGAAATTCTGATTTTATTGTAAAATGATTTTATTAAATTAAATAATAATAAAATCATATTCTATGTGATATCAAGATGGTTGTCATTTTATAACCTAATGATATTGGAATGTTGTAGTATTTTAGCTACGTGATGGAATTAAAGTGTTTGAATTTCTAAGACGAAAATAAAAGTTATCCGAGAAATTTTCTGAAAAACACTATTCATCGGTATTTGCTCAGGAATTATTTTTGAAATTCCGAGAAATATGTAATGATAGAATATCAATGTAAGATGGATTATGTAATAATAATCTAGTTATGGATAACGTAATATTTCGCTTGCGGACTTAATTTGAGAATATTAAGGAAAGCGAAGTATTAGTAAGTAAGTAATAATTGTATGATACTTAGGTATTGTACAAATGTAATGAGAATGAGTATAATACGAAGTATTATACGAGTTTGTATGAAGGATGAATTATCGTATATAATAAATTTCTATACGAATTATAATACGAGAATAATACATAGGCAATATGTATATGTATTAAGTAATGATTTTGGACTTGTAAAGATTGGTTAGGATTTTCTACAAGCCCAAGTGAATTAAGGGTGAGGCTCAACTATTGATTAATAAACAAGTTAGTGTTTATTAATGCAAAGCCCAAAGGTTAAGCTAATTTAAGCCCAAGCTAGGATCCAATGAATTGATTGACCCATTGGGCAAACCATGTTGATATGGTTAATCTTGGTAATCAAGTATTATGTGTGGTGACCAAGTATTATGAGTGATGACCAAGGCTTTGGTGTAATGATCAAGCAAAAGATAAGAGTTGTGCTAATCAAGTAATGAATAGTAGGTAATTAGCAGTAGCTAATGGCGGAAGACTCTATTCATGTATTTAGGCCTCAAGGCACAACTTCGCGATCATGTACAAGAGTATGAAACCTAGAAAATTTTTTCTAAGTCTTTTATAAGCTTTAGATGCTGATTTCGAAATCTCATAACTTCTTCATTTTAACTCGGAACGAGGTCATTCTAAAGCCATTTTCTTACTTATCTTACGTTCTTCGATTACCCATCAACCTTGCCCTTCGTTCTCACTTCAGTGTCCACTTGATGTGGAGCAAATCTTGCTAGTTCATTAAACTTGGAAGCATACTGGGGAACAGTCATAGCCCCTTGTTTTCAATCAAGAAACCTCATATCCATCCTCCCCTGCATACTTGTGGGAAAGTAGTTCTCGAAGAAAATCTCCTTGAACCTTACCCACGTTAAATATTCTATTCCGGCCCTAGCCTGGTTTGCCTCCCACCAGAAATTGGCTTCCCCTTTCATCATATAGGTTGAAAAAGTAACCTTCTGACCTTCTTCAACATTTGTTATAACAAATGCTTTCTCAATTTCTTTCACCCAAGTTTGGGCTTCTATTGGGTCCGTAGTTCCTTTGAACTCCTACGGACCGACACTTTTGAAATCCTTAAAAGTAGTAGCTCATAGTACTCCAGGATTTCTGGGTACATTAGCCCCAGTTCTATTAAAAGCGGCCGTTAAAAGATTAACGAACTCTTGCATTGGATTAACCGGACCTCCTTCCAGTTGCTCAACATTAGTATCTTGATTTTGTTGTCTTCTTCTTGGTGGCATTTTGCTGTTAAGAAAACAATACTTCATTATTACTTTCTTCTTCTTGTTTTGTTATTATTTATAATGAAACAATAACTCATACTCATTACTCAATATGTTCCATAAAAAGACTTATATTGATTCATTACTTGTAGTATAATACTACATTACTTACATTGTACAGCCTAAGCTGATTACATTTCCATCCCGCAATTGCTTTCCAGAAATTGGGATTTACAAAAGACTACCCTTGATATATAAAAGAGGGTTTTACGTCACTACTAGATACATAATATTTACATATCTAAACTATTCCAGCTATTACTAGATTACATCTGTCGAATGGCATTCTCAAAGTCTTTCGTGGGCAGACCGGCAATGACATCCCGACTGATAGTATGTCGAGTCTACCCTTCTTCTATCGGATACCAAGCTACTTGCTGCTGGAAATCCACATGAGAACTCCTATATATATAGGACATCCTCTCTACCTTATGTTTCGTAGTCTTTAGCTCCTGGTTGAGCTCAAAGAATTCGTGTTTCAGCTCGTGGACCTTGTCCTTGGCTAAAACACGATCGTCGTGTTCCTCTTCCCACATGCCCTCCGTACTCAATTTGTCCTCCCGGACAGCTTGGAGTTCCTCTTTCAACTCCTTAACTTCTTGATAGTAATGGACATTTCTATCTAATACTGACATAAATAGTGCCTTCATTGACTCCCCTGTAGTCAACTCTTCTGTAGGTGGAACCTGATCAAAGGACATCAAGTCCACCTCTTCCTCTAGCATGCCATCAAATATAGACATGTAGTCTAAATCGTCTGAGTCTCCAGACTCGATTGTCACCACCTCTAGTTCTACTGCTACGGGATTGGGTAGTATCTCTACTCGATTAACCGAATCCTCGCTCACTACATGTATATCTCTATACATATCATTTTCTCTTGACATCTACAATAAAACAATATAGTTTGATTAGAACACGTCAGTAGAATAATAAAAACACATAACATAATATAATACATTTTTATAGAGTTATCTTTCATCTTTTACTTCTTTATTCTTTCTTAAGGTTATGACTTAAGGTTCTAATTTCCCCCTTAAGTTTTATAACCTAGGCTTTGATACCAACCTGTAGTGCCCCCAAATCCGGGTATCTTCCAACCCGACAGATGGTGCTATACTGTACTAACATTCATACATTCATTCAATTGAAAAGCCTCAAAAGAACGAACGTCTCTTCTATATTATCAAAATAATATTTACATTGTCCCAAGTTCTAAACCCATTGCAAAGGTTCTTTGTCATAATATCAATAACATTATAACATTAACCTATACTATTACATAGACAGCTTAGCGATCTGCCTTAGCTTTTCCTTTATCATTATTCGATCCTTCGAGACGTTCAGTCTTAGCTGCATTCATATGGTTCAAGCAAGAGTGAGCATAACTAGCTCAACAAGTATGACAATTTCAATAAACAACATGCTTGACACACACGAATCGTATATCTTCAATAACTGAACAATAGTTATGAAGTACTATTGATAATTCAAAATAGCACTTCATCTTTCTTTTAACATGTTTTACAATAATAACAATATTGAGTAAAACATTCACTCCGGTCAGAGACCTTGAGTATTTCATTCTTCTTTGAAAAGGATAACCCGGAACTAAGTCTGTAAGCCTGGTATTACTTACGAGCACTTCTAGGTGATCAGCCTATTGTACTCTATGTTGATAACCACTACATCCATTAAACATATGTACGTTTAATTGTTTGGCAACCTCACGTGCCTGTCGTATGGTGACAAAACATTTGTTTATCATAACCATTCTTCTTTTAAAAACCATATAGAGTAGTTGACAAAAGATAACAAAATTTGATAATAGTTGGATAAATTTATCAATAATCCACCAAATGCATTAAGTCTAGCCAGAAGAATTGGCTTTAACTTCATTGTACATTAATTCATGTGTAAGGATACATGAACTTCAAAAAACTTGTTCAGATTGAACTGAGACAAGAGTTAGAATACTTGCCTTCAGCATCTGCTATGGTGTAATTACTTTATGTTCAAGTCTTTCAAGTCTCTACAATACATGATCACATAATGCCTCACATTAGGACATATATAACCAAGTATGTATATGACTATATCTTACCCTTCATCTCAATCTAATTGTGTATTAGATTCAGTTACTATCTGTTCCGGCTTAACATTATCCTTGCATTTATATTTGACTAGGTTATCTCAACCTTTATACAACATCCTTAAGGTTTAACAAAGTTTAAACAATGTTACATTACGTACCTTAGGTTGTGTTTACTTTTAAATCAATTAACTTTCTTTTCTTTGTAATTAAAAGCATCCATCACTATCCTTGTTACGAGAAATTTGGTCTTTGCGGCGTTGGCTTTATACTTACATCTCGCTGTTGCATGCTATTTGATTAAATGATGGCATTGTCCGGGACTTGTGCTGCTGTGGCTTTGAGTCCTTACTCGATCAGCGTATTTGCGGCCGCCACTATCACGATGAGAGGGTATGTATTGTGCATGGTACGTGACTGTGGTGACCAATTGTACTAGGGTTCGCACTGCGGCGTGAGTTTCTAGTTTGCTCGGACACTGTTATGGTGCTGCGGCGCCACTCAAATGGCCTAGGGTTGGCGTCGCGACGCCAACTTTGTGCACCAATTTTTTTTTTTCAGACTTTAAATTTTGTGAACTTTCCGAACGCATAACTTCTTCGTTATAAGTTCGAATTGGCTCGTTCAAAAGCCTAAGGTTAACAATTACGTAATCTACGCGTTCATGCAAGAATTTTATCAATTTGACTTTGTTTCCTAAAAAGTCACCTATTGGTTCATTTTTAACGTAAACGATAAACATTCGTGAATGTTCAACGCTCGTTTCTTCGTTCTAAGTCGGAATTTGATCATTTTCGAGTTCACAACTATAGAATGACAAACATGACTTGTCTCCATTGGAAATAACATTTTCTAATTTCAAACTCAAAATTTGACTTCCAATCCGGGAAATTTCACGAATTCGACGATTATCATCCAATCGTGCAATTTTTGGCAAATCTTCATTACTAATGATTTGTTCATTACAAATGAATTCCATTCACCATGTGATCATCTCAACATACTTATTACAACAATTTATCGTTCATGTTAGACTTTGACTTATTCTTTCATAAGCTTATAACTTATTAAAGTATAACTACTTATGACATCATTGTTCATGACTTATGATAATTAAAGTTTTTTTAATCATCATACCTATATGTTCTCAACATATAGCTTTATTTATGTATACATGATACATAAGATCATACAAGTTCTTTACTTCCATACAACTTCTTAAGATAAACTCATAACAAGTCTACCATACTTCTTCATAAGTTTATAACTTATGCCAGTTGAAATGACTTATTTCCAACTTACGTGGCTTAAGTTCATTGATTACTCATTCTCCTTACTTCTTAACATTCATGTTTCTTAATCCAACTTTTTTTATCAACCTATCATGATAGAGATAGAAGATAATTTGGGGAAGAAGTCTTACTCTTGAAGTCTTTGCAAAGTAGTCTTCTTCTTCTTCTTGCTTATAGAAGTAACTTATTTGTAGCTTAATCTCCCTAACACTTAAGCACTTTCTAATATGTTGAATTGTTTGAACAAGTAAGAAATGGCTAGAAAGATTCTTCTATTCATTACTATTCATTACTTGATTAGCACAACTCTTATCTTTTGCTTGATCATTACACCTAAGCCTTGGTCATCACTCATAATGCTTGGTCTCCACACATAATACTTGATTACCAAGATTAACCATATCAACATGGTTTGCCCCATGGGTCAATCAATTCATTGGATCCTAGCTTGGGCTTAAATTAACTTAACCTTTGGGCTTTGCATTAATAAAAACTAACTTGTTTATTAATCAATAGTTGGGCCTCACCCTTAATTCACTTGGGCTTGTAGAAAATCCTAACCAATCTTTACAAGTCTAAAATCATTACTTAATATATATACATATTTTCTATGTATTATTCTCGTATTATAATTCGAATGGAAATTTATTATATACGATAATCCATCCTTCATACAAACTCGTATAATACTTCGTATTATACTCATTCTCATTACATTTGTACAATACCTAAGTATCATACAATTATTACTTACTTATTAATACTTCGTTTTCCTTAATATTCTCAAATTAAGTCCGCAAGCGAAATATTATGTTATCCATAACTAGATTATTATTATATAATCCATCTTACATTGATATTCTATCATTACGTATTTCTCGGAATTTTAAAAATAATTCCCGAGCAATTACTGATGAATAGTGTTATTCGGAAAATTTCTCGGATAACTTTTATTTTCGTCTTAGAAATTCAAACACTTTAATTCCATCACGTAGCTAAAATACTACGACATTCCAATATCATTAGGTTATAAAATGATAACCATCTTGATATCATATAGAATATGATTTTATTATTATTTAATTTAATAAAATCATTTTACAATAAAATCCGAATTTCTCGGTCGTTACATTCTTCCCCTTATAAAGATTTTATCCCAGAATCTCGCCTTTCTTGTTTTAATCAAATAAATGAGGAAATTTTTCTTCATCTTTTCTTGTAATTCCATCATTGTGGTTCTTCCATAATACCTTTACCGAGCGGTATTACTTTGTTCCATGAGAACTTGCTCTTTTCTATCAATGATTTGAATCGGCGATTCTTCATATGTTAAGTCCTTCTCGATATAATCGGCTCATATTCGATTACGTGCTTATAATCCCATCTACGGACGTAATCTGAGATCGTGAAACATGTTATGTATTCTTTCTAGGTGCGGAGGTAATGCTATCATGTAAGCTACCTCTCCCACCCTTTTTTAATACTTCAAAACGTCCTATAAACCTTGGACTTAACTTTCCATTCTTTCCAAAGTGTATCTTTCCTTTCGGGGAGATACCTTTAAAGCACATCTGAGCCTACTTGAAGCGATAAGAAGACGCATCCAGAACTAACTTTATCACATCCGGCCGCTTTTACCAATTAGGTCCTAGCATCGGCGTTCTCCCACTTCATCCCAATACAATGGTGTTCTGCACCTTCTCACAGCCTAAAGCTTTATAAAGGCGGTATGCCTATGATTGCATGATAATCGTTGTTATAATCAAAAACTCTACAAGTGGTAGGTGATCATCCCAACTACCCTTAAAATCCATGACGCAAGACCTCAACATGTCTTCTAACGTCTGAATTGTCCTCTCGCTCTGCCCATCAGTTTATGGATGATATGTTGTGCTTAACTTCAACTGTGTTCCCAGCTGTTCTTGCAAACTTCTCCAAAAGTTCGATCTGAATCATGCATCACGATCTGACATAATCGATACTTGTACTCCATGTCTGGAAATAATTTCCTTAAATAAAGTTTAGCTAACTGGTCTAAGTTATACTTGACCCTAATTGGTAAGAAGTGAGCCAATTTTGTCAATCGGTCGACTATTACCCAAATCGAATTGTACCCTTTTGTCGTTGTTGGAAGTCCCACCACGAAATCCATCGAGATATGCTCCCACTTCCATTCTGGAATCTCTAATGATTGTAACAAGCCACTTGGTTTTTGATGTTTAGCTTTAACTTTTTGACAAGTTAAGCATCTACTCACGTATTAAGCTATTTCTCTCTTCATGTTCGGCCACCAAAAACTCTGTCGAAGGTCTTGATACATCTTAGTGCTACCAGGATGTATCGAGTACCTCGAACTATGAGCTTCTTTATAACAACCCAGAATTTTGGATTTCTCTAGAATTTATGTTTAAAGAATTAGTTATTAATAAAATGAATTCTTATTAATACTATTCTGTGCTATGTGTTTATTAATCATTCTATAACCTAGAATGAATATTAATCGGGAGGATTCTGGCTACGAACTAGACTGAACGAGTAAGAATTTTCAAGATGAAAATAAAATTTTTCTGGGGAAAAAGACTAAATAGGCACTATTCACCCGACGAAACCCTAAGGGTTAGGGTTTGAATAACCTAAGCCATTCTGAGAGTTCTGTATGTCAAAATGACATTCCGTCAAAAGATTTGACGATAATATGTCGTGAAAAGTTAAGCAAGTCGATAAAAGATTTTCTCGAAAAACGTGCAGAAATCGGATAAAATAAAAATGACGAAAAGTACTGTTATGTACTTTTCACTCGTTTAGCTACGTTAGGGGAAAACATGAAGGAAAACGCTTATCATGGAAAAGTGTTTTTCAGTTTTTCGGAGATCCAAAGAATACATAATATTTAATCGGTAACGGAAAGATGAAATATCCAAAAATATTTGGATTCTGAGAATCGCAGTTTTTAAAACTATCGGACGAAACCTGAAAGACGGAAGCAGGAAGCTTCCAAGGGAAGCTAAGTTAGGAGTTGAGGCGACTACTTAGCTTCCAAGTCATGAATAGTAAGGAGGTGGGGCTGAAAAGACTAAAATGCCCCTAGCTTTGAAAATCTATAAATAGGAAGCTTAAGCTCATTTGTTTGGTTAGAAAATTTCAACCAACTTTGAGAGAGAGAGAGAGAGACTTCGGATGGGAGAGGAAGAGAAGGAGAATGAGGAAAAGCTAGCTCGAATGCACGCTTTGTCCGACGGAAGGAGATTAAAGAAGAACGGTAATCCGAACCCTAGTTCTTCTAAATTTTTTCTTTAAGTTTATTATGTTCAAGTACATAACTTAATGAAGAGAAGAAGTAGATAAGGTTAATAATGAATTCATATGGTTGAATTCATGAGGAAACGAAGAAATAAGAATTTGGAATTTAGTTTATAAATTTCATAAGGAAGTGTAAGATTCGTAAGGATTTTGGGCGATCCGAATGAATCTTATGAATGAGTAGGTGAAATAAGTAAGGAATGATGTTCTATAACATCAAATTCCAAGAAAAAGTGAAATCATAATCCAAAATATTGATTAAAATGAAGAACGACCGAAGAACACGAAGAACATGCGAAAACCGCAAAGAATGTTGTTGATGGACAAATTTAAAACCATCGTAGGATAATTATTGTTGATGGACAAGTTTAAAACCATCGCGTATAAGTTAGTTGCTTATTGCTTGGTTAGGAAGGTTGGAAACGTTCATGAAGAACAGATTAAAACTAAGCTATAACGAAGTTATGGCAAAATTTTTGTAAAAGAAGAACGAGAATTAGAAAGTTAATAAATGAACATGGTCATGTAGGGTTTCATAAGAAAGTAAGAGAACGTATAAAAAGTGAGTCATAGACTCAAGATGACCAAATTACAGATGAATGAACGAAGAACGTTAATAACGTAAACACGAACGAAGAGTAAAGATTAAGCCAATTGAATGGCATGTTAATGGATTCAGAATGAAGTTTTGTCTATTGGTAATCGAAGTACGTAAGATAAGTAAGAAAATGGTTTTAGAATAACCTCATTCAGAGTTATAACGAAGAAGTTATGAGATTTCGAAATTAGCATCTCAAGCTTGTAAAAGACTTAGAAAAAATTTTCTAGGTTTCTTACTCGGCGCCGCAGCGCGAGTTGTGCCTTGGAGGCCGGCGTGCGAGCTCGGGCCATTAGCTACTGCTAATTGGTGCCGCGACATGAGTTTTATAAAGGGGCACGGCGCCGCAGCGCCAGTGCACGACAATGCCCAAAAATGAGATTTTAACTGCTCAATTTCTCGGGGGATGTGCAAGAAAGAAATATGAACATATAGTTCAACTAATTTAACACTTAATCAAGTTTATTAAACCGTTGATGAAGGTTGAACAACAAGATTAAATGAGATTAAAAGATAAAGAATGTGAACGCGGGTTACGTAACCGATATCCGGGAACCGTAGTCGCGATAAATGAACATGAGGAATTACTATGGTTGTGATTCCTTAGATGTTGATTGACGAGGGTAATGAATAACATTTCGATGTTATGTCATGGTAATATTAGATGAATATAAAGCGTATAGACGCTGTGAATGCAACGTTGTTGCGATGAATGATCGGTCTTAGCATACAATGATCCGTATGGCTTTGACATTAGGAAAGAATAATGAACATGGGTTTCAGGTGACGAGTAATGAATGAAAGCGATTAAAACCTTAGATGAAGGTTGAATAGAATTAAGAGGCAAGTAACATAAATGTTGAATACGTAAACGATCCTCGTGAATCGTATTCACATAGAGCAAACGTTCTAAGTATACCCTAGTTGTATGACATAGACGTTGATGAAAGTAGTAAGTAAGATATAATTGATCAAGAAAGCCGTAGTGAACAGTAAGAAGATTAATGAAAGCCGATTGTGAGTTAGATGAGAATTCTAGAATGGAATGCAAGCGTTGAACATTTTAACCGACGTGAAGGTTTAGTGTACGCAAATATTAAATGGGTAGAACCTACACCCGTGTATGGTTTGATCGTATGATAATGAAGATCAATGATTAAACCTGTGATAGGTGAAGAAGCTGGATTAAAGATAAGTACGTATAACGTAAAGAAGTCGAGTTAATGTTTATAACTTGGATGACGTTCCGTGTCGAATGAACCGGACGTTGTAAGATAAGAAAAAGGTAATGTAAAATAGTTAACGCTATTAATGCATAGAATGAATATGGAATGATCGTTACGAGTATACAAAAATCGTGTATGACTTTAAGCGGTGATGAATAAATCACGAGGTATGGCATTTAGTTGCCAGAAAGCCATAAGGAAAAAGAAATTGACTTAATGAACATTATAGTTTAATAGTTTAGATAAGTTAAGATGAGTTAGGTTGTAGTACAATTGTAACCTTTGATGGTTGACATATGGGAGCTGGGCTAAACAATTCCTTCAAAGAGCGAAGGTATATACAAAACTGGCAACCGATCTAACTCACTTTGTGTGCAAAGCGGTGTAGGCGAGGCGAGAACTTGTTTGTTGGTTGTGGGAAACCACTCAGAGTACCATATGGACTACTAGCGGAGACACGATTTTGAGTCCTAAGAGAGTTATAAGAAGAAGATAAGAATGTAAAACATCAAAGATGATGAGCGTCTTAAGTAAGACATCTCAGTATGTAGGCAGAAGCGAATAAGGTGAAGGAAGTTGGTCGCGTAAACTTAGTTTATAAGAATGTGAACCTAAAAAGTAAAGTTAAACTTAAACCAATGCGTAAATCAAGTATATGACTAATTGGTACATGTATTATTTTCTTATGTGCTACATAGGAATTGGAATGAGCGATTAAGTAAACTATAAGTTGTGGTATGCGTAAAGCAAGTTCCTAACTTTATTCATATTTTAAATGAATGATAGTTTCTAAAATTTCTCAGATGTTAAACTTGAGAAGTTCTGTCTATGTGCGAATGTGTGATATTTGTACAAGGTGTTAGAATGTATGAGGCCTTGTGCCATAATGTGAACACTTCAGTGTTTCTATGATATGAACTGTTCTGTGATTGAACTGTTCAATATGAGCATGTTCTGTTTATACATGAACCATTATTGTTAAGTCTGTGCTATTGATTCTAGCTAGACAGAATGTGAATGAAAGAAAGTAGAGAATGAAAGTATTTTAAAGTAAATATTACTAATGTCTTAAAATGATAGGAATCAAGATTATTCCTATTATTCAAGCTGCTTCATAACCTTTGTTCGGTTATTGAAGTCTGAAAAGAATGTTTAAATTCTTAAAGTTGTTTGTTCAACTGCTTTGACTTGCTAAGCAATTGAATGCTCACACTTGCATTAAATAAAAACATTTTCAGTGAACGATGTTATAAAGAACTTAAGGATCCCGTAAAGATCAAGCTGATCGGTATCCAGACGATGTGTCATTCATTATATGAATTAGCGTGAAGATCAAATGAAGACTTGTAATATAGAATGATAGAATTAAACTATAGAATAGTTTAATGAACGTTTATGTATCCTTGGTGGCAGATAAAAGTCACTTGTACAAGATATAAAGAATAATGTAATTATCATTATTTGGAATGAAAGAGGTTTTAAGGTTTTAAGAACCTGGGATTTGAGAATGTATGTCATTATATTTAGCTGTATAATGATGTATATAAGATGGGATCGTGACGTACGGAATTCGGATGTGAAAATAGACCGGACTTCGGGGGGTTACATTCTTAAAACACTTGCTCCTTTAATTCCGTCTCATTCGAAACCCAAATTCTTCCTTCAAATCTTAATAATCCCTATTTATCAAGACTATAATTAGTACCTTTCTTATCGGATAACCGCTTCTTTATTTGGTTACACTCATCAGTCTTGAATTGTACCTCCTTGACTCTCTTTATGATGTAGATTGTATCTCCGTCATAAAAAGTATCTGCCTTGAGTCACTTGGCATCTTCACTTCTATTTCCATTCTAGCCATCTCTGTTATTAACTCATCTTGAGTCATTAACATAGATAACCTTTCCCGACCCTTTCTACTTAAGGCGTCGACAACTACATTGGTTTTCCCAGGGTGATACAGGATTTCACAATCGTAATCCTTTATCAACTCTAGCCATCTTCTCTGTCTCATATTCAATTTCTTCTGAGTGAAGATATACTTTAGACTCTTATGGTCCCAGTATATATCTCACATTTCTCCCCATAAAGTTAATGTCTCCATATCTTTTAGGAAAACACACTCATGGCCAGTTCGGATCATGAGTAGGATAAACTTTCTCATAATCCTTCAATCGCCAGTGATGCATCGTTAACGACTTTGCCATCCGCATGAGCCTGTGCATAACCAAGTCCTCTATGCAAAGCATCGCTATAAACTACAAAATTTCTGTGTCATCGGGTAATGACAAAACAGGCGCTTCACTTAATCTTTTCTTCAGTTCTTGAAAATTGTCTTCACATTTATCCGACCATACATATTTCACCGTCTTCCTTGTCAGGTTAGTCAATGGAGTAGTTATCTTCGAAAAATCTTGCATAAATTTTCGATAGTATCCCACTAACCCTAGGAAACTCCGTACCTCAGTCAGTGTTTTTGGTTGTTCCCAGTTCATCACTGCTTCTACCTTTGTTGGATCCACTGAAATCCCTTCTTGGTCAATGACATGACCTAAAAACTACACCTTCTCTAGCAAAAATTCACACTTAGTGAATTTCACATATAACTTGTCCTTTCTTAGTGTCTCCAACACTAATCTTAAGTGTTCAGCATGATCTTCTGGCGTCTTAGAATAGACAAGAATATCATCGATAAACCCAACGACGAATTTGTCCAAATATAGTTTGAACACTCATTCATCATATCCATAAATGCAAATTTGGTGCATTAAATCAACCCAAATGACATTACCGAAACTCGTAATGACCATAACGAGTCTTCAATGTCTTTGGTATGTCCTCCTTTCTAACCTTGGTTGGTGATACCTCGTCCACAAATCTATTTTTAGAAAATACTTTTGCCCCTTTCAATCGATCAAAAGATCATCGATCCGGCAATGGGTATTTATTCTTTATCGTTAACTTGTTCAACTCTCGATAGTCGATACAAAGCCTTAACGATCCATCTTTCTTCTTGACAAACAATACTGGTGCATCCCATGGGGAAACACTCGGCTGAATGTACTTCCTATCCAATAGTTCTTGTAACTGAACCATTAGCTCCTTCATTTCCACAGGCGCCATACGATACGGTGCCCTTGAGACTGGTGCCACTCCTGGCACAATGTCTATTACAAATTCGATCTCCCGGTCCGGTGGTAACCCTGGTAATTCCATTGGAAAAACATCCATGAATTCGTTTACTATGGGTATTTGTTCCATGGTTGCTCCCACTCGCTGGGTGTCAACAACATGGCACAAGTAACCCACACATCCTTTCCTTAAAAGTTTTCTAGTTTGTTTCATCGTAAGACAACACGAAAGTCCCGGTGATTTATTACCGTAAAATACTACAGGAGGTTGTTTTAACGTCCTAATGCTCACGCATTTCTTCTGGCAATCTATAATTTCTCCATGATTAATCAACCAATCCATTCCGAGAATTACATCAGATTCTCCCAACTTTATCGGTATTAAATCCACCGATAATTTACAACTCCGTATATCTACGTAACAATTCTTATGAATATCTTCAATAGGAATTATTTCTTCGTTTGCTACCTTAATAATCAAATGTATAAGCAACTTTTTGGAAAGTAATTCTAATCGTCTAGGAAAATCACATGCTATAAACGAACAAGTAGCACCCGAATCAAATAGCACGTAAGCATTTATGTTATTGATTGGGATAATACCTATAACTACATCCCCTGATGCCACCGCATCTTGGACCGTCATATTAAAGGTGCGGGTCATTGATCTACCCGGCTGAGCTGGACCACTAATAGCTAACTTACCGCTATTAGTGCCCTTATTTCTTTCTGTCCCTTTCTTTGGGCAGTTCTTTGCTATGTTGTCAGTTGATCCACATACAAAGCATCCGTGGTTTTTCTTCGGATTTGGACAGTTAGACGAAATATACCCGTCCTGCCCACAATTATAACATACTGCCTTTCCTTTGAGACAGACTCCTAAATGAGTCTTCCCACAGGTTTTACAGGTCTCCATCCTCCTTTTAGGATCCCCTTGCTTTACTCCGGTGTTCCCAGAGTTAAAACCCTTCCTCTTTTGACCGTCGCCACTACCACTGGCTCCCTAAGTCTTAATTCCCGCATCAACCTTGCCCTTGTTTTATTCCCGGAATTCTTCTTGAAAATTCTTACTCGCTTAGTCTAGCTCGTAGACAGAATCCTCCCGATTAATAATTATTCTAGGTTATAGAACGATTAATAAACACATAGCACAGAATAGTATTAATAAAAATTCATTTTATTAGTAACTAATTCTTTAAACTTAAATTCTAGAAAATCCAAAATTCCGGGTTGTTATATTCTTACCTCCTTATAAAAATTTCGTCCTCGGAATTTCTTAAAACTAAACCCTTACCCGGGTTCTCACATTCTCCCCTTCTTCAAGGAATTTCGTCCTCGAAATTTTAGCTTACTCTCCTTCTCAACTTCTCTTCAAAGAAGTTCTTATCTTTCATACATTCCCTACACTTCATAACTTATCGCAAATCATGAAGTGAAAGGAATAACTTGGAATATAAATATTCCTTTAAAACATTTCATACTTTTTCTGAGGGGTCAAATCGACCATGAACTCATACTAGGTTAAAAGCGAATTTTCATCAGTAAACCTCTCTTCCACCAGAAGTTTACAATCATAAAGAAGGTAAACTACCTCTTACATACGTAGGTGATCAGCCTATCGTATAACCCCATTTCATGGTATGTTCACCTCAGAATTAGATTCCGCACCAAAGTAATTTGGTTCGGCATAGCTCATCAAAGAAAGCTCGATTTTCTTTTAATAATGACATACCATTCGTCTTAGCCAAATCAAGTAGCTTAGACCATACCAATAAGTTGGACATCAACTTGAAACATTCGTCTAGTCAACTCGCTTGACATCGACCAATTCTTTAAATTCTTTTGCAATACATCAAAACGTTTTATGACGTCATGATACCTCACTCTTCACAGTACGTGTTGATCGATTTCGCAATCAATGAATACGTGCAAGTATACACAGTCAACAAGTAATAAAGTGAAAGTAGAGTATTGATGAGTGAGTTTTATACCCATGAATTGGATACATTCGGGCTTAATTTATTGTTGTTCTTAAGTATTTTAGGATTTTTTTATGTGTTTGTGTCTATTCAAGCATGTTTTATATTGTTTTGTAGGATTTGGGACAAAAGTTACATGGATCGATGTTTGGGGTGGCTAGATTCGCGTTTTCGGATTGCCATTTACACAGTAGTCCCTTAAGAGCCAATTTGACTATAGCTCCTGACATTATTTCGAAAAACTCAAAGAATGAAAGTTGTAGATCTACTTCTCCTCTTTCCGGAACATCTTGAATCATCGAAATCAGAGTTCGGACGAAGAAGTTATGGCCATTTTTCCCAAAGGACGTCGGAGCAAAAAATGTCGGATTTTGGGCGGCCGCAGGGCGCTAGAAGCGCGAACTCGGTAGCCGTTATTGCCAATGAAAGGCTGGGGAAGGGTTTGGTGCGGTGCGGACGCGCGTTTTGGGGTAATTTTGACACCTTTTGACTCCAAATAGGATTGGGTTTGTTCTAAACTAAAATTGGACTTGTAACCTATAAATACATGATGTAAGGCATAAAATAATGGGGATTACATAGCTTAGCCTAGATAAAACACTCCTTTAGATTAGAAAATAACCCTAGTTCTTATTAGTTTTGGAGATTGAAGCAACTTGGAGACCATTGAAGATCGAGAGCAAGAGCGAGAGGGAGCATCGAGTTCTGCGACAACAGATTCTATTCTCTTCTCTCATCTTACTTTTATCTTTTGATGTCTATTAGGTTGTGGATTCTTGGTTTTAATTCATTAATTATGAACTAACTATTTTTGAGATTTCAATTGAACTTTTATGGCTATGAATTAGTTATTCATTATATTCTAATTATTTATGTTAAAGTGAGTTGTTTATCTTGTCTTGTGCTTATTGCTTAATTATTTGATCGAATTACTTTGTTACTCTAGAAGGAATTGGAAGAGGAATTTTAGGGTTAGAAGCGGGCATGGTGACATGTGACTTAGTTATTTGCATGAGTGAATAATTAGGTTTGTGAATAGAATGGAAATATCTTTTTCAGCGCATGTAACACATAAGGAATTGGGATTATAATGAGTTTAATTCAATTGTTTTGCATAGAATATAGCAAGATTAATCTGGATTAAATAGAAGGCAATTGATCACTTGGAAAAGGACTTTTGGCATTTGAGAATTCTTGTTAACAATTCGGTGAGGCATAATAATTGGGATAATTGGATAATTGATTTATAATTCATAATTGGGGATATTGAAGTCTTAATCTTTATTTATTTGAATTCATTCGTTAAAATCTTAGTTTTAATTAGTTAATTTAGTTTTCTTAATTAGAAAAAAACACGATTTGAGATTGTTTAAATAAAATTAGTTTGGTTAAGAATTAGTACTTGGTGATTTTTATTAAATAATTCCTCGTGGGAACGATACTCTACTTTCACTTTATTACTTGTCAATCGTGTATACTTGCGTATTCATTGATTGCGAAATCGATCAACAAGTTTTTGGCGCCGTTGCCGGGGAATTAATTTAATAATTATTTACCAATATTAATTTCAATCAAATTAGTCTTAATTTAAACATTTTTATTTTTATTTTTAATTCTCTTTCTATATTTCTCTCTTTTCAGGTACCATGGATGACTTTGTGTATCAATGGCCATACACGAACATGACTCAACCAAGGGGAGTGGAGATTGAAAGACTCGAGAAACTTTCTGCATTGTCAAACATTGATTGAGACACTTTCGAGGATGTTTTGAAGCTTTTGAAGCTCAAATGTCGTCAAAGTATGGTGGTTACTTGTGATTATTGTGCTGGATATCATATGAGTCATCATTGCACCATCAGTTTCGAGCCGGTACAGTATAGTGGTGATTACCCCAATAATTATGTTTATCCCAACAACTATCATCAGGATTGGGGGTATCACCCGAATTTTTCATGGAGTAACAATCAAGATCAATTTTATGCTCCAAGTCCAACATACCCACAGGATTTCTTGTGTCCACCTCCACTACAACAGGAAGAACATTCAAATTGGGAGGAAGCCTTGGAAAAATTTATTAAAGCTTCTGAAAAAAGGAATGAGGAACAAGACAAGAAAATGAATCAAGTAGAACTGAATTTGCAAAGCCAAGGGGCGTTGATTAAGAATTTGGAAAATCAAGTGGAACAGATAGCACATTCGTTGAACAACCGTCCTCAACCAAATACTAACTCTTAACCAAATCAATTTTATTTAAACAATCTCAAATCGTATTTTTTCTAATTAAGAAAACTAAATTAACTAATTAAAACTAAGATTTTAACGAATGAATTCAAATAAATAAAGATTAAGACTTCAATATCCCCAATTATGAATTATAAATCAATTATCCAATTATCCCAATTATTATGCCTACTGAATTGTTAACAGGAATTCTCAAATGCCAAAAGTCCTTTTCCAAGTGATCAATTGCCTTCTATTTAATCCAGATTAATCTTTATATTCCTATGCAAAACAATTGAATTAAACTCATTATAATCCCAATTCCTTATGTGTTACATGCTGTGAAAAGATATTTCCATTCTATTCACAAACCTAATTATTCACTGCATGCAAATAACTAAGTCACATGTCACCATGCCCAGTTCTAACCCTAAAATTCCTCTTCCAATTCCTTCTAGAGTAACAAAGTAATTACTGATCAAATAATTAAGCAATAAGCACAAGACAAGATAAACAACTCACTTTAACATAAATAATTAGAATATAATGAATAACTAATTCATAGCCATAAAAAGTTCAATTGAAATCTCAAAAATAGTTAGTTCATAATTAATGAATTAAAACCAAGAATCCACAACTGAATAGACATCAAAAGATAAAAGTAAGATGAGAGAAGATAATAGAATCTGTTGTCAGCAAATCTGATGCTCCCCTCTTGCTCTTGCTCTTGATCTTCAATGGTGTCCAAGTTGCTTTAATCTCCAAAACTAATAAGAACTAGGGTTATTTTCTAATCTAAAGGAGTGTTTAATCTAGGCTAAACTATGTAATCTCCCTTTATTTTATGCCTTACATCATGTATTTATAGGTTACAAGTCCAATTTTTAGTTTAGAACAAACCCAATCCAATTTGGAGTCAAAAGGTGTTAAAATTAGCCCAAAAGCGCGCCCGTGCCATCACCAAGCCCTTCCTCAAATTGGCTCATAATTGGCACTACAATGAGAGTTCGTCTTTATATAGCTTGCCATTTGGAAAATGCACTAAGAATAGGCGCCTTGACACGCCCAAAATCTGACATTTTCTGCTCCGACGTCCTTTGGGAAAATGGCCATAACTTCTTCGTCCGAACTCCGATTTTGATGATTCAAGATGTTACGGAAAGAGGAGAAGTAGATCTATAACTTTAATTCTTTAAGTTTGTCGAAATAATGTCAGGACCTATAGTCAAATTGGCTCTGAAGTGGCTGATGTGTAAATGGCAAGCCGAAAACGCGAATCTAGCCACCCCAAACATCGATCCATGTAAATTTTGTCCCAATTCCTATAAAATAACATAAAACATGCATGAATAGACACAAACACATAAAAGCATCCTAAAAGACTTAAGAACAACAATAAATTAAGCCCGAATGTATCCAATTCATGGGTATAAAACTCACTCATCAGTACGTTGAGGACTTCGTCAGTTTATGACTTCATCATTATACATCATACCATAGCAGGTTGTTGATCCTCTGATCAAATTCCACCCCAGGTTTAATTGTATTAATAACTCCATCTTTTCACCATCCTTGCATCAAATGCACTGATGATATAAAATTCATTTTGATATTTCAAATCAATTTCTGTCTAGCTGAAACAATTAGCATAGACATACCAAGAATAGTTCTTTTAAAATCCATTGGTTTCGAAAAATGAACCAATAATCTTCTCTAGCACCTTCAATGTTAAGTCTACTAAAAATAACTCGTTTCAGTCTAAACATTCCTATACCTTAGTACAGTCCATCAACTTACCACACATTATGAGTTCAGGAACTTTCCACAATAATATGAGTTTAAAAACTATCCCAAACAGACCATAGGCATCCATTTGCTTAGAAGTTCAAAAACATACCATATAATTATGAGTCACGAACTTGCCATAAGTATGAGTTTCAAGAACTCGCACCTAATCTTATCGTTCTCTACCTACCAAGTATATATATGAGAAAATATTCACCTTCTCGTCATATACATCTTGATAGCGAGACCAATTTCAATGATTATCACTATAATAAACTAAGTGGTTGTTACACCAAGCACAAACCTCTACCCAAACAAAGGTTCATACAACTCAGCTATCACATGAGTCCTCAATTGAAATCTTACAACTTCTAACTTTCTCTTTACTTAATACGAATTTTCTTTAATTTGTATGTTATCCTTTACAACTCAATTTGAGTTCTTCTTCTCGTACTACTTCATAGTACCATTCATTCGTAGCATTAGATATAAATCATTCATCGTTTAACAGCTCGTCTGTTAGTACGATTTACTATGATCACATGGTGATCTTCTTATCCTTCTCTCCACGATTATAGTTTTAGATACTCATACATAAGATTTATAACCTATCAGCTCTGATACCAACCCGTAACGCCCCGAAATTCGGTCTATTTTCACATCTGGATTCCGTAGGTCACGATCCCATCTTCTTCCAAACATACATCATTATACAGCTAAATATAACAACATACATTCTCAAATCCCAGGTTCTTAAAACCTTAAAACCTCTTTCATTCCAAATAATGATAATTACATTATTCTTTATATCTTATACAAGTGACTTTTATCCGCCACCAAGGATACATAAATGTTCATTAAACTATTCTATAGTTTAATTCTATCATTCTATATTACAAGTCTTCATTTGATCTTCACGCTCATTCATATAATGAATGACACATCGTCTGGATACCGATCAGCTTGATCTTTACGGGATCCTTAAGTTCTTTCAAACATCGTTCGCTGAAAATGTTTTTATTTAAAACAAGTGTGAGCATTCAATTGCTCAGCAAGTCAAAGCAGTTGAACAAACAACTTTAAGAATTTAAACATTCTTTTTCAGACTTCAATAACCGAACAAAGGTTATGAAGCAGCTTGAATAATAGGAATAATCTTGATTCCTATCATTTTAAGACATTAGTCATATTTACTTTGAAATACTTTCATTCTCTACTTTCTTTAATTCACATTCTATCTGGCTAGAATCAATAGCACAGACTTAACAATAACGGTTCATGTATAAACAGATCATGCTCATATTGAACAGTTCAATCACAGAACAGTTCATATCATAGAAACACTGAAGTGTTCACATTGTGGCACAAGGCCTCGTACATTCTAACTCCTTGTACAAATATCACACATTCGCACATAGACAGAACTTATCAAGTTCAACATCTGAGAAATTTTAGAAACTATCATTCATTTAAAATATGAATGAAGTTAGGAAACTTGCCTTACGCACAGCTACAACTTATAGTTTACGCTGAACTGCTCATTCCAATTCCTATGTAGCACATAAGAAAATAATACATGTACCAATTAGTCATATACTTGACTTACGCATTGGTTTAAGTTTAACTTTACTTCTTAAGGTTCACGTTCTTATAAATTAAGTTTACGCGACCAACTTCCTTCACCGGTTAACGGCTTCATGACATACGGAGATGTCTTACTTAATACGTTCATCATCTTTGATGATTTACATTCTTATCTTCTTCTTATAACTCTCCTAGGTTTCAGCACACATTGTGTCTCTGCTAGTAGTCCATATGGTAATTCGAGTGGTTTCCACAAATAACCAACAAACAAGTTCCGTCTCGCGTCTACCTGCCTTACACAATTGAGTTAGATCGGTTGCCAGTTTTCTATATACCTTCGCTCTCTGAAGGAATTGTTTAGCCCAGCTCCCATATGTCAACCATCAAAGGTTACGATTGTACTACAACCTAACTCATCTTAACTTATCCGAACTATTAAACTATAATGTTCGTTAAGTCAATTTCTTTTTCCTTATCGCTTTCTGGCAACTAAATGCCATACCTCAGGATTTATTCATCATCGTCTAAGTCATACAGTCTTTTGTATACTCAGAACGATTATTACATATTCATTCTAAGCATTAATAGCGTTAACTATTTTACATTACCTTTTTCTTATCTTAAAACGTCCGGTTCATTCGACACGGAACGTCATCCAAGTTATAAACATTAACTCGGCTTCTTTACGTTATACGTACTTGTCTTTAATTCAGCTTCTTCACCCATCAAAGGTTTAATCATTGATCTTCGTTATCGTACGGTCAAACCATACACGGGTGTAGGTTCTACACTTTTAATATTTGCGTACACTTAACCTTTACGTCGATTAAAGTGTTCAACGCTTGCATTCCATTCTAGCATTCTCATCCAACTTATAATCGGCTTTCATTAATCTTCTTACCCTTCACTATGGCTTTCTTGATCAATTATATCTTACTTACTACTTTCATCAACGTCTATGTCATACAACCAGGGTATACTTAGAATGTTCGCTCTACGTGAATACGATTCACGGGGATCGTTTAAGTATTCAACATTTATGTTACTTGCCTCTTAATTCTATTCAACCTTCATATAAGGTTTTAATCGCTTTCATTCATTACTCGTCACCTGAAACCTATGTTCATTATTCTTTCCTAATGTCAAAGCCATACAGATCATTGTATGCTAAGACCAATCGTTCATCGCAACAATGTTGCGTTCACAGTGTCTATATGCTTTATATTCATCTCACATTACCATGACATAACATCGAAATGTTATTCATTACCTTCGTCAATCAACGTCTAAAGAATCACAACCATAGCAATTCCTCATGTTCGATTCCCGGATATCGGTTACGTAACCCGCGTTCACATTCTTCGTCTTTTAATCTCATTTAATCTTGTTGTTCAACCTTCAGTAAAGGTTTAATACACTTGATTAAGTGTTAAATTAGTTGAACTATATGTTCATATTTCTTTCTTGCACATCCCCCGAGAAATTGAGTAGTTAAAATCTCATTTCTGGGCATTGTCGTGCACTGGCGCTGTGGCGCCGTGCCCCTTCATAAAACTCATGCTGCGGTGCCAATTAGCATTGGCTAATGGCCCGGGCTCGCGCTGCGGTGCTGGCCTCCAAGTCACAACTCGGGCTGCGGCGCCGAGTAAGAAACCTAGAAAATTTTTTCTAAGTCTTTTACAAGCTTGAGATGCTGATTTCGAAATCTCATAACTTCTTTGTTATAACTCGGAACGAGGTCGTTCCAAAGCCATTTTCTTACTTATCTTACGTACTTCAATTACCCATGGACAGACCTTCGTTCTGAATCCATTAACATGCCATTCAATTGGCTTAATCTTCACTCTTTGTTCGTGTTTACGTTATTAACACGAACTCAAAATTCGTTCGTTCTTGAGTCTACGACTCACGTTTTATACGTTCTCTTACTATCTTATAAAACCCTACATGATCGGGTTCATTTACTAACTTTCTAATTCTCATTCTTCTTTTATGAAAAATTCGTCATAACTTCGTTACAGCTTAGTTTTAATCTGTTCTTCATGAACGTTTCCAACGTTCCTAACCAAGCAATAAGCAACTAACTTATACGCGATGGTTTTAAACATGTCCATCAACAACAATTATCCTACGATGGTTTTAAATTTGTCCATCAACAACATTCTTCGCGTTCTTCGCGTGTTCTTCGTGTTCTTCGTTCGTTCTTCATTTTAATCAATATTTTGGATTACGATTTCACTTTTTATTGGAATTTGATGTTATAGAATATCATTCCTTACTTATTTCACCTACTCATTCATAAGATTCATTCGGATTGCTCTCAAAATCCTTACGAATCTTACACTTCCTTGAGAAATTTATAAACTAAATTCCAAATTCTTATGTCTTCGTTTCCTCATGAATTCAACCATATGAATTCATTATTAACCTTATCTAGTTCTTATCATCATTAAGTTATGTACTTGAACATAATAAACTTAAAGAAAAAATTTAGAAGAACTAGGGTTCAGATTACCGTTCTTCTTTAATCTCCTTCTGTCGGACAAAGCGTGCATTCGAGCTAGCTTTTCCTCATTCTCCTTCTCTTCCTCTCCCATCCGAAGTCTCTCTCTCTCTCTCTCTCTCAAAGTTGGTTGAAATTTTCTAACCAAACAAATGAGCTTAAGCTTCCTATTTATAGATTTTCAAAGCTAGGGGCATTTTGGTCTTTTCACCCCCACCTCCTTACTATTCATGACTTAGCCACCAAGTTTACTTGGTGGATAATTAGCCGCCCACCTCCTCACTTAGCTTCCCTTGGAAGCTTCGTGCTTCCATCTTTCGGGTTTCGTCCGACAGTTTTAAAAACCGCGATTCTCGGAATCCAAATATTTTTGGATATTTCGTCTTTCCTTTACCGATTAAATATTACGTATTCTTCGGATCTCCAAAAACTAAAAAACACTTTTCCACGATAAGCGTTTTCCTTCATGTTTTCCCCTAACGTAGCTAAACGAGTGAAAAGTACATAATAGTACTTTTCATCATTTTTATTTTATTCGATTTCTGCACGTTTTTCGAGAAAAACTTTTATCGACTTACTTAAGTTTTCACGACATAGTATTGTCAAATCTTTCGATGGAATGTCATTTCGACATACCGAACTCTCAGAATGGCTTTGGTTATTCAAACCCTAACCCTTAGGATTTCGTCGGGTTAATAGTGCCTATTTCGTCTTTTTCTCCAGAAATATTTTATTCTCGAAAAAATTTTATTTTCATCTTGAAAATTCTTACTCGTTCAGTCTAGCTCGTAGCCAGAATCCTCCCGATTAATAATCATTCTAGGTTATAGAACGATTAATAAACACATAACATAGAATAGTATTAATATAAATTCATTTTATTAATAACTAATTCTTTAAACTTAAATTCTGGAAAAATCCAAAATTCCGGGTTGTTATAAAGAAGCTCATAGTTCGAAGTACTCGATACATCCTAGTAGCACTAAGATGTATCAAGACCTTCGACAGAGTGTTTGGTGGCCGAACATGAAGAGAGAAATAGCTGAATACATGAGTAGATGCTTAACTTGTCAAAAAGTTAAAGCTGAACACAAAGACCAAGTGGCTTGTTACAATCATTGGAGATTCCAGAATAGAAGTGGGAGCAGAACTCGATGGATTTCGTGGTGGGACTTCCAACAATGGCAAAAGGGTACGATTCGATTTGGGTAATAGTCGACCGATTGATGAAATCGGCTCACTTCTTACCAATTAGGGTCAAGTATAACTTAGACCAGTTAGCTAAACTTTATGTTAAGAAAATTATTTCCAGACATGGAGTACCAGTATCGATTGTGTCAGATCGTGATCCACGATTCACATCGAACTTTTGGAGAAGTTTGCAAGAACAGCTGGGAACACAGTTGAAGTTAAGCACAACATATCATCCATAAACTGATGGGCAGAGCGAGAGGATAATTCAGACGTTAGAAGACATGTTAAGGTCTTGCGTCATGGATTTTAAGGGTAGTTGGGATGATCACCTACCACTTGTAGAGTTTGCATATAACAACAGTTATCATGCAAGCATAGCCATGCCGCCTTATAAAGCTTTATACGGGAGAAGGTACAGAACACCATTGTATTGGGATGAAGTGGGAGAACGCCGGATGCTAGGACCGGAATTGGTGCAGCAAACAGCGGATGTGATAAAGTTAATTCGGATACGTCTTGTTATCGCTCAAGACAGACAGAATAAATATACGGATTCGCATAGATTAAATCGAGAGTTTCAAGTAGGCTCGTATGTGTTTCTAAAGGTATCTCCCTGGAAAGGAAAGATACGCTTTGGAAAGAATGGAAAGTTAAGTCCAAGGTTTATAGGACGTTTTGAAGTATTAAAAAGGGTGGGAGAGGTAGCTTACATGATAGCATTACCTCCAGACCTAGAAAGAATACATAACGTGTTTCACGTATCTGTATTATGTCCGTATAAGCCGGATTTGCTTGGGAATTATTTTTGAAATTTTCCAAAAAACACTATTCATCGGTATTTGCTCGGGAATTATTTTTGAAATTCCGAGAAATACGTAATGATAGAATATCAATGTAAGATGGATTATGTAATAATAATCTAGTTATGTATAATGTAATATTTCGCTTGTGGATTTAATTTGAGAATATTAAGGAAAGCGAAGTATTAGTAAGCAAGTAATAATATTTATGATACTTAGGTATTGTACAAATGTAATGACAATGAGTATAATACGAAGTATTATACGAGTTTGTATGAAGGATGGATTATCGTATATAATAAATTTCTATACGAATTATAATACGAGAATAATACATAGACTGTGACGCCCCCAAAATAGGTATACATCACCTATTCTGAGTCGTCAAATACATGGTACAGAATATAAATACAATCTTAATTATACAACAAGAGAGTCATGGAGTTTAAATACAAATCATCTTCTAGACAATATCCACTCTCGAGAATAAGTCCTCATTACATTTATTGTCACACTATTTAACTGAATAGTGAGGACTACTAGCTAATACTATCATCCGGACCATCACTCCGTTCCCCGACTCGTCCCAGCTACGTTCTCATTTCCTGAAGAGAAAAGTGAAAGAAAGGGTGAGCTCAACTAGCCCAGTAAGAAATATTATGACTAAGATAATGCAGAATAAAATTATAATTAGTCTTCAACAATGTTAAACTGATAATATACAATAGACATCAAGTTTAACTGTAGCGGAACAAGCAATCCATTAAAAGAGTCAAGTAGAGAATAAAATCTACTATCTTTTATGATTTTAAAGGTTTTTCATCATTTTTATCACTGGGACTCATCTTAATAAATAATCCACATCATCGAATCACCCCTGCACTACGGCCATGGATATTCTTTAGTATCACGACCACAAATTATCCATGCACTACGGGCCAATGATATTCGTGTATTCATCAATGGTCATGATCATGCCAACAACTGTCCAGCAATGCACTATGGGCCAATGAGGACTTTTACCACATCATTTGTAACATTACGGTCATGATTATACTAGAATAATCCTCGGTCATAATTATACCAAGTCCATCTATGCACTACAGGCCACAGATGACTTTCAACATAATATAAACATGAGGATGATGACAATGATATAAGAATTCAATAAAACAAGTTCATGAATTAATTTGTCCAGGAACCAATAACGTCCAAATTGTCAACATGATACTACTTTGTAGAGTAAAATTCAAGAATGTTCATAAGAATATTTCCATAAAAAGATACTTGATGAAGCGCAAATATCAAGGATATTCCACTAATTTCATGGAGTATAGAAGTCAAAACTTTAACCAACTGAGTATAATAAAGAATGGAATAATAAAAGAAATCACCTTGCATGTGGTACTTCAGCATGACAAAGTTATTCCAATGTAGAATAATAAATAACGGAACCGAAGTCGTGAAATTACATGCAAACAGGATGTTCCAATAGAATAATAAAGAATGGAATAACAACTGAAATCACCATGTATGCGGTGTTTTGCATAGACAGGTTATTCCAACAGAATAATAAATAACGGAATCAGTCCCAGCATAAAAACGCATGCACAAGATATTCCAAGCGAGTAATAATAAAAGGCGGAACCAGTCTAACAGTAAAACACATGAGATAAGATATTCCAATAGAATAATAAAGGCAGAACTCAGTCCAAACAGATAACGCATGCATGACGGGATGTTCCAACAGAATAATAACGAATAGAATAACAACAGAAATCACCAAGTATAGGGTAGACCGCGTATACAGGTTATTCCAACAAAATAATAAAGAACTGAAATAACAGAAGTTCTCTTCATGAATACAAAAGAAATAATACCCCTTGCCGTAAAAGAAGGGTATTCCGACAGGTAGGGCGAGGATATTCTTAAAAAAAAATTGCACTACGCTCAAAGCTTTTTAAAACTCTAAAGAAATACACTCAAGATTATAGAAGAGAATTTTCTGAATTTCTGGTGTGTTTTCAATTCTAATTAAGCATTCTATTTATAGGAGATTTTAAGGGGCACTATGTAAGGAAAATTTACAGACAAATAATTCAAGGACTTACGGCCATCATACGCCACCTTTGGTTTATTGAAAAGCAATCAAACTATCTAATACAAACAAAACTAAAATAATACATATATATATATATAATAAATATAACACATGTTATTTGAATTCTTACTCCCACTCGTAACCACTTGCTAGATTCATTTCCTTCAAATTCATTTTCTCCCCTGTGGGCCCACATGTTCCCCTCCCACCAACATGTCGTAATCACATATGGGTCCCATTATAATTAATTAACTTTCTACCAATTATTTTGAAAAATGGGTAAATGAGATCTATAAAATACGCCAAATATTACAACAAATACTTCATAAAAATCTACTCAATATTTTTAACAACATTTATCATCATTATTATAATTCGTAATATTAATCGACTGTGTCGTCGTTCCTAGAAAAAGGGGCTTTCAATAATGATTTCTCCTATCATGCCGCAATTAGGTGACCAAATCTCTCCTTGGCAGAACTTCTAGACATCGTTAATATTGCAATTTATAATATTAATAATTCTGTCATTTCAATTATATATTTAATAATATATAAATATCGACAATAATTGAATCAAATAACGTGAGATACTATGCAACAATTACTATAACAATAATTGAACAAAACTGAGTGACTTCTCATTTAAGCATTAATAATCAATATCGTGTGCTACTATGCAATCACGCATATTACTGTACTTTTACTACCGAGTAGTTCAACAGTATTAACGGTAAAACTTCCGCCGTTATTTTCAATAAAATATTTTTGTCGTTTTCTCAATCTGACAATAATTCTGTTTTGGGGTCCACCAATGATTGTACCGTCGTACGGATATTCCCTAACAAAAAGAATATTTCCCGACCAATCGAATATAATATGATAACTTGCATACTTTGCAAAATTTGTAAATATTACCCACAACTATAACATTATATTAAATTCATTCTATAATATTCAAAAATGATATTTATAGAAAATTCATCTTTATTCATAAAAGCTGGGGTCTTACAACCTCCCCTTCTTAAGAAGTTTCTCCCTCAAAATTAGGGTACGTACCTGGTATATCGAAGATGTAAGGATACCTTGATTTTATTTCAGATTTTAACTCCCAGGTCATTTCCTCAACATCGTGATTTCTCCACAAAACTTTGACTTGAGGTATAACCTTGGAACGTAGAATATGTTCCTTCTTATCCAAGATTTGAACAGGAACCTCTTCATACGTTAAATCTTCCGCTATATCGTCTGGTTCTAACTCAATAATGTGGTTCAGGTCTTCCACATATTTACGTAACATGGATATGTGAAAAACGTTATGAACACGAGACATACTTGGCGGTAAAGAGAGTCTATAAGCCATAGTTCCTACTCGATCGAGGATTAAAAATGGTCCAATGAATCGAGGATTGAGCTTTCCTCTCTTTCCAAATCTCGTAACTCCCTTCCATGGAGCAACACGTAACAACACATGATCTCCTATATCGAATTCCACGTCCTTTCGATGAAGATCAGCATAACTCTTTTGTCGATCTTGTGAGGTTTTTATACGTTATCGGATCGTTTGAATCTTTTCTGTAGTCATACGTACCAACTCTGGTCCTAACAACGTTGCTTCACCCACCTCATCCCAGCATACTGGATAATGACACTTTCTTCCATACAACACCTCGAATGGAGCCATGCCAATACTTGCTTGATAACTATTGTTGTAGGAAAACTCCACCAATGGTAAGAACTTATCCCAACTTCCCTTGAAGTCAAGGACATAGAGTCTTAATAAATCTTCCAGAGTTTGAATAGTCCTCTCTGATTGTCCATCCGTCTGAGGATGATATGCCAAACTAAATCGTAAATCCGTGCTCATAGCTTTTTGCAAACTAACCCAAAATCGTGAAGTAAATCTTGGGTCTCGATCAGAAACTATGGATACTGGCATACCATGCGGTCTTACAATCTCATTTATGTACATACGAGCAAGACGTTCAAGTGTATAAGTTTATTGTATTGGTAAGAAGTGAGTAAACTTGGTCAATCTATCAACAATGACCCAAATTGCATCAATGCCTTGAGAAACCTTGGGAAGACCAGTAACAAAATACATGGTAATGTGCTCCCACTTCCATTCTGGAATTTCAAATGATTGCAATGGACTTGATGCCCCGCCTTGACTAGCTAACAAGTTAGACACCTTGAGATAAACAACGTTATCTCTCTCTTCATATTGCTCCACCAAAATGTATGACGAAGATCACGATACATTTTGGTACTCCCAGGATGGATTGCAAACGGTGTGTTGTGCGCCTCCATCATGATTTTATACTTTAACTCAGGATCGTTAGGAACACAAAGTCTAGAGTTGACTCGAAGTATTCCTTCATCATCAATTCTTGCTTCCGGCATAGCACCTTCTTGCACTTTCTTCCTCATACGCATCAGCTCCAGGTCTGTAGTTTGAGCAGATTTAACTTTATCAATTAAAGTCGGTTCTACTTGTATGTTCGCCATCATCACATGGGTCCCTAGAGTCTTTAACTCTATCTCCATCCTTTGGAAGTCACACAAAATGGGCCTTTGCATTGACAATATTGCACTCGTACCCACATATGATCTTCTACTCAATGCGTCAGCTACCACGTTCGCTTTTCCAGGATGGTATTGGATGGTATGATCATAATCTTTCAACAGTTCAAGCCAACGTCGTTGCCGCATGTTGAGTTCCTTTTGAGTGAAGAAATATTTGAGGCTTTTATGATCCGTAAAGATCTCCACTTTCTTCCCATACAAGTAATGCCTCCAAATCTTTAGTGCGAAGACAACAGCTGCCAACTCTAGATCATGAGTAGGATAATTCCTCTCATATTCTTTGAGTTATCATGAGGCATAGGCTATGACTTTCCCATGTTGCATGAGAACACATCCTAACCCTTTGCCCGAAGCATCACTGTAGATGAAAAATCCCTCCGAACCAGATGGTATTGTCAGAACAGGAACTGAAATGAGTCTCCTCTTGAGTTCTTGAAAACTCTTCTCACATTCCTTTTCCCAACCGAACTTTGTATCTTTTCGAGTCAGCTGAGTTAAAGGAGTAGCGATTCGAGAAAACCCTTCTACGAATCTCCGATAATAACCAGCTAAGCCGAGAAAGCTACGTACTTCGATCACTGATTTAGGTTTCTTTCAGCTTTGAATAGCTTCAATATTTGCTGGGTCAACAGATATTCCATGACTTGATACCATGTGCCCAAGGAATGCTACTTCCTCAAGCCAGAACTTGCATTTCTTCAACTTGGCATAAAGCTTATATTCACGAAGCTTTTGGAGTATCAGCCTCAAGTGTTGCTCATGGTCTTCACGGGTTTTGGAATATATGAGGATGTCATCAATAAAGACGACCACAAAGTGATCCAGATATTCCTTGAATACTCGGTTCATCATATCCATGAAGGCAGCAGGAGCATTACTCAATCCAAAAGACATGAGTAGGAATTCATAATGGCCGAACCGAGTTCTGAAAGCCGTCTTTGGAATGTCATCGGTTCTAATCTTTAATTGGTGATATCCGAAACGAAGATCAATCTTTGAAAAGAATTTGGCTCCCTGTAACTGGTCAAACATGTCATCAATACGTGGCAATGGGTACCTATTTTTGATGGTGACATGATTCAACTCCCAATAATCAATACAAAGTCGCATACTCCCATCTTTCTTCTTCACGAATAGAACAGGAGCACCCGAAGGAGAAATACTAGGACAAATAAAGCCAATGTCTTACAATTCCTGCAGTTAGGTCTTTAATTCCTGAAGTTCAATAGGAGTCATTCGATATGGGGCTTTGGAAATGGGTTTTGTACCAGGTTGAAGGTCGATACAAAATTCAATTTCACTCTCTGGGGGTAGGCCAGGAAGTTCTTTAGGGAATACGTCAGGGAAATTCATTAACAATAGAAATATCGTTCAAAACTGACGTATTTTTGTTTAGATCCGTAACATGAGCTAAGAAAGCTTGACATCCGTTTTTCAATAAACGAATAGCTTTATGGCTTGAGATGACAGTGATTGATTTTAATGGTATGGTTGCTTGAATTCGCATAATAGGTTGGTTAGGAATATGAAAGCTAACAACCTTATGAAAACAATCAATTTTTGCATGATGAGTAGTTAACCAAGATAATGCAGAACAGTGAAAGAAAGGGTGAGCTCCACTAGCCCAGTAAGAAATATTATGACTAAGATAATGCAGAATAAAATTATCATTAGTCTTCAACAATGTTAAACTGATAAAATAACATAGACATTAAGTTTAACTGCAGCGGAACAAGCAATCCATTAAAAGAGTCAAGTAGAGAATAAAATCTACTATCTTTTATGATTTTAAAGGTTTTCATCATTTTATCATGGGACTCGACTTAATAAATAATCCACATCATCGAATCACCCTCACTGCACTACTACCAAGGATATTCTTTAGTATCACGACCACAAATTATCCATGCACTACGGGCCAAGGATATTCGTGTATTCATCAATGGTCATGATCATGCCAACAACTATCCATCAATGCACTATGGACCAATGAGGACTTTTACCACATCATTTGTAACATTACGGCCATGATTATACAAGAATAATCCTCGGCATAATCATACCAAGTCCATCTATGCACTCTGAGCCACAAATGACTTTTCAACATAATATAAACATGAGGATGATGACAATGATATAAGAATTCAATAAAACAAGTTCACGAATTAATTTGTCCAGGAACCAATAACGTCCAAATTGTCAACATAATACTGCTTTGTAGAGTAAAATTCAAGAATGCTCATAAGAATATTTCCATGAAAAGATACTAGATGAAGCGCAAATATCAAGGATTTTCCACTAATTTCATGGAGTATAGAAGTCAAAACATTAACCAACTGAGTATAATAAAGAATAAAATAATAAAAGAAATCACCATGCATGCGGTACTTCGCATAGACAGGTTATTCCAACAGAATAATAAGTAACGGAACCAGGTCAGGTGAAATTGCACCAACAGGATGTTCCAATGAATAATAAAGAATGGAATAACAATGAAATCACCATGTATGCGTGTTTCAGATAGACATGAGTTATTCCAACAGAATAATAAATAACGTAATCAGGTCCAACGTAAAAACGCATGCACAAGATATTCCAATGTAATAATAAAAGACGGAAACCGTGTCAGCGTAAAACACATGAATAAGATATTCCAATAGAATAATAAAAGAGAACTGTGTCCAAACGTATAACGCATGCATGTGATGTTCCAATAGAATAATAACGAATAGAATAACAACAAAAATCACCAAGTATAGGGTAGACCGCGTATACAGGTTATTCCAACAGAATAATAAAGAAATGGAATAACAGAAGTTCTCTTCATGAATACAAAAGAAATAATACCCCTTACCGTAAAAAAAGGGTATTCCAACTGGTAGGGCGAGGATATTCTTAAAGAAAATTTGCACTACGCTCAAAGCTTCTTAAAACTCTAAAGAAATACACTCAAGATTATAGAAGAGAATTTTCTAAATTTCTGGTGTGTTTTCAATTCTAATTAAGCATTCTATTTATAGGAGATTTTAAGGGGCACTGTGTAAGGAAAATTTACAGACAAATAATTCAAGGACTTACGGCCATCATACACCACCTTTGGTTTATTGAAAAGCAATCAAACTATCTAATACAAACAAAACTAAAATAATACATATATATATATATAATAAATATAACACATGTTATTTGAATTCTTACTCCCACCCGTAACCACTTGCTAGATTCTTTTCCTTCAAATTCATTTTCTCCCCTGTGGGCCCCACATGTTCCCCTCCCACCAACATGTCGTAATCACATATGGGTCCCATTATAATTAATTAACTTTCTACCAATTATTTTGAAAAATGGGTAAATGAGATCCATAAAATACGCCAAAAATTACAAAAAAATACTTCATAAAAATCTCCTCAATATTTTTAACAACATTTATAATCATTATTATAATTCGCAATATTAATCGACCAGATCGTTCCCAGGAAAGAGGGGGCTTTCCAATAAGGATTTCTCCCTATTGGCGCGCAATTAGGTAACCAAACCTCTCCATGGCAGAACTTCTAGACATCGTTAATATTGCAATTTATAATATTAATAACTCTGTCATTTCAATTATTGATTTAATAATATATAAAATATCGACAATAATTGAATCAAATAACGTGAGATACTATGAAACAATTACTATAGCAATAATTGAACACAATTGAGTGACTTCTCACGTAAGCATTAATAATCAATATCGTGTGCTACTATGCAACCACACGTATTACTGTACTTTTACTACCGAGTAGTTCAACAGTATTAACGGTAAAACTTCTATCATTGTTTTTAATAAAATATTTTTGTTGTTTTCTCAATCCGACAATAATTCTATTGTGGGGTCCACCAATGATTGTACCGTCGTACGAATATTCCCTTACAAAAAGAATATTTCCCGACCAATCGAATATAATATGACAACTTGCATACTTTGTAAAATTTGTAAATATTACCCACAACTATAACATTATATTAAATTCATTCCATAATATTCAAAAATGATATTTATAGAAAATTCATCTTTATTCATAAAAGCTGGGGTCTTACAACGACAATGTGTATATGTATTAAGTAATGATTTTGGACTTGTAAAGATTTGTTAGGATTTTCTACAAGCCCAAGTGAATTAAGGGTGAGGCCCAACTATTGATTAATAAACAAGTTAGTTTTTATTAATGCAAAGCCCAAAGGTTAAGCTAATTTAAGCCCAAGCTAGGATCCAATGAATTGATTGACCCAATGGGCAAACCATGTTGATATGGTTAATCTTGGTAATCAAGTATTATGTGTGGTGATCAAGCATTATGAGTGATGACCAAGGCTTTGGTGTAATGATCAAGCAAAAGATAAGAGTTGTGCTAATCAAGTAATGAATAGTAAGGAGGTGACTTAAGGAGGTGGCTTAGCCTAATGACCAAACTACCCTAGCTTTGGAAATTCTATAAATAGAAGAAGCTTGCTAGCCATTTCTTACTTGTTCAAACAATTCAACATATTAAAAAGTGCTTAAGTGTTAGGGAGATTAAGATACAAATAAGTTACTTCCATAAGCAAGAAGAAGAAGAAGAAGACTACTTTGCAAAGACTTCAAGAGTAAGACTTCTTCTCCAAATTATCTTCTATCTCTATCATGATAGGTTGATAAAAAAGTTGGATTAAGGAACATGAATGTTAAGAAGTAAGGAGAATGAGTAATCAATGAACTTAAGCCACGTAAGTTGGAAATAAGTCATTTCAACTAGCATAAGTTATAAACTTATGAAGAAGTATGGTAGACTTATTATGAGTTTATCTTAAGAAGTTGTATGGAAGTAAAGAACTTGTATGATCTTATGTATCATGTATACATAAATAAAGCTATATGTTGAGAACATATAGGTATGATGATTAAAAAAACTTTAATTATCATAAGTCATGAACAATGATGTCATAAGTAGTTATACTTTAATAAGTTATAAGCTTATGAAAGAATAAGTCAAAGTCCAACATGAACTTTAATAAGTTGAGATGATCACATGGTGAATGGAATTCATTTGTAATGAACAAATCATTAGTAGTGAAGATTTGCCGAAAATTGCACGATTGGACGATAATCGTCGAATTCGTGAAATTTCCTGAATTGGAAGTCAAATTTTGAGTTTGAAATTGGAAATGTTATTTTCCAATGGAGACAAGTCATGTTTGTCATTCTAGAGTTGTGGACTAAAAAATGATCGAATTCCGACTTAGAACGAAGAAACGAGCGTTGAACGTTCACGAATGTTTATAGTTTACGTTAAAAATGATCCAATAGGTGAATTTTTAGCAAACGGAGTCAAATAGATAAAATTCTTGCATGAACATGTAGATTACGTAATTTGTGAACCGTAGGCTTTTGAACGAGCCAATTCGGACTTATAATGAAGAAGTTATGCGTCCAGAAAGTTCACAAAATTTAAAGTCTGAAAAAAAAAATTGGTGCACAGAGTTGGTGCCGCGGCGCCAACCCTAGGCAATTTAATTGAGTGGCCATAGCCTTAATAATGATGTTCGAAGCACTTCGAAACTTCACAGTGTGCGAACCCTAGTACAATTGGTGGCGCCACAGTAGCCATGCACAATCTAAGACCCATCAGATAGTAGTGGCATACAGTGTGCATCCATGAGTAAGGACTCAGCGTCATAACGTCAAGTCGGGACAATGTTACTGTTAACTCATGTTGGTACGCAATGAGATGTAAATATAAAGCCGGCGCCGCATCTCCAAAATTTCGTAACAAGGATAGTGATGGTTGTTTTTAATTACAAAGAAAAGAAAGTTAATTGATTTAAAAGTAAACACAACCTAAGGGACGTAATGTAACATTGTTTAAACTTTGTTAAACTTTAAGGATGTTGTATAAAGGTTGAGATAAACTAGTCAAATATAAATTCAAGGATAATGTTAAGCCGGAACAGATAGTAAATTAATCTAATACACAATTAGATTGAGATGAAGGGTAAGATATAGTCATATACGTACTTGGTTATATATGTCCTAATGTGAGGCATTATGTGATCATGTATTGTAGAGACTTGAAAGACTTGAACATAAAGTAATTACACCATAGCAGACGCTGAAGGAAAGTATTCTAACTCTTGTCTCAGTTCAATCTGAACAAGTTTTTTGAAGTTCATGTATCCTTACGCATGAATTAATGTACAATGAAGTTAAAGCGAATTCTTCTGGCTAGACTTAATGCATTTGGTGGATTATTGATAAATTTATCCAACTGTAATCAAATGTTGTTATCTTTTGTCAACTACTCTATATGGTTTTCAAAAGAAGAATGGTTATGATAAACAAATGTTTTGTCGTCATACGACAGGCACGTGAGGTTGCCAAACAATTAAACGTATATACGTTTAATGGATGTAGTGTTGATCAACATAGAGTGCAATAGGCTGATCACCTAGAAGTGCTCGTAAGTAATACCGGGCTTACGGACTTAGTTCCCGGTTGTCCTTTTCAAAGAAGAATGAAATACTCAAGGTCTTTGACCGGAGTGAATGTTATACTCAATATTGTTATTATTGTAAAACATGTTAAAAGAAAGATGAAGTGCTATTTTGAATTATCAATAGAACTTCATAACTATTGTTCAGTTATTGAAGACATACGATCCGTGTGTGTCAAGCACGTTGTTTATTGAAATTGTCATAATTGCTGAGCTAGTTATGCTCACTCTTGCTTGAACCATATGAATGCAGATAAGACTGAATGTCCCAAAGGATCGAATAAGGATAAAGGAAAAGCTAAGGCAGATCGCTATGCTGTCTATGTAATAGTATAGGTTAATGTTATAATGTTATTGATATTATGACAAAGAACCTTTGCAATGGGTTTAGAACTTAGGACAATATAAATGTTATTTTGATAATATAGAAGAGACGTTCGTTCTTTTGAGGCTTTTCAATTGAATGAATGTATGAATGTTAGTACAGTATAACACCATCTGTCGGGTTGGAAGATATCCAGATTTGGGGGCGCTATAAATTCCTCAGACATAGAAGGAAATACGGGGATTTTTGGGAAGAATCAACTTCATTAGCAGGTTTATCTCTCAACTCATAGCAACCTGTGAGCCCATCTTCAAATTGTTAAGGAAGAACTCCTCCATGAAATGGAATGATCAGTGTCAGAAAGCCTTCCTTGCAATCAAAGAGCAGCTAGTTAACACTCCTATTTTGGTACCTCCCAGGGTTGATGCTCCCCTGTTCATGTACCTGTCCATTAATGACAATGCTATGGGTTGTATGCTGGGGCTGAAAGACGATAGAAGCCAAGAGAAAGCTATCTATTACCTCAACAAAAGATTTAGCAGCAGTGAACACAAGTACACTCTTATTAAGAAGACTTGTTATGCATTAGCATGGGCTTCCATGAGGCTCTAGGATGTGTTTGCATGGTCTCATGAAGACATGGTGGGTTTGTCCACTGACATTGTCTTTCATTGCCTTCCCATTAAAGAGGGATTCAAGATAGTCAAGAAGAAGCTCAGGCGATTGAAACTTGAGTGGAGTTTAAAAGTAAAAGAAGAAATTGTGAAAGAATTTCAAGCTGGTATTATCATGGTGTCTACATATCCAGAATGGATATCCAACATAGTTCTCATGCCTAAACTAGGAGGAAAGGTGCGAGTTTGAGTGGATTATCGGGATCTGAACAAAGCTTGCCTTAAAGATAGGTTTTCCATGCCCTTTATCCACATTCTTATTGACAATACTGCTTAATACGGCATGTACTCATTTGTGGATTGCTTCGCGGGGTATCATCAAATTATGGTCGCTGAGGAAGATCGTGAGAAAACTACTTTCATTATGCCTTGGGGAACCTTCTGCTATACACGGTTGTCATTCGGCCTTATTAATGCTGGAGCAACCTATCAGCGAGCTATGGTGGCTCTTTTCCACGATTTAATGCATAAGGAGATAGAGATCTACGTGGATGACATCATTGTCAAATCCCGAAGGGAGGAAGACCACCTAAACCATCTCAAAAAGCTCTTCAATATGTTGCGTAAGTACAACTTGAAGTTGAATCCAGCCAAGTACGCCTTTGGCGTTAAATTGAGCAAGTTGCTAGGTTTCCTAGTCAGCCACAAAGGGATTGAGTTGGATGCCACAAAAATCCAGGCCATTAAGGAAATGCCAATTTCTCAGACAGAGAAGGAAATATGGGGATTTTTGGGAAGAATCAACTTCATTAGCAGGTTTATCTCCCAACTCACAGCAACCTGTGAGCCCATCTTCAAATTGGTAAGGAAGAACTCCTCCATAAAATGGAATGATGAGTGTCAGAAAGCCTTCCTTACAATCAAAGAGCAGTTAGTTAACACTCCTGTTTTAGTACCACCCAGGGATGATGTTCCCCTGTTCATGTACTTGTCCATTAATGACAATGTTATGGGCTGCATGCTGGGGCAGAAAGACGATAGAGGCCAAGAGAAAGCTATCTATTACCTCAACAAAAGATTCAGCAGTAGTGAACACAAGTACACTCTGATTGAGAAGACTTGTTGTGCTTTAGCATGGGCTTCCATGAGGTTACAACATTACCTCCATGGTCACACAACCCATCTCATATCCCGCGTGGATCCTCTCAAGTACGTGTTTAGTAAGCCCGTGTTAAATTATCGGATGGCCAGATGGTAGTTGATCCTACAGTAATTTGACATCGTGTATGTGACGCAAAAGTCTATCAAAGGTCAAGGAATTGCGGATCAACTGGCCGCCGCACCTGTAAGGGATTTCAAACCCTTCGAAACATATTTCCCCGATGAAGGGTTCATGGAAATTCAGCAACACCATCAGTACGATGCATGCCATACGTGGAAAATGTATTTTGATGGAGCTGTTAACAGAGAAGGCTTTGGAGCTGGAGCAGTTCTAGTATCCGGTGCGGGGGAGAAGTATCCCATCGCCGTCAAATTCTAGTTTGTCAGCACCAACAACGCAGCTGAGTATGAAGGCTGTATCATGGGGCTAAAACTTTCTCGTTCAATGAGCATCAGGCGGTTAACAATCTTTGGGGATTCGGAGTTGGTAATCAAACAATCCACGGGAATCTATCAAACCAAGGAACTACATTTGTTGCCTTACCATCGGCAAGTTTTACAGATGGCTTTGGAGTTCGAAGAAATCTCCTTTCTACACATTCCTCGTAATAGGAATGATTTTACGGATGGATTAGCAACATTGGCCTCCTTGATTCACATACCTGACAAGGAAAACATGCCAAGCATCACATTTACCTTGCAAAAGGCCCCAACCTATGGGAACTATGTTAGAGAAGTATCGAATGAGCTACCTCACATCCATAACCCTTGGTATCAACGTATCAAGGAGTATCTACGAGATGGATCTACACCCGTTGAGGCGAGCCCAACTGAAAAGAGCCGGATTCATCGAATGGCTATGAAATTCCACCTGAGCGGAGATCCACTCAGCAAAAGAGATGCAGGATTAGGTCTCCTTAGATGTCTAGACAAAGACCAATCTCAGAGGCTTATGGATGAGATCTAGGTGGAGTATGTGGCCCACACATGAGCGACCCCTTACTTGTTAAGAAAATCCTCAGAACAGGAAATTATTGGCTTACGGTCAAAGCTGACTGTGATGACTACGTCAGTAGGTGCTATCAATGTCAAATTCATGGAAATGTTATCCACGTCCCTCCAAGGGAACTCCATAACATGAGTTCGCCATGGCCCTTCTCAATGTGGGGAATTAACGTGATCGGGCCCATCGAGCCAAAAGCCAGTAATGAACATCAGTTTATCTTCACCATGATCGACTACTTCACAAAGTGTGTAGAAGTAGCCTCCTTCCCCAGGGTTACCAAAGAAGTTATCATTTCTTTCATCAGAAACAATGTCATTTATCGATATGAACAACTAGAGGTAATTGTGTCAGACAATGCTAAAAACCTCAACAACAAAATGATGGAGGAGATATGCAGTAAATTCCACATCAAACACCTTAACTCCATCATCTATCGACTAAAGATGAAGGGTGTTGTTGAAGCGACTAATAAAAATAATAAGAAGATCATGCAAAAAATGTCAGATAATTACAAAGGATGGCCTGTCCTCTTTCCTCTGACTTTATTAGCCTACATAACTTCAATGTGTACTTCCACTAAGGCAACCCCCTACTCATTAGCCTATAGGATGGAAGCAGTGCTCCCCATAGAGGTGGAAATGGAATCCCTCAGAGTGTTGATGGATGCTCAGCTGGATGAAGACCAATGGATACAAGACAGGTATCACCAATTTTCTCTAATAGATGAAAGGAGAACCGTGGCTATCTTCCATGGTCAGTTATATCGGCAAAGGATCGCCAAATCCTACAATAGAAAAGTCTGGCTACGGCAGTTCAAACAATATGACTTGGTTTTAAAGAAGATCATTGACAACCAAGATCAATTCAAGGGAAAATTCGCTTCTAACTAGGAAGGCCCGTTTGTTGTCAAGGAGGTATTGATAGGAGGCGCTCTCAAATTACAAGAAATGGACGGCGATGAATTTCCACAGCTCATCAACTCAGACACCGTGAAACGGTACTATGTCTGAGGTTACCATTAAGCAAACATCCTGGCTTTGGATCATCAGATCACCAGTCATTCCAGTTTTCTAACCCTTTTTACATACTCTTCTGCCCCTCAGGGAAACATACACTTCAAACCAGCAGCCTAGTTTCACCACATTTCAAACCTTTCATACAATTTCGGTTATCCTACCAAGGATTGAACCTTTCATACCTGCAGTTTATCTTGAATACGGGATTAAAATTTTCTACGCTTGCATTTTGTCCTGAAGACGGGATCAAACTTTTTAACACCTGCAGTTTATCCCAATCATGGGATCAAACTTTTTTTCCCCGTAGTATAGTCTACACATGGGATTCAGACTTCTCTTCGGCTACAAATCGTCCTGAGGGGCGAACTACGTCGACCTGATCTCCTTGATACCCGGGAGTACGTAGGCAACCATATTCTATATGGCCCGGTCGCAATAAAAAAAACAACAAAAACATTTCTTCCCTTTCTCTATAAAAACAAACAAAAACATTTCTACCCTTTCTCTACATAAACAAAAACCACAAAAATACTTCTACACCCTTCTTTATCAATAAAACTTCTACACCCATTTATACCTTTCACATTCAGCATTGAACCTCTTACACCAGGTTTGAACTACGCAGACTTGATCTCCTCTTCAATAGGAGTACGTAAGCAGCCATTTATGGTTTTGTCTAACCCCTACCAAAACACAAAAACTTGTCATCTGGTACTGGGATCAAACTTCAATCCACCACATTTCATCGGCTTCATACTAAAGGGATGGAACTACCTAACCTCTCCTCACAAATAGGAGATTCGGCAACCATCTAAGCTGCGGTTGTGCCTCAAAGAGTAACACCAATTCATAAGAGATGGATTTAACTAGGCTCCTCAAAAATAGGAGTACTAGCGACCATATGTGGTGCGGTCAATCTCAGAGAGGAAAAACCATACTTCTCTCCACATCTACATACAGAAACCAGTCCCAATACACCAAAGATGGTAGGGATACACACAGATTAATGATCAGTTCTAAAAGATCATGTGACATCTCAATGTCTAAACATCAAGGATGAGTTCAGAATGCTTCAAGATCACAAGCCCTGAAGAAACAGGCAAATATCAAGCAAGTATCAAGCCATAACTGAAAGGGAAGTGAATCAAAATATATTTCCCTACCATATATAATATTGTTTGATATATACAATATGTGTTGTACATGACAAAATGGCTAAGCTGGTCTGTGCAGGAAAATACAAGCCTATCTACAGATCTATGTGTATGCGGACTATCAAATCTAACATAGCATCCCTCTCCGTAGAAGGAGGTAACGCTGCAAGCTCCTGCCCAATGGTATCTAGACGAGCTAGAAGATCTGAGGCTAACTGCATGGTGGCATGATGCTCATCAATGTATGTACTGTGATAACCCGAGATTTCGAATAATTAAAATTTTACGAATAAATTTTTTTTTTATTGACATTGACTGTTAATAGTGTACTGAGAATTAGTGAGACGAGTCTCTAGAATTAGTCAATATATGTTTTGACCGAGAAATTAGAGTAGAGTTGTGCTTATATGACTTTAGAAAACCCTAACCCTAATTTTCTGGATAGGGATTTAGAGAAAATACAATTAAAATAATTGTATTGTTGATTATGTGTTTGTCTTTGACGTTGGTTATCTTGATCAATAATTGATCGGATAAGGTTTGTATTTAATAAACCTTAATAAGGGATTTAAAACCCTAATCTTAAATTTAGAAAATAAATTGTACACTTAAAACCCTAATCAGTATTATTTGGGAAACCCTAATTTCAAAATTTAGAATTTCTAAACCCTAATTAGGCAACCCTAATTTTTATTAGCATGCCTAAAGTGTTTGTAAACATAAATATGATTAGAAATCACTAATTATATTTTTGTAATTTAAATTTCTATTTTAGAAACCCTAATTTTATTTTAGAAAATTTATTTTTCTAATTAAACCCTAAATTTGCAAATTTTGGGAATTAGAATTTTTAGACCTAAAGGGTACAAAACCTAAACCCTAGATTGTCCAAACCCTAAACCCTAAGGGTTTCATCTAATGCAAAAATCTAGAAAAAATTGGAAATGACCTAAATGCCCTTTATGGGATTTCTTTTAAGTTAAATTGCAAAATTGTCCAATGCCTTTATTAGGTCACCAACTCTTTACCAACTATTGACTTTGCAACATAAAATCTCAGTAAAATCCAGCCAAATTCGTCCAACAATATCAGATCAAGCAACATCAAGTATTATATATAAGTTTAGAGAGAGAAAAGTGGCCAAAAGATGCTAATTTTTACTCTAGCTCTCACCAACTCTTTCTCATACTAGAACCCACGAAATTTGATAGTAAATCAGTCCTAATACCAGCCTCAATATCAATCATAAACAGATTGGAGAGCCAAGATCGAAAATTATTCAAGATAAGGTATAATCCTATTTTTATTTTTGATCTTTGTTGCTTGAGAAATTTTTGTGTTTATGTGTTTAAGATATTGCTAGAAGATGTTTTTAGTTGATCTATGTTGATATAACACGGATCCATAACATCAAATGGCTTTAAAATGGTGTTTTCAAAAAGCGTCAAGAACAAAATCGTGGTCCGACAACCTAATGTCAGCGCCATGAGATCGTTTACGTTGTTGTTTTGTTATTTAAAAGGTTTAAGTTGTAGCTTTGGTAGGAGGTCTTTAATCTGTAGTTGGTATTCTTCGCTAAATGATGTGCGGATTGGTAGTTGGTATTGTGATAACTTGGGATTTGAATAATCAAAATTTTACGAATAAATTTTTTTTTTTATTTTATTTAATATTAATCTATTAATAGTGTATTGAAAATTAGTGAGACAAGTCTAGAATTAGTCAATATATGTTTTGGATTTGAGAAATTAGAGTAGAGTTGTGCTTAACAACTTTAGAAAACCCTAACCCTAATTTTTGGATAGGGATTAGAGAAAATACAATTAAAATAATTGTATTATTAACGTGTTTGATTTGTATAGAAATATTGATCAATGGTTGGTGGATAAGGTTTAATATTAATAAACCTTAATAAGGGATTTAAAACCCTAATCAAATTTAGAAAATAAATTGTACAATTAAAACCCTAATTATGACGCCGAAACCCTAATTTCAAAACCGGAATTTTAAACCCTAATTAGGCAACCCTAATTTTTAATAGCATGCCTAAAGTATTCATTAAACTTAAATATGGTTAGAAATCTCTAATTATATTTTTATATGGTAACTTTCTATTTTAGAAACCTAATTTGTGGGTTGAAAACCCTAATGACCATTTGAACCCTAATTATACAAGTGGTGGATTTAATTGCTATAATTGCAATGTTAATCGGGAAATATAAATCCTAATTATCAAGTTAGTAGAAACCCTAATCTAATTGGGAAATCTAATTTCTAAAAATTGAAATATTATTTTTCTATTTAAAACCCTAATTTTTGGGTTATAAATTATAATGTACAAATTTGACCCTAAGTGCTAAATTAGCAATTTTAATTAGGATAAAATAGTCCTAATTAGCAAATAATGATTCATGGTTGGGAAATTACAAAATAATTAGGAAGCCCTAATTATAATTTAGAAATCAAAATTTTCTATTTTAAAATTTAATTAGAAAATTTTTGAAATTCAAGTTGCTAAGTATGTGAGGGTTAAAAACCTAAACCCTAAAGTTGTCCAAACCCTAAATTTTAGTATGCTCAAACCCTAAACCCTAAGGGTTTCATCAAATGAGAAAATCTAGAAATTTAAGGAAATGACCAAAATGCCCTTTATGGGATTTTTATAAGATTGCTTGCAAAAATGGCTATCACTTTATTAGGTCACCAACTCTCTTGACTTTGTGACTCTAAAACTCAGCCAAATTCAGCTCCCAGCCGAAATACATCAAATCCAAGCAACATCAAGCAATATATATAAGATTTAGAGAGAGAAATTTCATAAAAATTAGCCATATTGCTAACTTACTCTTACCAACTCTCTCTCTATCTCAAAGCTCCGAAATATTATAGTAGATCGGTCATTTATATACGGCCTTAGATCACCCAAGAACAGGAATCAAAAGTCAGAATTGAAAATCAAGCATAAAAGGTATAAAACCCTAAATTTTGAAATCCTTCAATTCCTCGTTAAATGTTGTAATTGATTGTTCAAAGATATGTAATAAGGTGTCAATTGAAGTTCTGGGTTGATAAATCATGAACCCATAACATCAAAGTGCATGAATTTAAAGTTTTCAAAATCGGAAATCTGGAAATCTGTGATTTTCGATCAAATGTCGAGATCTTATAACTCCGTGTTTAGTAAGTGTTTTGATGTTTAAAACTTGTAAATTGTATCCTTATATGTGTACTTTAAGTTGCAAAAAGAATGAAAGCGGATCATTTGTAGATCAAAAGTTATACTGCGGTCAAACTAGCGTTGATTGATGCATTTGAAGAATTTCGGAAAACCCGTAATTCGTCAAAAACAGATTCGACTCCTACTTTGATGGCCATATCTTGTTCATGCTTTGTGATGGTTTTGTGTTATTATTCTTGATAGTTGTAGTACTACATGTTTTCTACAAAGCTGGAGTTGATATATCACATAAATCGAACACGAATGAAAGTTATAAGGACCCAAAGTGGGTACCTTGGGTTCAGTAAACCGGAAAAATGAAGAACACGTTTGTCAGACTTTTTGGAGACTTAGATCTCTATGATCTGTTGTTGTTTAGTGATGAAACTTGTTATGTAGTTGTAGTATTACATTTATACTACAACATGAAAGCAATTACGAGATCAGAAAGTAAGAGGAACACTGATTAAATCAGCGATCAAACAATGCATTTCATTCTTTGGTGATTTCTGGGCTTGAAGCTCAAGAACACCTATAGCGACGTAAAGTGTCGCTATAAAGCTTTTAATGACAGTTTAATTTATTTTATTTTACGAATATTAGGAAATTAATAAAAAATAGAAATAAATTCTAAAATTACCAAAAATGGTTTTAAAAATTATTTTAAATTATGAAAAATAATTTCGACCAATTGAATATTTTTCTTTAATATTTATAATTATTTAAATATTAAAAGGTATTTAATTTATTTAATTAGTTTATTAAATAAATTAGAGAAAAGTGATTTAATATTATGAAAAATCATTTTAAATAAGAAAAATGTATTTAAAAATATTTTGAGTTATAAAATGTAACTTTTAATATTTTTGGAGAATTTTCATTAATAATTTAATATTAATGATATTAGATTTATTTGATTATTAAATTAAATAAATAAGATAAAAATGATTTAAATGATTTAAAAATCATTGTTATTGAGAATAAAGTGTTAAAAAATATTTTAAATTATAAAATATAATTTTCAATATTTTTGGAGAATTTTCATTAATAAATTAATATTAATGATATTTGATTTATTTAATTATGATATTAAATAATGAATTAAAAATGATTTTATTGATTTAAAATCATTTAACAATGAGAAAAATAGTTTTAAAATATTTTAAGTTATAAGTAATGACTTTTAATATTTAGATGATAATTTCATTAAAATTTATATATTAATGGTGGTGATTTAAAAATGATTTTAATTACTTTAAAAATCATTTAAGTGGAATATTGTTGATTTAAAATATTTTAAGTTATTGATAATAACTTTAATATTTTGACAAGTATGTTATTAATATTTTAATATTATTAAATATTAATAATGATAAGATTATTTGAGAATTAAATCATTTAAAAATGATTCCAATGTTTGAAAAATTATTATAAATTATAATAATTGCTTGATAATTATTAAAAGCTTAGAAAAATATTATAATTGATAATTGACTTATCTAAATTAATATTGAAGCTTAGAGACCAAGTTTATTGGACAATCAATGTGTTAATTGCCGGATAGGGTGACCAAAACAGAGAATGAATAGAAGTCCAACCGCATGATATAGTTAGACTTGTTATGTGTTTATATAGGTTATAAACAATTGATGTGGCTATGTGGTAATGTGCCTAGGAGAAGTTTGACTGTGAACTACAGTGTTACGTGTTATGAATAATTGTGCTAATTGTAAGACCGATATTATTGGTTATAGGTCTTTCGAAAGCAGATAAGTATTTTGTGTAGCTGTAATCAGCAGAAGAGGCAAGTTCCCTAACTCAACCTTGAGTTATTTCATTCAATTACTATTGGTGGATAATTATTGCTAATTATGCCACGTCCAGGGATTTATTGTTGAAATTAAATTATTGAATTAGAATATATATATTCGTTGAATTACTGTTGTTGGATATTCATATCTGTAGAAGTTAGAATTGACAGTACAGATAATTCTTGTTTATTGTCAAATTATACTGAGAAATGTCTTAGCTAATTATTCGGCTGAGCGAATATTAGTTAGAACTTGATAAGTTCGAGAAGAGAATTCAATTATTATTGATAGATCGATGCCAATTATTTTGCTAAGATCGAGAAGTAAATAAATTTGAAATCACAAGTATTTCGTTGTTAAATCAAAATCTTGATTACGAGACCGAGAAGAACAACCATTTATAAAAAGGGAATATCATTAAATCGTATATTCGATCATCAACTTATGACTTAAATATTATGCATAATATAGGGTATAATAAGTTGATCACTTGTTATACTTGCAGAGGGGTATGATTTAATCTTTACGGTTATCTGATACACCTGGGTATATTAAAGTATAACTTTGATAGTTACTCGAGAAGAGAAGTTCAAGATCCAATGGATCGCTCAGTATAAATCTGGAAAAACATTTCACTTTGATATTTCGTAGAATTAATTTTTTTTGCTCATTCATTAGAATATCGTAGAAACTTTGAAAGCGTTGTACTCTTTCATTATTGAATTATTATGTTGTATAGAATACGAGAAGACTTGTTATTGAATAACGATTTGTTCAGTTATTTCAAAGTTCCCGAACTTTGGTTTCATTCTATCAAAATAGATAGTCTGGTGATTTGAATACTTATACATTTATTGTATGTATTAACTCATGGGGCAATTTGTTGCTCACCCTTGCTAAATAAAAAACATTTTCACTAGGGACGAAGTTGTAGGAGAGTCTTTGTGAAGTAACAAAGGCAAAGGCGTAGTTATAAATTAGTTATGTTAAACATATTTAATATGTTGTATTGTAAACCCTTTTTGTATATCCAAAGGGTATGTTTGTAAAGTTAAGGTTTGTGAACCTGGGTAATGTATTATTATTAAACTCTGATAAAAACTTTTGTAAGTTATTATCTATATACTATGGGTAGTTAAATGTTATTTATATTTGGATCGTGAACACCAAACTCGGGGGTGTCACAGGTTGGTATCAGAGCTGTAGGTTATAAACCTTAAGTGGGGTGGGGAAAAACCCTAGGATTATAACCAAAAGCGAGATAGAGAATACTCAAATAGAGTACTAAGTGAGAGATTGCCAAAGTGCAACGATAGTGAGAAAAGTGGACACATAGTGTGAGAAGTTTGTCTTGGTGAAGTACTAATCAAGTTGTTTAAACTGATTGTAGGATGTCCGGAAAAGACGAAATGGGTACGGAGATGCCGGTAGGCTGTTGCACCTGATGCCGATGAGCGAGGTGCCAAAGACATAGATGAAGTCTGTTGAAGAAGTGGGGAAAGATGAACCAATGATCAATCTTGGGAGTGATCATGGACGATTATCTGAGATGTATCTAAGTGGTGATGAGGAGGCGAGTCTGAGGCGCTTAAGGTGGAATCAAGAATAAGATCAAGGTTGGTGAACAAGATCACTATCTGTGGAAGTCCGGGAACTCCAAGCAAGGTATTTCTCTTGGAGGAGTTGTGGAAGACTTGAGCGGGCATTACGTGAAATGAGTCAAGAACGGAATGAGTGAAAGCGCAGCAGTGGAGAAGATGAAGGTCAAGGTAGAGGATCGTCTGAAGAAACCAAAGAAGAAAGACAAGAAGAAAAGGAAGAGGAACAAAAGACAATGACAACTCTGGAAATTCAAACCAAGAAGAAGAAGCAAGCTTGTATCAAGTGTGGAAAGACTCACATTTGGAGAATGCATGATGTGGAAGAATGTATGCTTCAATCGCAAGGGGAAGGACATATTTCTCGCATTGTCCTAAGCCAAATTTGAGGAAATGTTTTTCCATGGGCAAGCAGGGCACGGATTTAACAAGTGTCCCAAGAAGAAGAAGACGGGGAGAAAAAGCGTTGGTCGATAGATAATTAAGATATAAGTGTAGTATCTTACGGTAGAAGCTTTTTGATATTAAGCGTTGTAATATCGAGAACAATGTGTAAACTTATGTAAATATATGTTTGTAATGAATAAAATCTTTATTTTCTATATGAATATAAGATTAAGATAAATTTGTGAGTTCTTAAAACTCATACTTATGATAAATTAATGACTCATAATTATATGAAATATTTTGAACCCCTCAGCGAATGGACGCCAAAGGTCTGACTAGGATAAGTTCATACACTAATATAATTGTGGCAAGTTAATGAACTCATAAGTGTGGTAAGTTTGATGAACTGGAAATGGTAATTTGAAAATGGAGAATGTCAACTTTTTGTGTAAAGTTGGAGAATTGCAACTTTTGTAAAGTTGTGAACGTTAATCCTAAAATATTTTAACAGGATAGTAAATGTGTTAGGTACTATAAGTACTATGTGCTATTTGAATAAATATGCGATTAAATGAGAACTATGTGTTGAATTCTTATTGTGTTAAGAATTGGTATAGAGAAAGAATATTAATATAAGATTTTCATTTAAATCAGATCATGCCGCCTAGATTTACGTAATCGGAACCAAAGAGAAGAGCAATCAGAATAATGAAGGAGGTCAAGTCAATGACCCGATGCAAAATTTTGCAAATATGATAGCCGAAGCTATGGAAAAGCAGAACTCTGCTTTGAGGGAAGAGTAAGGAATCACCGGTAAACGATTGGCTAATTTCAAAGATTTTAAAGTCGTGGGACCGCGAATTCAAGGGACTACGGATCCAATGAAGCCCAGACTTGGGTGAAGGAAATGGAGAAAGCGTTTCATCATTGCAAGGTGTGGCGGAAGAGCAAAAGACAGAGCGTTTGCAACATATCTAATGAAGGAGAAGCCAATTATTGGTGGGAGATGAATCAGCGAAAGTGAGCACAAATGATAGTAGCATGGACCAGATTTAAGGAGTTGTTCTTTGAGAATTACTTCTCGCCGAGTATGCAAGCTCGGATGGAAGTTAAGTTCTTGGAACTTAAGTAGGAGAATATGTCTGTTTCGGAGTATGCTGCTAAATTCAACGAATTGGCGCGATTTGCACCTCATCAGGTGGATGCAGAAGCGAGAAAGGCAAGAAGATTCGAGAACGGACTGAAACCAGGAATATTCAATAAGGTAGCGGTATTGCAGATCAACACGTTTGCGGCTCTACTGGAGAAAGCGTTAATTGCTGAAGGAGGAAGCGAGGCTGCATCTCGTTTTTATCAGGAGAAGAAGAAGAAGACCAATGAGGGTGGAAGCATCGGTGGTAGTAACCCAAACAAGAGGAAGTGGAGCGAGAATACCCAATCGGGTAGTAAAATTGAAGGGAATAGGAAAGGAGCAGAGCCTTGTGCGAATTGTGGAAAGAACCACTACCGGTGTTTATCTCAAGAGGAAGGGGTTTGTTATAATTATGACAAGAGGGCCACATGTCACCCAATTGTCCCAACCCAAAGAAGATACAAGGTTGTTTTGCATGTGGATCATGACCATCGTAAGGAATCTGTCTCAAGAGAAATCTTTGAGAAGGAAAGCGCCAATAAGGGACCCGGTAGTGGAACCTTGGCAATCCGAGGACCTGCACAGCCAGGAAGATCAACCGCCCGTACATTTAACATGATGGCGCTGGAAGCAGTGGCTACTCCGGAGGTAGCAGCAGGTAATGATTTTGCTTAATATTTAATTACGCGAGTAATATTAGTTTAATATAGCTGAGAATTGTTTTCTTTTATAGATTCAAGTCTCGTGTTAGAAATTAAGACACAATTTAATATTGTGTTGATAAAATGAATTGATGATACAACTTTAAAAGATTGTAGAGAATAAGAAAGCGGTGATTCCGAGGACGGAATCCTTTTAAGAGGGGTGAATGTGATAACCGGATTTGAATAATCAAAATTTTACGAATAAATTTTTTTTTATTTTATTTAATATTAACTCATTAATAGTATCGAGAATTAGTGAGACAAGTCTCGAGAATTAGTCAATATATGTTTTGACTGAGAAATTAGAGTAGAGTTGTGCTTAACAACTTTAGAAAACCCTAACCCTAATTTTCGGATAGGGATTCGGTAGAAAATACAATTAAAATAATTGTATTATTGACTGTGTGTTTGGACTGTATAGAAATATTGATCAATGGTTGACTGGATAAGGTTTAATATTAATAAACCTTAATAAGGGATTTAAAACCCTAATCTGAAATTTAGAAAATAAATTGTACAATTAAAACCCTAATTGTACGCCGGGAAACCCTAATTTCAAAACCGGGAATTTTAAACCCTAATTAGGCAACCCTAATTTTTAATAGCATGCCTAAAGTATTCATTAAACTTAAATATGGTTAGAAATCTCTAATTATATTTTTATATGGTAACTTTCTATTTTAGAAACCCTAATTTGTGGGTTGAAAACCCTAATGACCATTTTGAACCCTAATTGTACAGTGGTGGATTTAATTGCTATAATTGCAATGTTAATCAGGAAATATAAATCCTAATTATCAAGTTAGTAGAAACCCTAATCTAATTGGGAAATCTAATTTCTAAAAATTGAAATATTATTTTTCTATTTAAAACCCTAATTTTTGGGTTATAAATTATAATGTACAAATTTGACCCTAAGTGCTAAATTAGCAATTTTAATTAGGATAAAATAGTCCTAATTAGCAAATAATGATTCATGGTTGGGAAATTACAAAATAATTAGGAAGCCCTAATTATAATTTAGAAATCAAAATTTTCTATTTTAAAATTTAATTAGAAAATTTTTGAAATTCAAGTTGCTAAGTATGTGAGGGTTAAAAACCTAAACCCTAAAGTTGTCCAAACCCTAAATTTTAGTATGCTCAAACCCTAAACCCTAAGGGTTTCATCAAATGAGAAAATCTAGAAATTTAAGGAAATGACCAAAATGCCCTTTATGGGATTTTTATAAGATTGCTTGCAAAAATGGCTATCACTTTATTAGGTCACCAACTCTCTTGACTTTGTGACTCTAAAACTCCAAATTCAACTCCCAAGTGAAATACATCAAATCCAAGCAACATCAAGCAATATATATAAGATTTAGAGAGAAATTTCATAAAAATTAGCCATATTGCTAACTTACTCTTACCAACTCTCTCTCTATCTCAAAGCTCAAAATATTATAGTAGATCGGTCATTTATACAAAATTTTAGATCACCCAAGAACAGGAATCAAAAGTCAGAATTGAAAATCAAGCATAAAAGGTATAAAACCCTAAATTTTGAAATCCTTCAATTCCTCGTTAAATGTTGTAATTGATTGTTCAAAGATATGTAATAAGGTGTCAATTGAAGTTCTGGGTTGATAAATCATGAACCCATAACATCAAAGTGCATGAATTTAAAGTTTTTCAAAATCTGGAAATCTGGAAATCTGTGATTTTCAGTCAAATGTCAGATCTTATAACTCCGTGTTTAGTAAGTGTTTTTGATGTTTAAAACTTGTAAATTGTATCCTTATATGTGTACTTTAAGTTGCAAAAAGAATGAAAGCCAGATCATTTGTAGATCAAAAGTTATACACGGTCAAACTAGCGTTGACCGTCTGTTTTGAAGAATTCTGGAAAACCCAGAATTCGTCCAAGAACAGTTTCTGACTCCTACTTTGACCGGCCATATCTTGTTCATTCTGTGATGGTTTTGTGTTATTATTCTTGATAGTTGTAGTACTACATGGTTTCTACAAACTAGAGTTGATATATCACATAAATCGAACACAGAATGAAAGTTATAAGGACCCAAAGTGGGTACCTTGGGTTCGTAAACCCGGAAAAAATGAAGAACACGTTTGTCGGACTTTTTGGAGACTTAGATCTCTATGATCTCCGTTGTTGTTTAGTGATGAAACTTGTTATGTAGTTGTAGTATTACATTTATACTACAACATGAAAGCAATTACGAGATCGAAAGTAAGAGGAACATGATTAAATGGCGGTCGAAAGTGGTACTTTCTTTGGTGATTTTCTGGGCTTGAAGCTCAAGAACACCTATAATGACGTAAAGTGTCGCTATAGGCTTTTAATGACAGTTTAATTTATTTTATTTTACGAATATTAGGAAATTAATAAAAATAGAAATAAATTCTAAAATTACCAAAAATGGTTTTAAAAATTATTTTAAATTATGAAAAATAATTTCAATTGGAATAATTGGAATATTTTTTCTTTAATATTTATAATTATTTAAATATTATAAAAGGTATTTAATTTATTTAATTAGTTTATTAAATAAATTAGAGAAAAGTGATTTAATATTATGAAAAATCATTTTAAATAATATTAAAATGTATTTAAAAATATTTTGAGTTATAAAATGTAGTGTTTTTAATATTTTTGGAGAATTTTCATTAATAATTTAATATTAATGATATTAGATTTATTTGATTATTAAATTAAATAAATAAGATAAAATGATTTAAATGATTTAAAAATCATTGTTATTGAGAATAAAGTGTTAAAAAATATTTTAAATTATAAAATATAATTTTCAATATTTTTGGAGAATTTTCATTAATAAATTAATATTAATGATATTTGATTTATTTAATTATGATATTAAATAAATGAATTAAAAATGATTTTATTGATTTAAAAATCATTTAACAATGAGAAAAATAGTTTTAAAATATTTTAAGTTATAATTAATGACTTTTAATATTTAGATGATAATTTCATTAAAATTTATATATTAATGGTGGTGATTTAAAAATGATTTTAATTACTTTAAAAATCATTTAAGTGGAATATTGTTGATTTAAAAATATTTTAAGTTATTGATAATAACTTTAATATTTTGACAAGTATGTTATTAATATTTTAATATTATTAAATATTAATAATGATAAGATTATTTGAGAATTAAATCATTTAAAAATGATTCCGATGTTTGAAAAATTATTATAAATTATAATAATTGCTTGATAATTATTAAAAGCTTAAAAAATATTATAATTGATAATTGATTTATCTAAATTAATATTGAAGCTTAGAGACCAAGTTTATTGGACAATAAATGTGTTAATTGTCGGATAGGGTGACCAAAACACCGAGAATGGACCAAGTCCAACCGCATCGATATAGTTAGACTTGTTATGTGTTTATATAGGTTATAAACACTGATGTGGCTATGTGGTAATGTGCCTAGGAGAAGTTTGTTGTGAACTACAAAGTGTTACGTGTTATGAATAATTGTGCTAATTGTAAGACCGATATTATTGGTTATAGGTCTTCGAAAGCGTATAAGTATTTTGTGTAGTTGTAATCAATGAAGAAGAGGCAAGTTCCCTAACTCAACCTTGAGTTAAATTTTATTCAATTATTATAGTGGATAATTATTGCTAATTACACCACATCCGTGGAATTTATTGTTGATTATTGTTGAAATTAAATTCAAATTGAATTATTGATTGAAATATATATATTCGTAGAATAATTGTTATTGGATATTCATATCCGTAGAAGTTAGAATTGATATACAGATAATTCTTGTTTATTGTCAAATTATCTTCGAGAAATGTCTTAGCTAATTATTCTCGCTAGATTTAATATTAGTTAGAACTTGATAAGTTCGAGAAGAGAATTCAATTATTATTGATAGATCGATGCCAATTATTTGGCTAAGATCGAGAAGTAAATAGAATTTGAAATCACAAGATTTCGTTGTTAAATCAAAATCTTGATTTTGAGATCGAGAAGAACAACCTTTTTAAAAAAGGAATATCATTAAATCGTGATATTCGATCATTATGCGACTTAAATATTATGCATAATATAGGGTATAATAAGTCGATCACTTGTTATACTTGCAGAGGGTATGATTTAATCTTTACTGTTATCTCGACACACTGGGTATATCAAAGTATAACTTTGATAGTTACTCGAGAAGAGAAGTTCAAGATCCAATGGATCGCTTTCAAAGATAAATCTGGGAAAACATTCCACTTTGATATTTTCGTAGAATTAATTTTTTTTGATTATTCATTAGAATATCGTAGAAACTTTGAAAGCGTTGTACTCTTTCATTATTGAATTATTATGTTGTATAGAATACGAGAAGACTTGTTATTGAATAACGATTTGTTCAGATTATTTCAAAGTTCCCGAACTTTGGTTTCATTCTATCAAAATAGATAGTCCGGTGATTTGAATACTTATACATTTATTGTATGTATTAACTTCATGGGCAAATTTGTTGCTCACCCTTGCTAAATAAAACATTTTCATTTAGGGACGAAGTTGTAAAGAGTCTTTGTGAAGCGTAACAAAGGCAAAGGCGTGAGTTATAAATTAGTTATGTTAAATATATTTAATATGTTGTATTGTAAACCCTTTTGTATATCTAAAGGGTATGTTTGTAAAGTTAAGGTTAGTGAACCTTGGTAATATTATTATTAAACTCGATAAAAACTTCGTAAGTTATTATCTATATATTATGGGTAGTTAAATGTTATTTATATTTGGATTTGGACAAAACTGGGTCAGTAACCAAATTTGGGGCGCTAAATTCCATTCCATGCCATGTTTTGGTATTACACCACATCCGTGGAATTTATTGTTGATTATTAATGAGTTGAAGTAAGTATGCTTAATAATTCAAATTGAATTATTGATTCGTAAAAATATATATTTGTAGAATAAATAAACAATGTTGGATATTCATATTTCGTAGAAGTTAGAATTGACAATATTTAAGATAATTCAACACAAACTTTATTGTCAAATTATACTATAAAGAGAAATGTCTTAGCTAATTATCTGATCAACGGCTAGAGCATGTTATTAGTTAGAACTTGATAAGTTCGAGAAGAGAATTCAATTATTATTGATAGATCGATGCCAATTATTTTACTAAGATCGAGAAGTAAATAGAATTTGAAATCACAAGATTTCGTTGTTAAATCAAAATCTTGATTCGAGACCTTGAGAAGAACAACCTTTTATAAAAAGGAATATCATTAAATCGTATATTCGATCATTACTTAACTTAAATAAATATGATGCATGCATAATATAGGGTATAATAAGTTGATCACTTGTTATACTTTAGAGAGGGTATGATTTAATCTTTACGGTTATCTCGATACACTGGGTATATCAAAGTATAACTTTGATAGTTACTCGAGAAGAGAAGTTCAAAGATCATGGTGTGTGATCACTCAAAGATAAATCTGGAAAACAATCCACTTTGCAAATTCGTAGAATTAATTCTTGATTATTCAATTGAATATATCGTAGAACCTTGAAAGCGTTGTAAATCTTTCATCATTACATTATTATGCAAATATAGAATACGAGAAGACTTGTTATTGAATAACCATTTGTTCAACTATTTCAAAGTTCCCGAACTTTGGTTTCATTCTATCAAAATAGATAGTCCGGTGATTTGAATACTTATACATTTATTGTATGTATTAACTTCATGGGAAAATTTGTTGCTCACCCTTGCTAAATAAAACATTTCAAATTTAGGGACGAAGTGGGAGGAGGTGCTGAAGAAGAATAAAGGCAAAGGCGTTGTAATAAACTAGTTATGATTAACATATTTATGATGTTGTATTTGTAAACCCTTTTGTATATCTAAAGGGTATGTTTGTAAAGTTAAGGTTAGAAAACACGGGTGATGTATTATAAAACTCGATAAAAACTTATGTAAGATACTATCTATATAGATTATGGGTAGTTAAATGTTATTTATATTGTGGATCGTGAACACCAAACTCTGGAGTCGTAACCCACGAATTGGGGGGGCGCCAAAGTTGGTATCAGAGTGTGAGGTTATAAACCTTAAGTGGGGTGGGAAAAACCCCAGGATTATAACCAAAAGCGAGATAGAGAATACTCAAATAGAGTACTAAGTGAGAGATTGCCAAAGTGCAACGATAGTGAGAAAAGTGGACACATAGTGTGAGAAGTTTGTACTTGGTGAAGTACTAATCAAGTTGTTTAAAGCGATTGTAGGATGTCCGGAAAAGACGAAATGGGTACGAGAGATGCCGGTATTGTTGCACCAAAGTGCAGATGAGAGGAGGTGCCAAAGACATATGCGTAGTCTGTTGAAGAAGTGGGGAAAGATGAACCAATGATCAATCTTGGGAGTGATCATGACGATTATCCTGAGATGTATCTAAGTGGTGATGAGGAGGCGGAGTTTGAAGAAGCTAAGGTGGAACTAAAGAATAAGATCAAGGTTGGTGAACAAGATCAATTATCTGTAGAAGTCCGTGAACCCGAGAAGGTATTTCTTTTGGAGGAGTTGTGGAAGACGGAGCAAGCGTTACGTGAAATGATGGAAGAAACGGAATGAGCTCAGAAGCGCGCAGTTGAAAGGATGAAGACCTGAAGGTGGAGGATAAATCTCAAGGAACCAAAGAAGAAAGACAAGAAGAAAAGGAAGAGAAACAAAGACAAATGACAACTCTGGAAATTCAAACCAAGAAGAAGCAAGCTTGTATCAAGTGTGGAAAGACTCACTTTGGAGAATGCATGATGTGGAAGAATGTATGCTTAATCAGAAGCAGGAAGGACATATCTCTTTGCATTGTCCTAAGCCAAATATGAGGAAAGTGTTTTTCATGTGGGCAAAGCAGTACGCGGATTCAATAAGTGTCCTAGCAAGAAGGAGACTGGAGAAAGCAGTGGACTTTAGATAATTAAGATATAAGTGTAGTATCTTTTGGTAGAAGCTTTTGGTATTAAGCGTTGTAATATCGAGAACACTGTGTAAACATATGTAAATATATGTTTGTAATGAATGAAATCTTTATTTTCTATATGAATATAAGATTAAGATAAATTTGTGAGTTCTTAAAACTCATACTTATGATAAATTAATGACTCATAATTATATGAAATGTTTTGAATCCCTCAGCGAATGGACGCCAAAGGTCTGACTAGGATAAGTTCATACACTAATATAATTGTGGCAAGTTAATGAACTCATAAGTGTGGTAAGTTTGATGAACTGGAAATGGTAATTTGAAAATGGAGAATGTCAACTTTTTGTGTAAAGTTGGAGAATTGCAACTTTTGTAAAGTTGTGAACGTTAATCCTAAAATATTTTAACAGGATAGTAAAATGTGTTAGGTACTATAAGTACTATGTGCTATTTGAATAAATATGCGAATACTTGAAAATTATGTGTTGAATTCTTATTGTGTTAAGAATTTGTGTATAGAAAGAGAATTAATATAAGATTTTTATTTAAATCAGATCATGCCGCCTAGACGACAGAATCAAAACCAAAGAGAAAGAGCAAATCAATGAATAATGAAGGAGGTCAAGGGACCGATGCAGAATTTTGTGGATATGCTGGCCCAAGCTATGGAAAATAGGGCTCCAGCCAGGGGAAGATCAAGGAATCAGCCAGCCGACAGATTGGCTAATTTCAAGGATTTTAAAGCGGTGGGACCGCCAGAATTCAAGGGGACTACGGATCCGATCGAAGCCCAAACTTGGGTGAAAGAAATGGAGAAAGCGTTCGTGATTGCGCGGGTGGCAGAAGAGCAAAAGACGGCTTTTGCAACATATCTAATGAAGGGAGAAGCCAATTATTGGTGGGAGACGAACCAAGCAAGAGCTGGTACAGAGGTGGTATTGTGGACAAGATTTAAGGAGTTGTTCTTTGAGAACTACTTCTCACCGAGTATGCAAGCTCGGATGGAAGTTAAGTTCTTGGAACTTAAGCAGAGAATATGTCTGCTTTTGGAGTACTTCGCTAAATTCAACGAATTGGCACGATTTGCACCTCATCGTGGTGGATCTGAAGCGAGAAAGGCAAGAAGATTCGAGAACGGACTGAAACCAGGAATATTCAACAAAGTAGCTGTATTGCAGATCAACACGTTTGCGGCTCTACTGGAGAAAGCGTTAATTGCTGAAGGAGGAAGCGAGGCTGCATCTCGTTTTCATCAGAGAGAAGAAGAAGAAGACCAATGAAGGTGGAAGCGGTGGTGGTGGTAGTAATCCAAACAAGAGGAAGTGGAGCGAGAATACCCAATCGGGTAGTAAAACTGAAGGGAATAGGAAAGGAGCAGAGCCTTGTGCAAATTGTGGGAAGAACCATGCCGGAGTTTGTCTAAAGAAGAAGGGGTTTGTTATAATCATGGACAAGAGGGGCATATGTCGCCAAATTGTCCAAACCAAGAAGATACAAGGTTGTTATGCCTGTGGATCAACCGATCATTTGGTAAGGAATTGTCCAAGAGAAATTTGAGAAGGAAAGCGCCATAAAGGACCGGTAGTGGAACCTTGGCAATTCGAGGACTCGCACCGCCAGAAGATCAACCGCCAGTACATTTAACATGACGATACATTGAGGCAAGTGGCTACTCCGGAGGTAGCAAAAAGAGTAACGATTTTGCTTAATATTTAATTACGCGAGTAATATTAGTTAAATATGGTTGAGAATTGTTTTCTTTTATAGATTCAAGTCACGGGTTAGAAATTTAAGACACAAATGAATATTGTGTTGATAAAAATGAATTGATGATACAACTTTAAAAGATTGTAGAGAATAAGAAAGCGGTGATTCCGAGGACGGAATCCTTTTAAGGAGGGGTGAATGTGATAACCCGAGATTTCGAATAATTAAAATTTTACTTAATAATTTTTTTTTTTTTTATTGACATCGATCGTTAATAAGTATTGAGAATTAGTGAGACAAGTCTCGAGAATTAGTCAATATATGTTTTGACCGAGAAATTAGAGTAGAGTTGTGCTTAATGACTTTAGAAAACCCTAACCCTAATTTTTGGATAGGGATTCTAGAGAAAATACAATTAAAATAATTGTATTGTTGATTATGTGTTTGAATTTCAGACGTAGAAATGTTGATCAATAATTGATCGGATAAGGTTTGTATTTAATAAACCTTAATAAGGGATTTAAAACCCTAATCTTAAATTTAGAAAATAAAATGTATACAATTAAAAACCCTAATCAGACGCACGGAAACCCTAATTTCAAAATTTGGAATTCTAAACCCTAATTAGGCAACCCTAATTTTTATTAGCATGCCTAAAGTGTTTGTTAAACATAAATATGATTAGAAATCACTAATTATATTTTTGTAATTTAAATTTCTATTTTAGAAACCCTAATTTTATTTTAGAAAATTTATTTTTCTAATTAAACCCTAAATTTGCAAATTTTGGGAATTAGAATTTTTAGACCTAAAGGGTTCAAAACCCTAAACCCTAGATTGTCCAAACCCTAAACCCTAAGGGTTTCATCTAATGCAAAAATCTAGAAAAAATTGGAAATGACCTAAATGCCCTTTATGGGATTTCTTTTAAGTTAAATTGCAAAATTGTCCAATGCCTTTATTAGGTCACCAACTCTTTACCAACTATTGACTTTGCAACATAAAATCTCAGCAAAATCCAGCCAAATTCGTCCAACAAGATCAGATCAAGCAACATCAAGTATTATATATAAGTTTAGAGAGAGAAAAGTGGCCAAAAGTTGCTAATTTTTACTCTAGCTCTCACCAACTCTTTCTCATACTAGAACCCACGAAATTTGATAGTAAATCAGTCCTAATACCAGCCTCAATATCAATCATAAACAGATTGGAGAGCCAAGATCGAAAATTATTCAAGATAAGGTATAATCCTATTTTTATTTTTGATCTTTGTTGCTTGAGAAATTTTTGTGTTTATGTGTTTAAGATATTGCTAGAAGATGTTTTTAGTTGATCTATGTTGATATAACACGGATCCATAACATCAAATGGCTTTAAAATGGTGTTTTTCAAAAACTGTCAAGAACAAAATCTGTGGTCTGACAACCTAATGTCAGCGCCATGATCGTTACTCGCTTGTTGTTTTTGTTGTTTAAAAGCTTTAAGTTGTAGCCCGGTAGAGGTCTTTAATCTGTAGTTGGTATTATCGCTAAATGATGTCCGGATCGGAGTTATTAACGGCCAAAATCCGTTGGCCAACCGGATCGACCGAAAGTGACTTTCTGGGCGGGCGCCCGTAACGTTGAAATCAATGTCGACAAGATTTTGTAGTGTCCGGATCTGTCACCGTTTAGTGTTTGATGTTGTTTATTAGTACATCTGTATGGTTATGTGTACTACTCTGATCCGGGTCCTTATATCTTTTATAACGCTCTACAGATCAATCGTGAAAGGTGGTCAAAGTAGACCACCCGACCGTTTTTTTAACTTTTCGGCAAAACCGTAAGCAGTTAGAACAAACTGCTCGACATACTTTGACCATATGTTTCATGTTGATTCGGTTGTTGATAAACAAATTTGTTGCTTTAGTATTGTTCATCGACACATGGACTACATGTTCAAACTTTTATATCACATAAACAATGAACCAAAGCGTAAATAATTGAGCTTGAATATGGCAACTCGAATCGCTTCATGCCCGTAAAAATTCCTGTGTCACGTTGTCGGTGATTTTAGAGGCTTGAATCTTGATGGTGTTGAGTGATATCACCTTGATTGTTGTTGATTCTTGTAGTGTTACATAAAACCTACAAGATCGCGGCTTAAAGATTTCCCGTAAAACTGTTTGGATCGAGAATGGAAAAGTGGTCAACCCATGACCCTCTAGGCTGGTCCGACAAGACCAAGAACACCAAAGAATGACGCAAGTGTCGCTCGCTAAAGACCATTAGCGACGGTTTAATTAATTAATTTTCCTAATATTAGAAAATTAATAAAAACTAGAAATAAATTCTAAAATTACCAAAAATGGTTTTAAAAATTATTTTAAATTATGAAAAATAATTTCTAATTAATTGAATATTTTTCTTTAATATTTATAATTATTTAAATATTAAAGGTATTTAATTTATTTAATTAGTGTATTAAATAAATTAGAGAAAATGATTTAATATTATGAAAAATCATTTTAAATAAGAAAATGTATTTAAAAATATTTTGAGTTATAAAATGTAACTTTTAATATTTTTGGAGAATTTTCATTAATAATTTAATATTAATGATATTAGATTTATTTGATTATTAAATTAAATAAATAAGATAAAATGATTTAAATGATTTAAAAATCATTGTTATTGAGAATAAAGTGTTAGAAAATATTTTAAATTATAAAATATAATTTTCAATATTTTTGGAGAATTTTCATTAATAAATTAATATTAATGATATTTGATTTATTTAATTATGATATTAAATAAATGAATTAAAAATGATTTTATTGATTTAAAAATCATTTAACAATGAGAAAAATAGTTTAAAAATATTTTAAGTTATAATTAATGACTTTTAATATTTAGATGATAATTTCATTAATATTTATATATTAATGGTGGTGATTTAAAAATGATTTTAATTACTTTAAAAATCATTTAAGTGGAATATTGTTGATTTAAAATATTTTAAGTTATTGATAATAACTTTAATATTTTGACAAGTATGTTATTAATATTTTAATATTATTAAATATTAATAATGATAAGATTATTTGATAATTAAATCATTTAAAAATGATTTCGATGTTTGAAAAATTATTATAAATTATAATAATTGCTTGATAATTATTAAAAGCTTCCGAAAAATATTATAATTGATAATTGACTTATCTAAATTAATATTGAAGCTTAGAGACCAAGTTTAATGGACAATCAATGTGTTAATTGTCGGATAGGGTGACCAGAACACCGAGAATGGACCGAAGTCCAACCAGACTGATATAGTTAGACTTGTTATGTGTTTATATAGGTTATAAAACACGATGTGGCTATGTGGTAATGTGCCTAGGAGAAGTTTGATTTGTGAACTAAAGGTGTTACGTGTTATGAATAATTGTGCTAATTGTAAGACCGATATTATTGGTTATAGGTCTTTCGAAAGCAGATAAGTATTTTGTGTAGCTGTAATCAGCGGAAGAGGCAAGTTTCCTAACTCAACCTTGAGTTAAATTTATTCAATTATTATAGTGGTTAATTATTGCTAATTACACCACATCCAGGGAATTTATTGTTGATTATTCGCAGTTAGTGCATGCTTAATAATTCAAATTGAATTATTGATTCGTAAATATATATTTGTAGAATAATTGTTGTTGGATATTCATATCTCGTAGAAGTTAGAATTGACAATATGAGATAATTTCATTTATTGTCAAATTATCTTTGAGAAATGTCTTAGCTAATTATTCGGCTGAGGCGAATATTAGTTAGAACTTGATAAGTTCGAGAAGAGAATTCAATTATTATTGATAGATCGATGCCAATTATTTTGGCTTAAGATCGAGAAGTAAATAGAATTTGAAATCACAAGATTTCGTTGTTAAATCAAAATCTTGATTCTCGAGACCGAGAAGAACAACCTTTTATAAAAAGGGAATATCATTAAATCGTATATTCGATCATCATGCTGTGACTTAAATATTATGCATAATATAGGGTATAATAAGTTGATCACTTGTTATACTTGCAGAGGGGTATGATTTAATCTTTACGGTTATCTGATACACCTGGGTATATCAAAGTATAACTTTGATAGTTACTCGAGAAGAGAAGTTCAAGATCCAATGGATCGCTCAAGATAAATCGAAAACATTCCACTTTGATATTTCGTAGAATTGATTCTTGATTATTCATTAGATATATCGTAGAAAAACTTGAAAGCGTTGTACTCTTTCATCATTACATTATTATGTTGATATAGAATACGAGAAGACTTGTTATTGAATAACCATTTGTTCAAACTATTTCAAAGTTCCCCGAACTTTGGTTTCATTCTATCAAAATAGATAGTCCGGTGATTTGAATACTTATACATTTATTGTATGTATTAACTTCATGGGCAAATTTGTTGCTCACCCTTGCTAAATAAAACATTTCAAATTTAGGGACGAAGTGGCAGGAGGTGTGTGAAGAATAAAGGCAAAAGCGTTGTAATAAACTAGTTATGATTAACATATTTATGATGTTGTATTTGTAAACCCTTTTGTATATCTAAAGGGTATGTTTGTAAAGTTAAGGTTAGAAAACTGGGTGATGTATTATAAAACTCGATAAAAACTTATGTAAGATATTATCTATATAGATTATGGGTAGTTAAATGTTATTTATATTGTGGATCGTGAACACCAAACCTGGGGTCAGTAACCCGAATTTGGGGGCGCCCTGAGTTGGTATCAGAGTGAGGTTATAAACCTTAAGTGGGGTGGGGAAAACCCTAGGATTATAACCAAAAGCGAGATAGAGAATACTCAAATAGAGTACTAAGTGAGAGATTGCCAAAGTGCAACGATAGTGAGAAAAGTGGACACATAGTGTGAGAAGTTTGTCTTTGGTGAAGTACTAATCAAGTTGTTTAAACCGATTGTAGGATGTCGGAAAAGACGAAATGGAGTGCGGAGATGCAGTAGTGGTTGTTGCACCAATGCGATGGCAAGAGTGAGGTGCCAAAGACACATAAGCGAAGTCGGTTGAAGAAGTGGGGAAAGATGAACCAATGATTAATCTTGGGAGTGATCATGGCGATTATCCCGAGATGTATCTAAGTGGTGATGAGGAGGCGAGTCCGAAGAAGCTAAGGTGGAACTAAAGAATAAGATCAAGGTTGGTGAACAAGATCAATTATCTGTGGAAGTCCGGGAACTCCAAAGTAAGGTATTTCTTTTGGAGGAGTTGTGGAAGACGAGAATGGGCATTACGTGAAATGATGAAGAAGAACGGAATGAGCTCAAAAGTTGAGTTGAAAGGATGAAGACCGAAGGTGGAGGATCGTCTGAAGAAGGAACCAAACAAGAAAGACAAGAAGAAAAGGAAGAGAAACAAAGACAAATGACAACTCGGAAATTCAAACTAGAAGAAGAAGCAAGCTTGTATCAAGTGTGGAAAGACTCAATGGAGAATGCATGATGTGGAAGAATGTATGCTTCAATCAGAAGGGGAAGGACATATCTCTTTGCATTGTCCTAAGCCAAATATGAGGAAATGTTTTTCATGTGGGCAAAGGGGTACACGGATTCAATAAGTGTCCTAGCAAGAAGAAGAACCGAGAGAAAGGCAAAGTGGACTTTAGATAATTAAGATATAAGTGTAGTATCTTTTGGTAGAAGCTTTTGATATTAAGCGTTGTAATATCGAGAACAATGTGTAAACATATGTAAATATATGTTTGTAATGAATAAAATCTTTATTTTCTATATGAATATAAGATTAAGATAAATTTGTGAGTTCTTAAAACTCATACTTATGATAAATTAATGACTCATAATTATATGAAATGTTTTGAACCCTCAAATGAATGGACGCCAAAGGTTCGACTAGGATAAGTTCATACACTAATATAATTGTGGCAAGTTAATGAACTCATAAGTGTGGTAAGTTTGATGAACTGGAAATGGTAATTTGAAAATGGAGAATGTCAACTTTTTGTGTAAAGTTGGAGAATTGCAACTTTTGTAAAGTTGTGAACGTTAATCCTAAAATATTTTAACAGGATAGTAAAATGTGTTAGGTACTATAAGTACTATGTGCTATTTGAATAAATATGCGAATACTTGAAAATTATGTGTTGAATTCTTATTGTGTTAAGAATTTGTGTATAGAAAGAGAATTAATATAAGATTTTTATTTAAATCAGATGATGCCGCCTAGACGACAGAATCGAAACCAAAGAGAAGAACAGTTAGTGAATAATGAAGGAGGTCAAGCAGACCCGATGCAGAATTTTGTGGATATGCTGGCCCAAGCTATGGAAAATAGGGCTCCAGCCAGGGGAAGATCAAGGAATCAGCCAGCCGACAGATTGGCTAATTTCAAGGATTTTAAAGCGGTGGGACCGACAGAATTCAAGGGGACTACGGATCGATCGAAGCCCAAACTTGGGTAAAAGAAATGGAGAAAGCGTCATTCATCATTGCATGGTGGCGGAAGAGCAAAAGACGGCTTTTGCAACATATCTAATGAAGGCAGAAGCCAATTATTGGTGGGAGACGAACCAAGCAAGAGCTGGTACAGAGGTGGTATTGTGGACAAGATTTAAGGAGTTGTTCTTTGAGAATTACTTCTCGCCGAGTATGCAAGCTCGGATGGAAGTTAAGTTCTTGGAACTTAAGCAGGAGAACATGTCTGTTTCGGAGTATGCTGCTAAATTCAACGAATTGGCACGATTTGCACCTCATCAGGTGGATACAGAAGCGAGAAAGGCAAGAAGATTCGAGAACGGACTGAAACCAGGAATATTCAACAAGGTAGCGGTATTGCAGATCAACACGTTTGCGGCTCTACTGGAGAAAGCGTTAAATTCTAAAGGAGGAAGCGAGGCTGCATCTCGTTTTCATCCGGAGAAGAAGAAGAAGACCCATGAAGGTGGAAGCAGTGGTGGTAGTAATCCAAACAAGAGGAAGTGGAGTGAGTTTACCCAATCGGGTAGCAAAACTGAAGGGAATAGGAAAGGAGCAGAGCCTTGTGCGAATTGTGGGAAGAACCATGCTGGAGTTTGTCTAAAGAAGAAGGGGTTTGTTACAATCGCGGACAAGAGGGCATATATGTCGCCAAATTGTCCAAATCAAGAAGAAGATACAAGGTTGTTATGCTGCCGTGGATCAATGATCATTTAGTAAGGAATTGTCCAAGAGAAATCTTTGAGAAGGAAAGCGTCAATAAGGGAACCGGTAGTGGAACCTTTGCAATTCGAGGACTCGCACAATCAGAAGATCAACCGCCCGTACATTTAACATGACCATATTTGCATTAGAGGCGTAGCTACTCAGGAGGTAGCAAAGAAAAGTAACGATTTTGCTTAATATTTAATTACGCGAGTAATATTAGTTTGATATGGTGAGAATTGTTTTCTTTTATAGATTCAAGTCACGGGTTAGAAATTTAAGACACAAATGAATATTGTGTTGATAAAATGAATTGATGATACAACTTTAAAAGATTGTAGAGAATAAGAAAGCGGTGATTCCGAGGATGGAATCCTTTTAAGGAGGGGTGAATGTGATAACCCGAGATTTGAATAATTAAAAATTTTACGAATAAATTTTTTTTTTTATTGACATCGATTTTGTTAATAGTGTAGTGAGAATTAGTGAGACAAGTCTCGAGAATTAGTCAATATATGTTTTGACCGAGAAATTAGAGTAGAGTTGTGCTAATGACTTTAGAAAACCCTAACCCTAATTTTTTGGATAGGGATTCTAGTAGAAAATACAATTAAAATAATTGTATTGTTGATTATGTGTTTGTGTCAGTACGTTAGAAATGTTGATCAATAATTGATCGGATAAGGTTTGTATTTAATAAACCTTAATAAGGGATTTAAAACCCTAATCTTAAATTTAGAAAATAAATTGTACACTTAAAACCCTAATATGACGTTAAGGAAACCCTAATTTCAAAATTTGGAATTTCTAAACCCTAATTAGGCAACCCTAATTTTTATTAGCATGCCTAAAGTGTTTGTAAACATAAATATGATTAGAAATCACTAATTATATTTTTGTAATTTAAATTTCTATTTTAGAAACCCTAATTTTATTTTAGAAAATTTATTTTTCTAATTAAACCCTAAATTTGCAAATTTTGGGAATTAGAATTTTTAGACCTAAAGGGTACAAAACCTAAACCTAGATTGTCCAAACCCTAAACCCTAAGGGTTTCATCTAATGCAAAAATCTAGAAAAAATTGAAATGACCTAAATGCCCTTTTGGGATTTCTTTTAAGTTAAATTGCAAAATTGTCCAATGCCTTTATTAGGTCACCAACTCTTTACCAACTATTGACTTTGCAACATAAAATCTCAAAGAAAAATCCAAACCAAATTCATCCAACAAGATCGGATCAAGCAACATCAAGTATTATATATAAGTTTAGAGAGAGAAAAGTGGCCAAAAGTTGCTAATTTTTACTCTAGCTCTCACCAACTCTTTCTCATACTAGAACCCACGAAATTTGATAGTAAATGGGTCCTAATACCAAATTTCAATATCAATCATAAGCAGTTGGAGAGCCAAGATCGAAAATTATTCAAGATAAGGTATAATCCTATTTTTATTTTTGATCTTTGTTGCTTGAGAAAATTTTGTGTTTATGTGTTTAAGATATTGCTAGAAGATGTTTTTAGTTGATCTATGTTGATATAACACGGATCCATAACATCAAATGGCTTTAAAATGGTGTTTTCAAAAAGCTGTCAAGAACAAAATCGTGGTCCGACAACCCAATGTCAGCGCCACAGATCGTTACTCGTTGTTGTTTTTGTTGTTTAAAAGGTTTAAGTTGTAGCTTCGGTAAGAGGTCTTTAATCTGTAGTTGGTATTCTTTCGCTAAATGATGTCCGGATCGGGAGTTATTAATTGGTCAAAACCGTTGGCTGACCGGGATCGACCGAAAGTGACTTTTTCGGGCGAATTGAACGTTGAAATCAATGTCGACAAGATTTTGTAGTGTCCGGATCTGTCTACCTGTTTAGTGTTTGATGTTGTTTATTAGTACATCTGTGTAGTGGTTATGTGTATACCTGGATCCGGGTCCTTATATCTTTTATAACGCTCTACAGATTGGGATCGTGAAAGGTGGTCAAAGTAGACCACCCGACCGTTTCTTTAACTTTCGGCAAACCCGAAGCAGTTAGAACAACCATCGCGACATACTTTGACCATATGTTTCATGTTGATTGGTTGTTGATAAACAAATTTGTTGCTTTAGTATTGTTCATCGACACATGGACTACATGTTCAAACTTTTATATCACATAAACAATGAACCGCAAAGCGAAATAATTGAGCTTGAATATGGCAACTCGAATTGCTCATGCCGTAAAATTCCTGTGTCACGTTGTCGGTGATTTTAGAGGCTTGAATCTTGATGGTGTTGAGTGATATCACCTTGATTGTTGTTGATTCTTGTAGTGTTACATAAAACCTACAAGATCGCGTGCTTAAAGATTTCGTAAACTGTTTGGATCGAGAATGGCAAGTGGTCAACCCATGACCCTCTAGAATCGGGTCCGACAAGACCAAGAACACCAAAAGCGACGAAGAAGTGTCGCTAAAGACCATTAATGACGGTTTAATTAATTAATTTTCTGAATATTCCGGAAATTAATAAAAACTAGAAATAAATTCTAAAAATTACCAAAAATGGTTTTAAAAATTATTTTAAATTATGAAAAATAATTTCTGACCAATTGGAATATTTTTCTTTAATATTTATAATTATTTAAATATTAAAGGTATTTAATTTATTTAATTAGTGTATTAAATAAATTAGAGAAAAATGATTTAATATTATGAAAAATCATTTTAAATAAGAAAATGTATTTAAAAATATTTTGAGTTATAAAATGTAACTTTTAATATTTTTGGAGAATTTTCATTAATAATTTAATATTAATGATATTAGATTTATTTGATTATTAAATTAAATAAATAAGATAAAAATGATTTAAATGATTTAAAAATCATTGTTATTGAGAATAAAGTGTTAGAAAATATTTTAAATTATAAAATATAATTTTCAATATTTTTGGAGAATTTTCATTAATAAATTAATATTAATGATATTTGATTTATTTAATTATGATATTAAATAAATGAATTAAAAATGATTTTATTGATTTAAAAATCATTTAACAATGAGAAAAATAATTTAAAAATATTTTAAGTTATAATTAATGACTTTTAATATTTAGATGATAATTTCATTAATATTTATATATTAATGGTGGTGATTTAAAAATGATTTTAATTACTTTAAAAATCATTTAAGTGGAATATTGTTGATTTAAAAATATTTTAAGTTATTGATAATAACTTTAATATTTTGACAAGTATGTTATTAATATTTTAATATTATTAAATATTAATAATGATAAGATTATTTGATAATTAAATCATTTTAAAATGATTCCGATGTTTGAAAAATTATTATAAATTATAATAATTGTTTGATAATTATTAAAAGCTTAGAAAAATATTATAATTGATAATTGACTTATCTAAATTAATATTGAAGCTTAGAGACCAAGTTTAATGGACAATCAATGTGTTAATTGCCGGATAGGGTGACCGAAAACCAGAGAATGGACCAAGTCCAACTGCATCGATATAGTTAGACTTGTTATGTGTTTATATAGGTTATAAACACTGATGTGGCTATGTGGTAATATGCCTAGGAGAAGTTTGACTGTGAACTACAGTGTTACGTGTTATGAATAATTGTGCTAATTGTAAGACCGATATTATTGGTTATAGGTCTTTCGAAAGCAGATAAGTATTTTGTGTAGCTGTAATCAGCGGAAGAGGCAAGTTTCCTAACTCAACCTTGAGTTAAATTTATTCAATTATTATAGTGGTTAATTATTGCTAATTACACCACATCCAGGGAATTTATTGTTGATTATTCGCAGTTAGTGCATGCTTAATAATTCAAATTGAATTATTGATTCAGAAATATATATTTGTAGAATAACTGTTGTTGGATATTCTAATCTCAGAAGTTAGAATTGACAATATGAGATAATTCACATTTATTGTCAAATTATCTCGAGAAATGTCTTAGCTAATTATTCGGCTAGAGCGAATATTAGTTAGAACTTGATAAGTTCGAGAAGAGAATTCAATTATTATTGATAGATCGATGCCAATTATTTCGCTTAAGATCGAGAAGTAAATAGAATTTGAAATCACAAGATTATTTCGTTGTTAAATCAAAATCTTGATTACGAGATCGAGAAGAACAACCTTTTATAAAAAGGGAATATCATTAAATCGTATATTCGATCATCATACGAGACTTAAATATTATGCATAATATAGGGTATAATAAGTCGATCACTTGTTATACTTGGAGAGGGGTATGATTTAATCTTTACGGTTATCGATACACTGGGTATATCAAAGTATAACTTTGATAGTTACTCGAGAAGAGAAGTTCAAAGATCTTGTGTGATCACTCAAGATAAATCGGAAAACAATCCACTTTGCAAATTCAGTAGAATTAATTCTTGATTATTCATTGAATATATAGAAACCTTGAAAGCGTTGTACCCTTTCTTTCATCATTAATTATTATTATGTTGATATAGAAACGAGAAGACTTGTTATTGAATAACCATTTGTTCAAACTATTTCAAAGTTCCCCGAACTTTGGTTTCATTCTATCAAAATAGATAGTCCGGTGATTTGAATACTTATACATTTATTGTATGTATTAATTTCATGGGCAAATTTGTTGCTCACCCTTGCTAAATAAAACAAACAAATTACTAGGGACGAAGTGGCGGGAGAGGTGTCAGAAGAATAAAGGCAAAGCGTTGTAATAAACTAGTTATGATTAACATATTTATGATGTTGTATTTGTAAACCCTTTTTGTATATCTAAAGGGTACGTTTGTAAAGTTAAGGTTAAAAACCTGGGTGATGTATTATAAAACTCGATAAAAACTTATATGATATTAAGATACTATCTATATAGATTATGGGTAGTTAAATGTTATTTATATTGTGGATCGTGAACACCAAACTCTAATACATTTTTATGCCTAAAAATCTGGAAATGGGAAAATCGCCCTCTACAACTAATAGAGACCTATTAAAAGATATAGCGAGAATGAAGTGAAGCTACTGAATGTCTAACATATACAGAGGCCTACCAAAAGAGATAAGGAGAATATACATAGGAAGAAGGTAATGGTGTCAATATCACATCATCAATCCTATCCACCGATGTAACTCCTCCTGAGTCACTGGATCTCTATCCACAGAGATGTTAGACCTATACAAGGGATGATCTGCACCAAGAAAGCCATATGGGTCACCGAGGGGCTAGTGCAGTGGAAGGATCAAAAGTATCTACCTCAAGGATCTACCGCTCAAATATGGGATAAAGAAATGTATCTCGATCCAACTGCAAATGGGTCAAACTGTCAATCTGTGTCAAATGAGTTGGATCTCAGACATAGGCCAGCCAATCCGTCATCATCACGGATCTTGGAACCATATCCCCCATGAACTGAGTGGCGTGGGTCTGGGCTCCAATGGTACGAGGGAACCACTAATTCTGGAACATCTCCTGAGTGCAGGCACCCTCATTTTACACCCAATAATGGGATATCAATGACGGGTGACTACGAAACAGGCCAATAACGCCCGATAAGAGGCCAAATCGGTATACAAATCTCTTCTGTGGTGCTCCTGATAGCACGCTCTTCTAGGTAGAGCTCCCATCCTCCATCTGTGAAGAGAGGAATCCTACGGGTGGAAATCACGTGCTCAACTCCAGTCGGGCACCCATCCTCAAATCCAATGCTCAAGTGCTCCCCAGAGTAGGGTACCCACGTGATGACATCCGTTATCAACAACTCCAACTGTAGGCGACAATGAGTAAAGCCCTCCGCAACATGGACCTCCGCCAGTATGGAATGATGCCATCTCCGTCCTCGTGGATAGGTATCTAAGCCTAACACACTCACACGACACAAACATGAGAGCCTCTCATAGGCCCAAAACTGACAACACAAAGGCAAACATCTGCTGTCAGTCAACGCTCTTAACCTGTACATGGGAAAAGATAAGAGAAACACTCACCAGCAGAAATGGGTAGAATCCTAGCCAAGCCTCGGTCAAGCCCTGTGAGCGCATGTACATTCCCCTGATGAAGTAGGTGAAGGTGTAGGAACCCCAATCATAATCTCCAATACGGTCTACGTGTTGAGTGGCGATGATCAAAGCGAAGGACACCGTTGAAGAGTTATCTGCTATGAAGCAGCCTCTAATGATTATCAAGAACAATCACCGAAGAATGCGATCCCTGACTCTCACATCATCGGGTATGGGCTCACTCGGCAACCCATTTCATAGCATCTACGCTCAAAGGACACCGTACATACGATCCACGCCTCGAGCGCCTCGCGTAACTTCTAACAAGGATCGTGGCGATAAGTAATATCCGCCGTACAAGGCACTAGTGCCCCTCCAAACTCTATACCTGTGATAAACCGCCAATCCATCGGCGTCATCATCACCTCACAATCCAGCAAATGGAGTGACTTAGTCTGGTGAAACCAGCGCTCTTACAATGCGCTGAGGTAATCCCAGGGACAACGGTGGGGAAGAATGGAAAAGAACGTCCTAAATCCCCAGCCATGTACAATCGCTCTATAGTCATCATACAGAGCTTGATACATAGAGTGGATGTTGAACCAGTTCCCTTGAGGTTGTGTAAAGTCGGGAACCTACATCAAATGCAGATTAACATCAGAATCCTTTACTCCTCGTCAATAGGAAAGAAGGAAGATTAAGATCTAACTTTATACCTCGTTTGTGTGTAGGTAAACTGAAGGGTGTTAACTCAAATCGCCCAGAAGCTCTGGGTTCTCCATTTGAATGCCTGGAAAATTCCTAATGGGAATATATGCAGCAGGAGTGGACGTCAGGCATATCAACCTGGACTGGACATCCGGCACATCCTCCTCGTCATCCTTGACGTTTGGCACATCAACCTGGACTGGACGTATCACCGCCTCCACCAAACGATGAGGTTATCTAACAGAACGGGGTCGAGGTACTTCAGAAGCCCTTCTCCGTACACCAGAAGTGGTCCTGCGGGAACTACTCGGCTGATCCAGATCCATATATCTGGACAACAAGTCTCCAAATCACCTCAGAAAGGGTGTGGTAAATTCTGACCTGGAGCTTTTCAAAATGCATTTCATGACTACATGCATGCATGCATTATTTTAACATACATCTACAGTAGAGTTAAAAATGTAAGACTATGCAATGCCACCATTGATATTCGCATTAATGAAGGTCAAGCAGCTTGACATGACCCCCGGCGGGGGTCACAACGCCGATGTCATTAATAAAGTACCCCGGCGGGGGTCACAACGCAGATTTCATCCATCCATGTTCCCCGGCGGGGGTCACAATGTAATGCCACCATTGATATACGCGTCAATGAAGGTCAAGCAGCCTTAACAAGTTCCCCTGCAGGGGTTACAATGAAATTCATCCGTTGATACACAAATCAATAAACGTCAAGAAGCCTTAACCATTTGCCCAACAGGGATCTACCCGGTGATACACACATCAGTGAAGGTCAAGAAGCCCTGACAATACATACTATTGGCAGTAACTCCAACATGACCGTGGTATATGCTGGTGACACAAACCAAAGAAGACCATCCTCATCGGAGAGGACCGATGATGGAATATGTTATACACATCCTCAAATAGACAAAGCTTTATCTCCACAGATCTCTTGCACATAAGAGGAACTTCTTCAGAGAAAAGTCTATATCAAGGATTCAAGACTTTGGTGATAACCCCAAACGTCAACATCCTAGAAGACTTGGATCGCATGTCCAAGACATCACTAATTGTCATCCCCGGTAGGATTAACAAGGAACTGACAATCATCCCATCATCCAACCAAATGCATGCATCATGCATTTGCATCATATTGCTGCACATGGCATCATATTTATCTTGTTGCATTTCAAGTGTCTAGGATTCTTTATCCTATCTATGCCTTGCATTGCATGAATATGATAAAGATGGGCATCTGTAGACACTCGATTTTTTTGCACACCTGTTACTAACATTGCAGGAGGGCAGATTCATCTTTCGGAGATAACTGTGGAAGACAGCTTACATCCATTCCGAATACTACCGAAAGTTTAGTCTGAACCCCAGAACACACACCAGGAGTATCAGTTCCAACCTTAAAGATAACCCCGAGTTTCATCCTTAGAGATAACCCCAAGGAATGTCATTGCAGTTCCAGCAATAACCCCGAAAATGCTTGTTTCAAATGCATGTAATCAGCTTCAACCTCAGAATTCCCGTCGAGGAACTCATTCCAAAGACCTGAAAATAACACCGGGAAGACAGGCACACTTAAAGATGACCCTGAGGAATTCAAACACTTGCAACAGTCTAATCTCAGAGATAACCTTGAGTAACATCTGCTTTATCACCCCAAACTAGAGATAACCCCGGTGAGGGGCAAAATCATCATCATGCCACCTCAACCTCACATCGCGTTGTCTCAACATATCATACATACATTTCTACACAGGAATGTCCCACAAGAGCCAAGGAGTTCCAATCCTGAGTGACTATTACGCATGGCAACACACTGGATAGAATTTAAAGCTTGAAGACCATGGGTATGGTCCTCTCTTCCTGACTTTGTACAGCCTCTAATCTCATGTCATTGCATAACTCTCGACAAAAGCGGTCCGAAGAAGGTCTTGTACACCTCATTCGGATGCTCGTATTGAAGTTCTGTAAGTTTGAGCAGACATCACACGATGCACAGTACATGTACTTGAGACAGGCGGGACCATAAAGCACAGGGCTCCGAGAAAGCGAGAAGTGATGCATACTGCTGTAGCAGTACACACAATAAACCACTAGCTCTATAAATAAAGAGCTTGGGATGGCCATTTGTAAAGAGGAAAAGGCAAGGAAGCCATGTCAAATTTGCTCTGTACACACCCCATATTGAGTGCTTTCTCATTTTAAACACCTGTTAGCTCACATATAGTTATATTTTTTTCAGGCTGAGCCGAGTGTTCATCCATTTATAGTCATTGAAGTCTACTTTGGCAGCCCATTGTAGGCCTTCTTACACATTATAAAGCCTTTCTCTTCATCTTTGCACACACTATTCTTCACATTGAGAGTTGTGTTGTGTGTGTATGCCCGAACTTCGGTCTGTGATTTTGATTTCTGCCTGTATATATATACTTATATATGTATATATTATATATATGGACTAACATTATCGAGTTATTCCTCGATTGAGCCTAGACTTATGTTTGGAGCGTTTACTTGCTTTTATATATATATATATATATATATATATATGAACTATTCATTTAACAACTGCTCCATGGCGTGGATTTTATATCCGGTGCGTTTACCGCTTTTATATATATATAGCGACAAATCGCTGAAACGATAAACCGAGCCGGGATTGAGATCAAATGCATGTGTGTTTATTGCTTTTATATATATATATATATATATATATATGGGTTATATAGAAGTTATATGATCATATAAGCATGTTACAATTGATATATGAGTGTTTAGGAATGAATTCGTGTGTAATTTACGTGTTTCATTTGAACGATTCTTCGAGGTTTTCTTGTTCTGGCTCGAACCGTGTATGCTGGCCTTAATTACAGGATTAACTTTATTAGTAACGCAATGATTCTGGGCCCCTATTTTTAGTTGAAGCTTCTGTTTTATAACCTGATCAATATTAGTTAGTTGTTATGACTCAAGCTGACATATAAACATATGTAAGAGATATATACAAGTATATTAACTCAATAAGAACATGTTTTAATAGACTTGTATGATTAACAAAGGGATATGGTTTAGATGGAGGTTTAGACTTTAAATTTTGAAAACAAACTATGTTAGAGATCATGTTCTGCAAATTTTGAACCTAGTAAACTATACATGACTGATTTTACACATAGATGAGCATATGATAGTGTACGTAGTTCCTTTGAGCATGATCAAACTTATTAAGCTTTGTGTTAGAAATATTTTTAAGAAAAAGCTTAGCCTAGTGAGCTAACATGCATGATTTCTTAGTATATGTTCTGACTTTGCAAGCATGTTAACATAACTTGACTACCTATGCTTAGAGTTTTGAAGTTATCTTATGTGTGATAGATTGCATAGTTCAAGCCTAAGATGGTTTCAAAAGCAAACTTGGACATATTTTCAAAATCAAGTTGCATCACATGAATATCTAGATGCTAATGAGATAAGATGCCATGTTATGTCTATAATATCTCTAGGTATGATTTATATGTGTGGAATTTGATGATTTCAGAATAAACATGAGTTTAAAGCATGATTTCAAGCTTTAGACAATAATAGCTATGAACAAGAAATATGAATGCTATAAGTATATGCATTAACAGAATTTGAAACCTCTATGTGGGTATATAGCCAAGTAACGAGTCATGGTAACCGCTTGATAATGTTTGGCTTGAATGCCATGTAAGACGTAAGTTCAAACTTATACAAATAAACTCAATAACGGGTATGTGAGTATGTGAACACCTCTAACATGTAGATGTGGTAGAGTATTAGTACATAGATGTGCAAGGTTTGGGAAAAAACAGAAAGGCAAGCTTTCAACCACAGTACGGCGGGGAGGACATGTATGATGCGCCATCCCTAGGCTCTAGATAGGTGCTTGGTTGCCGGTCTGGAACCTTGAGTTCTGCATTCTATTTTTGATCTAATGTTTGAAGCATGCATATATGATTACTTTAACTTATCCTACATGACCAAAATTCTATGCAATGTGTTAAGAAGCATGCTATGTGATAGAGACAAATGTTGATCATGAATTCCAAATGTTAAATCCAATGAATATTTTCAAGAAATAAAGCAATCAAGACGTTGTGGTATTTGTGATAACTTACAAACTGCATTATGCTATGAAAATATAGGGTAAGCGATGTGTATGAAGTTATATCTTAGTTAAACATTTATGTGTGCGTTGAACTTACCTATATGTGTTAGCTAATGAATATCTTACGCTATAAATAGGATTCAAAAGTGTTGAGTTATTAACGTGGATAAACTACGCTTAAGACAAGTTCTCTAACCTTACTCAAATTTATATTGAGCAAGTATTCGAACCCTACTCTTATTGTGCAAGTATTTTTGCGTTCTTTATTCGACGAATACAGTAAGCTTATCTCTTTAAATGCGAGCTATATTACTTTTCCGTTTAAATGAGCTAATATGCTTAAACCCTTGTGAAAGTTATTATTAATGTTAAACTTAGTAATGTTCTTAAATATTGTGAAAGAGTCGATGCCATTTGATTTGGCTAGACTATAAGCATGTTTATAAAAGCTGTCCAAACCAATTGATTGGTGCGGAAATCTTGGAAACTGAGTTGAACAACCCTTTTGGTAAGGGGAGTGTATGTCGTTGGAAACCCCAACGCATGATTGAATATTATGGTAGTGTTATGCATAACGTAAAGTATTGTAGACTGATCATCTATAGTACTTGATATTTTTGGGTTAATAGTTTAATATTGGTAACTCTAGTGGAAGTTCAATAGTCCTTAGTGACTGCTCAGTATAAATTGTTTATCCAGTTGGATACATTGTTAGTCGTTGAATTTATATATATGTTGATATTGAATTGCTGTCCTTATTCCAAGAATTGTTGATATTTCTTATCCATGATGTGATTCTGACACTTTGAACTATCCTAGAAATGACACTTCGATATTTCAAACTTTGTGATATTATATCCTACACCCTTGTTGTATATTACTTGTTGGGCAATTTGTGCTCATCCTTGCTTATTTAAAAACCTTTCGATTAAGGGAGGAGGGAGGAGGTGTCTCGAGAGCAGACAAAGGGCAAGGGCAAGGCTACCGACTAGCTTGTTCCTTTTATGTTTAAAACTATTATGTTGTGTTAAGACTATTTTAAAATGATGTTTAAACTATTATAAGATTCACTTCAAGGAGAAGTGGGAGGAAGCCAATGATAGGGCAGATGATCTAGAGGATGAGGTGCAGTACAAGAGGAGGAAGATGAACAAGATGGGCTATGCTCTACACACGGCCATGGAGAGATTGATCGATGGGGTACATCATTACCCGGTGAGAAAGAAGACGGACACAGCATACCATAAGCCAGAGACATGGTGGTGCACATCACTGAAGGAATATCGAGCGAATGCAAGTAGGCGTGGGATGTTAGATTGAGTCTAGAGAGGAAAAGCTCGATGAGTGTAGTATTTTTATTTATGTGTTATTAAAATGTTATTGTAATCTCAGTCTTTTGTGTAAGATGTGAGATAGTGGTAAACCCCCAAACTTCTGAAAAGTGTTAGAGGGGTAGTAAGTTAGTATGTACCCGTATTTTGTGATATTAGGGGATATGTGTTATCATTTATAGCAGTATGCTAGAAAAGAACATGTATTGCAACTATTTGGCATATGTATATAAATGATCTTATTTCAAAAACATATTATAAACCTGTAGTTCTTTTCTATTAAGAAATGTCTAAGTATTATAATTAGATAATAATGTGAGAAATTTTGTGATGTAGAAAATGCCGCCCAGACATAGAATAACTGTCCCAAAAGAGTCAATTAATGACGAGAGAGGTCCTGTAGACCCGATATAGAGACTGGTAGATTTATTGGGAGAAGCTCTGAGGGGAAGAAATGAACCTGTACCACCCGTTCCCCAAGTTGTTCCAGTAACAACCTTCAAAGATTTTAAGAGTGTAGGACCCCCAGAGTTCGCGGGAACCACTGAGCCGATAGTTGCGCAAACCTAGATCAAGGAGATCGAGAAGGCCTTCACTATAGCTCACGTGGGTGAAGACCAGAAGACAATATTTGTGACATACATAATGAGGGGTGAAGTGAATTATTGGTGGGAAACTAATCAGCAGAGAGCGGGGGAAGGAACGATAACATGGGAGAGGTTTACGACACTATTTTTCGAGAATTATTTTCTGAAGAGTATGAAGAGTAGGATGGAAGTGAAATTCCTAGATTTGAAACAAGGTGATATGACGGTGGCGCAATACGCAACTAAGTTCAATGAACTAGCGGGATTTGCAAAGCACCAAGTTGTGGATGAGGAGAGGAAGGCGAGACGTTTTGAGCAAGGGTTGAAGCCGTGGTTGTATAATAAGGTATCGATCTTCTAGATTGATTCCTTTACAATGTTGTTGGAGAAGACAATCATTACGGAAGGTGGCAGTGAGGCCTTGAGTTTATATCATAAGGAGAAGAAGAATAAGAACGCTCGTAGTGAGCATCGTGGAGGGAACAATAGCAGAGGAAGTAACTCCGGAAAGAGGAAATGGGAAAACAACAACAACATAAATAATAACCAAGGTGGAAGTCACCAGGGAAACTTCAAGAAGAGGACCGAAGCTTGCAACAAATGTGGAAGAAGTCATCAGGGAGAATGCTGGAAGAGGAAAAACACTTGTTATAATTGCGGCCAAGAGGGGAACATATCGCCAAATTGCCCAAAGCCGAAGAAGATCAGAGGATGTTTAGCTTGTGGATTAATAGAGCATAAGATAAAGGATTACCCGAAGAAAGGAAGCGGTGGAGCTGGAGGAAGCCAGGGAGGAGGAAGTAAGTTAATGATTGGAGGACCTGCGCAACCCAATCGATCGACCACTCGAACCTTTAACATGACCGTCCAAGACGCCGTAGCTGCAAAGGACGTGGTGTCAGGTATAATCCCAATCAATAATATAAATGCTTATGTATTATTTGATTCGGGTGCCACATGTTCATGTGAATAGTAAATAGATGAGCAAAATGACTATTTTGCCCCTAGCTTGGAAAATCTATAAATAGGAAGCTTAATTTCATTTGTTTAGGATTTTGAAAATCCTACGACATTTGAGAGAAAGAGAGAGAGAGAGTTTTTGGATGAGGAAGAAGAGGAAAAGGAGGAGGAAAAGTTGCTTGTGAGCAAACTTTGTCCAACGAAAAGAGATTAAAGAAGGAAGGTAACCCGAAACCTAACTTTTATATAATTTTTCTTTAAGTTTTATATGTTTAAAATATAACTTAATGAGAATAAGAAGTAAAGGATGTAAGAATGACTTTTATATGGTTGAAATCATGAGAAAATGAAGAAATAAGAATTAGAAGTTTAGTTTATAAATTTCTTAAGGAAGTATAAAATTCGTAATGAATTTGAGCGATTTGAATGAATCATATGAATGATTCGGTGAAATAAGTAAGGAATGGTATTTTATAGCATCAAATTCCAATAAAAAGTGAAATCATACAAAATATCGATTAAAAATGAAGAACAAACGAAGAACACGAAAAACACGTGAAGAACATGAAGAACGTTGTTGATGGACAAATTTAAAACCATCATAGTATAATTGTTGTTGATGGACAAGTTTAAAACCATCGCGTATAAGTTAGTTGCTTATTGTTTGGTTAGGAATGGTAGAAACGTTCATGAAGAACAGATTAAAACTTAGCTAGAACGAAGTTATGGCAAAAATTTCTTAAAAGATAAACGACAATTAGAAAGTTAGTAAATGATCCCAAACATGTAGGGTTTCATAATAATGTAAGAGAATGTAGAAAACGTTAGTCGTGGACTCAAGATCGAATGAGTTCCGAGTTCGGATGACCGAATTACGAATGAATGAATGAAGAATGTTAATAACATAAAATGAACAAAGGACAAAGATTAAGCCAATTGAATGGAATGTTAACGTATTCACAACGAAGTTCTGTATGAGGGGAGTTGAATTAAGTAAGATAAACAAGAGAATGGCTTTGGAAGGACCTCGTTCCGAGTTATAATGAAGGAGTTATGAGATCGGGAAGTAAGCATTTTAGAATAATTTAAAGACTTAGAAAATTTTTCAAGAAAGAGGGCTTGTAGCCAAATGCCAAACCATATCTTCAGAAGGTGGAAAGCCGCAGTTATTAGACACAGGAGGTAGCCACTGCAGAGTGGCACCGCGGCGCGAGATGTGTAAAGGGAACCGTGTAGAGCAAGCCCAGTGTAACGAAAGCTAATGAACATGTAGTTCATCGAATGTAACACTTAAACAAGTGATTTAAACCTTTTGTAAAGGTTGACAAAATGATTGAAAGAGATTAAAAGACAAAGAAGGTAATGAATGTAAACGTAACGCAGTTGCGAGCGGTCTTAGCATACAACGAACGGTGTGGCTTCGACATTACGAAAGAATAATGAACATGGGGTTCATGGGATGGATGATGATTAAAAGCAAGTAAAACCTCAAGAAAAGGTTCAACGAGAGATTAAGAGACGAGCAATGTAAACGCTGAATACATAAACGATTCTCGTGAATCATATTTGCGATTGATGAACGTTCTAAGTGTACAATGGTTGTATGACGTAGACGTTGACGAAGGTAGTAAGTAAGATGGGAATTATCAAGAAATCTATAAACGGTAATAAAGACTAATGACTAAAACTAGGAATGGTGAAGAACTGAATTAAATATAAGTACGCATAACGTAAAGAAACCGAGTTAATGTGTATACCTTGAAGGACATTCCGAGTCGAATGAACCGAACGTTGTAAGATAAGAATAAGTTAACGTAAAATGATCCTTATGTCATGAAGCCATAAACTGGTAATGAAAGTTGATCGCGTAAACTTAGGTTGCAAGAACGCGAACCCTAAGAAGTAAAGTTAAGTAAACCAATGCATAAGTTAAGTATATGACTAATTGGTGTACGTGTTTTTCCTTATGTGTTTTATAGGGATTGGAATGAGCAGTTCAGCGTAAGTTGTAGCTGGGCGTAAGGTAAGTTTCTTAACTTCATTCATATTCTAAATGAATGCAAGTTTCTTAAACTTCTCAGATGTTGAACTTGAGAAGTTCTGTCTATGTACGAATGTGCGATATTTGTACAAGGTGGTAGAACGTATAAGGCCTTGTGCCACAATGTGAACACTTCGGTGTTTCTATGAGATGAACTGTTTTGTGATTGAACTGTTCAATAAGAGAATGCTCTATTTATACATGATCCGTTATCGTTAAGTCTGTGCTAATGATTCTAGCCAGACAGAATGAGTATGAAAAATGTAGAAGTATGAATGTATTTCAAAGTGAATGTGAATAATGTTTTAAAATGATAGGAATCGGAATTATTCCTATTATTCAAGCTGCTTCGTAACCTTTGTTCGGTTATTGAAGTTTCAAAGGAATGCTTGAATTCTTGAAGTTGTTGTTCAACTGTTATGACTTGCTGGGCAATTGAATGTTCACACTTGCTTTAAATGAAAAAAAAATTCAGCGAATGATGTTAGAAGAACTTAAGGACCCCGTAAAGATCAAGTTGACCAGTGTCTAGATGAAGTGTCATTCATTAGATGAATATGAGAGAAGATCAAGTGAAGACTTGTAATATAAAATGATAGAATTAAACTATAGAATAGTTTAATGAACTGTTATATATCCTTGGTGGCAGATGAAAGTCACTTGTGTAAGATATAAAGAATAATATAATTTTCATCATTTATAATGATCAAGTTTATAAAGTATTAGAAACTGGGAATTGAGAATGTATGTTATTATATGTCAGTATATAATGATGTATGTTGGGATGAATGATGTACTCGTGACGTACGGAATTCGAGTGTAAAGATAGACCGGATTTCGGAGCGTTATAGTTAGCTTGAAAAAGTCCAATGGAATTATGGGATGGCTGAAGGATCTACAACCCACACAATTACTGCAGTATCGAAGGAGAATCCACTGTATCTTTCCCATCGGATGATGAAGCCTACCATCAAATCAAATGGGAAAGTTCTCATGGAGAAAATTGAAGAATTCCTCCGTACCATGGGCCATAACGAAGCCAAGGTGGTTTTAAGCTTAAGAGAAGCTCCACAACAAATTTTTATACTGGACTTGGTTTTCTCTTCTGAAGATCATAGGATGATCTTGCTAAGGGTCTTGGAAGAAGCCCATTTACCGAAATCAGTACATATGGAAAAATTCCAACATCAGGTTGATCACATTTTAAACAACAATGTGATATCTTTCACTGATGACGACATACCCGCTGAAGGGACTGGTCATTACAAGCCATTGCACATAGCGGTTTTGTCCTCCGGATACATGGTGGGAAGAGTCTTGGTAGATGGAGGTTCATCTCTGAATATATGTCCTTATGCTACTTTGGAGAAGATGAATATCAACCCCAAGAGGATCAAAAGCAGCCATACAGTTATCAAAGGTTTTGATGGGTCCCGACGAAACACCGTTGGAGAGATTGAACTACCAGTGTAGATTGGTCCACATACATTCAGTGTATCCTTTCATGTACTCAAAATAGCTACAGGATACAACCTGCTTTTGGAAAAATTGTGGATTCATATGGTTGGAGTCATCTCTTCCACCCTTCACCAGCAACTCAAGTATATTATCAACAATAGCCTAGTCATTGTTAATGCTGAGCTAGAATGTCCTGAATAAGGTGACATACCACTCATCAGCTTCAACACAGAAGTTGAGCCGGTCAGTTTCCATGCCCTGGAGGTGAGCAACACTCATTACCATCCCATTAGGACGCCACCTCTCACACCCAAGATTTCTGCTTAGGTAATGTCAGCAACTCAAGAGATGATGTCATTGGGTTATCAACCTGGACAAGGGTTGAGCAAAAATTAATAGGGCAATTAAGCACCCGATTCAAGTTCCCAGTCAAACAGGGACAACTGGATTAGGCTATTCTACTAGCTCCAGTCATAGGAATCCTCACAAGCACAAACAGATTCCTTCATCTTCAGCCATACGAAGATTATCTCCACCTACAGATCCTGAGCCTATACAGTCTCTTGTAAAGGTTCCAGCCCAAGTTATGGCTATGTTATTTCCCAAAACCGATACCAGTTAGAGCAAAAGAGGTCCTGATTCCTGATCCCGAAGTGGAAGAAAGGGAACGGAGACGTAAGCAAGACATCGCCAGGAGTTTGTCTCATCTACGCATCCTTTTACATGATGAGCACACAAATAGATACACTCCAGATGATGATTGTCTCGACATTATGGTCATCATACGGGAGAAAGAAGATAATGATAGTCCATTCATTAATGCCATCCACCAGGACTTCACCCTTGACAATTGGAGCAGCACTCCTTGCATTCATCGCGAAGGGTAAAAAGGGTAGAAACCCCTCTGCCATGTAGATAGCTTTAACTACTTATTTTCCTATACAATATTAGCATTTGTTTTATTAGTACATGTTAACATTTTATATGATTGAACAGTATCATATATTAAGTGAAAGCATATTTTGTTTTAGGACTCTGAATTTAGATGTGCCTGTACTTGCTGATGAGATGCCTTTTCTCCAAAAGGACTGTAACTTTGATAAAAAGTTGGACTCAGACTTGATGGAAATACAAGAGGACATTGAGATACCTCAAGAGATCAAAGAATGGGTCAAAGACAAACCCAAACCAAACCTTGATCAAACCACCTCATTCAACCTCGAAACCTTAGAAAACCCTAAGCTAATCCAGATTGGTATAGACCTTACCCCAAACCAAAGGAATGACATGGTTACATTATTAACCCAATTCCAGGATGTGTTTTCATGGTCTCACGAAGACATGGTGGGTTTGTCCACGGACATCGTTATCCATCGCCATCCTATTAAAGAGGGATTCAAGCCAGTCAGGCAGAAGCTCAGGCAATTAAAACCTGAGTGGAGTTTAAAGGTTAAAGAAGAAATTGTGGAATAATTTCAATCTAGCATCATAATGGTGTCCACATATCCTGAATGGCTATCCAACATAGTCCCCATGCCTAAACTGGGAGGAAAGGTGCGAGTATGCATGGATTACCGGGATCTGAATAAAGCTTGCCTTAAGGATAGTGATGAGTGAGTTTTATACATATGAATTGGATACATTCGGGCTTAATTTATTGTTGTTCTCAGGTCTTTTAGAATGTTTTTATGTGTTTGTGTCTATTCATGCATGTTTTATATTGTTTTGAAGGAATTGGGACAAAAGTTACTTGGATCGACGTTTGGGGTGGCTAGATTCGCGTTTTCGGTTTGCCATTTACACAGCAGTCACTTCAGAGCCAATTTGAGTATTGCTACAAACCTTATTTCGAAATTCTTAAAGAATTAAAGTTGTAGATCTACTTTTCCTCTTTCCGGATCATCTTGAATCATCTAAATCGGAGTTCAGACGAAGAGGTTATGGCCCATTTTCCCAAAGGACGTAGGAGCAGAAAATGTCAAAAAAAAGTAGTAGCGGAAGCGCTAATTTTAAACTTATTTGCAGCAAGGGGTGCTATAAAGCGCGGTGTCTGCGTCGTTCGAGTCTTTGAGAGCCTTTGGGGAAGAGGTTGGGTGCGGCCTGGACGAGTTCTGGGCGAATTTTGACACCTTTTTGACTCCAAATTGGATCGGGTTTGTTCCTAAGCTCAAAATTAGACTTGTAATCTATAAATACATGATGTAAGGCATACAATAAGAGGGAGATTACATAGATTAGACTAGATTAAACACTCCTTTAGATTAGAACATAACCCTAGTTCTTATTAGTTTTGGGGATTGAAGCAACTTGGAGACCATTGAAGATTCAAAGCGAGGGAGCGAAAGAGGAGTCTCAAGGCCACTGACAATAGATTATATTCTCTTCTCTTCTCTTACTTTTATCTTTTAATGTCTATTCAATTGTAGATTCTTGATTTTAATTCATTAATTATGAACTAACTCTTTCATTAAGATTTCAATTGAACTTTTTATGATTATGAATTGATTATTTGATTTATTCTAATTATTTATGTTGAAGTGAATTGTTCATCTTACTTTGTGCTTATTGATTAATTATCTGATCAGTAATTACCTTGTTACTCTAGAAGGAATTGAGAAAGGAATTTTAGGGTTAGAACCGGGCATGGTGACATGTGACTTAGTTATTTGCACTGATGAATAATTAGGTTTGTGAATAGAATGAGAATATCTATTTGCCGCATGTAACACATAAGGAATTGGGATTAAGTGAGTTTAATTCAATTGTTTTGCATAGAGATATAGAAAAATTAATCTAGGTTAAATAGAAGGTAATTGATCACTCGAGAGAGGGCTTTTGGCATTTGAGAATTCACATTAACAATTCGAAGAGACATAATAATTGGAATAGTTGAATAATTGATTTATAATTCATAATTGGGGATATTGGAGTCCTAATCCTTATTTATCCTGAATTCATTCAAATTTTAGTTGTTTATTTACTTTCTTTTAGAATAATCTCTTTTAATTGTTTTAATTTAGTTTTCTTAATTAGAAAAATCACAATTTCTTGACATTGTTTAAATAAAATTGATTTGGTTAAGAGTTAGTACTTGGTAATTTTTATTAAATAATTCCTCGTGGGAACGATACTCTACTTTCACTTTATTACTTGTTGACCGTGTATACTTGCACGTATTCATTGATTGCAAAATCGATCAACAGATAGCTTTCACGTGCCATTTATCCACATACTCATTGACAATACTGCTCAATACGACATATACTCCTTTTTTGATTGCTTTGCTGGGTACCATCAAATTATGGTTGTTGAGGAGGATCGTGAGAAAACTGCATTCATCACGCTTCGAGGAACCTTTTGCTATAGACGGTTCTCATTCGGCCTCATCAATGCCGGAGCTCCCTACCAACGGGCTATGATGGCTCTTGTCCATGACTTAATGCACAAAGAGATAGAGATCTATGTGGATGACATCATTGTCAAATCCTGAAGGGAAGATGACTACTTGGACCATCTCAAAAAGCTTTTCAACAGGTTGCGTAAGTATAACTTGAAGTTGAATCTAGCCAAGTGCGCCTTTAGCGTTAAATCAGTAAAGTTTCTAGGATTCCTAGTCAGCCACAAAGGGATTGAGCTGGACCCCACCAAAATCCAGGCCATCAGGGAAATGCCCGTTCCTCAGACAAAGAAGGAAATATGGGGATTCTTGGGAAGAATCAACTTCATTAGCAGGTTTATTTCTCAACTCACAACAACCTGTGTGCTTATCTTCAAGCTATTGAGGAAGAACTCCTCCATGAAATTGAATGATGAGTGTCAAAAAGCCTTCCTTACAATCAAAGAGCAGCTGGTTAACTCTCCTGTTTTGGTACCACCCAGGGATGATGTTCCCCTGTTCATGTACCTGTCCATTAATGACAATGTTATGGGCTGCATGCTGGGACAAAATGACGATAGAGGCCAAGAGCGAGCTATCTACTACCTCAGTAAAAGATTCAGCAGTAGTGAACACAAGTACACTCTGATTGAGAAGACTTATTATGCTTTAGCATGGGCTTCCACGAGGTTACAACATTACCTCCATGGTCATACAACCCATCTCATATCCCGCGTGGATCCTCTCAAGTACGTGTTCAGTAAACCCATATTGAATTGCTGGCTGTCCAGATGGTAGTTGATCCTATAACAATTTGACACTGTCTACGTGACGCAAAAGTCCATTAAAAGTCAAGGAATTGCAGATCAACTGGCCGCCCACCTGCAGGGGATTTCAAACCCTTGGAAACATACTTCCCCGATGAAGGGGTAATGACAATACAGCAACACCAACAGTACGATACACACCAATCATGGAAAATGTATTTTGATGGAGCTATAAATATGGAAGGTTCTGGAGCTGGAGCAGTTCTAGTATCCGTTACGGGGGAGCAGTATCCCGTCACCGTCAAATTGCAGTTTGTCAGCACCAACAACAAAGCTAAGTATGAAGGTTGTATCATGGGACTCAAACTTGCCCAATAAATGGGTATCAAGCAGTTAACTGTCTTTGGAGATTCAGAATTGGTCATTAGACAAACCACATGAATTTATCACACCAAAGAGCTACATTTGCTGCCTTACCATCGGCAAGTTTTATAGATGGCTTCGGAGTTCGAAGAAATAAACTTCCTCCACATTCCTCAGAATAGGAATGATTTTGTGGATGCGCTAGAAACTTTGGCCTCCTTGATCAACATACATGACAAGGAAAACATGTCAATCATCCCATTTGCCCTACAAAAGTCTCCAACCTATGGGTGTAACTTTCCAAAATTTTATAAATTTTTATATTAAATATTTATTGAATTATTTAAGTATTTAATGGATGTGTTTATTGTTAAATAAATAATTGTTAAAATTTGATTCAATTTGAGTAACTATTTGTTAAATTAATAATTAAGGAAATTAATTATTATTTGCTAATTTAATTTAATTATTAAGTTAGAGTTTGGATTAATTGAATTATTATTTTTTTAATTTGGCTTTGTAATTAAAAGGATGTGTTAGTGGATTAAATAAAATTATAATTATAAAGAAAATTATAATTTTGTGATGTTGATTTATGTGCTAAAGTGATTTAATAAATTGTTTTTAGAATTAATTTAATCAAATTAAAGTGTGACAAATAACCTTGTTATAAAAGGAGTTACTAAAATAAATTAAGGAAGTTTAATTCAGTTTTTGCCAAGCAAGGCCTAATGTCTATAAAGTAATTAAGCTAATTGTATTTTACCAAACAGGGCATAAGGATTAATTGATTATTTTCTTAGTGGTTAGCCAAACAAGCCTTATGGCTTTTGGTTTTCAAAACTTGCATAACTGATATCAGTTATGTTTATATTTATATTATATAATTAATATATATTATATCTTATATACGTTAGATATCTAGTACGTAGTTAGAGTTAGGGAGAAAAACAAAAACTCAGAGAAGAAGAAGAAGAAGAAGAAGAAGAAGAAGAAGAAGAAAAAAGTGAGAGAGAAAGAAGAGAGGAAGAAAGGCTAGGGAATTGGAGAGAAGAAGAAACTTGAAAATCAAAATGGCCATCATCTTCTTCAAACAAGGTATTACCTAAACTCTATTATTATTGTTCTTTTCAAAGTTATAGTTGTATTCTCTCTCTCCCAATTTTCTACATGAAAGCTTTGTAGAAGTGGAATTATTTGTTATGTATGTAATTTTATATGATAATCTAGTGTTGTTAAACTATTTTCTTAAGCTATAATTGAGAATAGTCCATGAATTTATATTATGTATATGGTTGTGAAGAAAAACTATTTTTACAGAGAGTTTTTGTATATATATATATTGTTTGGTTTAAGGTAGAAATTAAGGGTTTATTTGTTGTTTAGTTGATAAATTCATTATTGAATGTGGTAGAGTATGTATAAACTTTGATAAAGTGCTTTGAATTAACTGTGTTGGTTGAAAAATAAAATCACAGTGTTTATTTTCATCAAAAACATCAAAAAAGTGAGTTTTTAGCAAAAATAGTGAAATTGGATGTGTTGAATTTGCTGCTTATGTTGTTGTATGGGTAGAAACATGTTAAGAGTTCCTGAATTATGTTTACATGAAGTCATTGTATGAATTACATGCTAATTAGATTGTTAGAAACGAGTTTGTAGGCCAAAATTGGCTTTTTCTTATCTTTATTGTCAAGTCGATCAATAATTCGCAATTTAAGCATTGACTTAGTAGTGGTAGTATTAGTTTCGTACACAAAGATTACCACTCTTGCCTTGTGCATTGTGACTAGTAGTATTATTATCGTATGTATTATCATCATCATGTGGCATTGTCGCTCCATGATATAAATTTGGTAGCCGCATTCATAAAGTCAATGAGAATGGTGCGAAAGTGTTAATTTTGTACTCGAAGTTTGAAGGAATTGTTATGACAATAGTAGGACTGTAAAATGTTGATTTCAGTATTTCTATACTATGAATAAGCATGTTATTAGTGATTAACTTGTGTTATAACTTGATTATGTGATTAAATAATCAAACCTACATGATGAATGTATTAGTTATGTGATAATGACTAACTATATCAAGATGACATATGTATATAGGATATTGTGATTCGAATTGTTCGGTTTAATCTACGAACAAGGCAAGTTCTCTAATCTATTATCTTATTTAGCCAATTATTGATTTCAATTCAATTACAATATAATGATGCAAGGTTTCTAAACTTTAGTTTTGATGTTGAGCAAGTTATTCTTGTATTTAACTTGTTGTTTAGCATGCAAATTTATATATTCTAATGTTGAACAGTTTAATCATTCAAATTGCTATGCATGCTTAGGGTTCAATTCTAAATAACCTTGGCTTATCATTGTTCAAGCAAGGCATATTATAATTATTCAATGTTTGTGCTGTTAGTTTATTCCTAAAGCATGATCTTAATTTTCAATGTCGATTTAGTTATGATTATTCCATAGCATAATGTTGTCAATATGGTATTTAACTAATCCTTAGTTGATGACCGTTGAATTCTAAATTACCCTTGAAATGTATCCAAACCAAACTTACTTTGGTGCGGACTTGTACTCTAAATACTGAGATGAACAACCCTATTATTATTAGGGGATAACTTACGCGTAGCGTTAAATGTTTGTGCACAATACATTGTACGAAGGGCTGTTCCCCCTAAGTACGAGGAGTCCCTATAGTTTTATGACTGTTAAAGTTTAAGTTGAAAAATTACTTATAACTATAGACATAGTTCGTGGTCTTAGGAGCCTCAGTTATATACTTCAGAATGTTGACAAATCATATTATTTAACTCTATTGAGCCTCTTATTTGACATTTGTTGCAAAAGTTTTTCATTCATTATTGTTTCAAGTGAGCTTTGTTTGCTCACTCTTGCTTATATAACTATTACAGTTAAAGATGAGAAGGTTGATGTACCTAGCACCAGTAAGGGAAAAGGAAAGATGAACAAGTATTGAAGACTTGTAAAAATGATATTTTATTATCAGTTTTAATTGAATGGTTGTAATGAAGTTTATTTATTTTCCGCATTTGAATGATTGTATTTAAAGGTTAGATAACCTGGGAGATTTTTATTATGTAACCCTTTAATGGGAAAGGTTTTATTTATCCAGTTTTATTGTGATTGGGTAGTTAGATATGAATGTTTGATTAAGTGAACACCAAATCCTGTGGAAATGAAGTACCTGGGTTTGGGGGTGTCACAATGGGAATTATATTGGAGAAGTATCAGATGAGCTACCTCCCACCAACACCCTTGGTATCAGGACATCCAGGATTACTTACGAGATGGATCTACACCCGCTAAGGCGAGCCTGACTGAAAGAAGGCGTATCCATCGAATGGCTATGAAATTCTACCTGAGCAAAGATGCACTCTACAAAAGAGATGCAGGAATAGGTCTCCTTAGATGTTTTGACAAGGACCAAGCTTAGAGGCTCATGGATGAAATCTATGGTGGAGTATGTGGCCCACACATGAGCAGCCCTCTATTTGTTAAAAAGATCCTTAGAACATGGCACTACTGGTTCTCGCTTAAAGCTGACTGTGATGATCACGTCAAGAGATGCTATCGATGCCAAATTCATGGGAATGCTATCCACGCCCCTCCAAGAGAACTCCATAATATGAGTTCACCTTGGCCCTTTTCAATATGGGGAATGGACGTGATCGGGCCCATCGAGCCCAAAGCCAGTAATGGGCATCGTGTTATCTTCACCATAATCGACTACTTCACCAAGTAGGTAGAAGCAGCCTCCTTCCCCAGGGTTACCAAAGACGTCATCGTTTCTTTCATCAGAAATAATGTCATTTGTCGATATGGACAACCAGAGGTGATTGTGTCAGACAATGCTAAGAACCTCAACAACAAAATGATAGAGGAGTTGTGTAGTAAATTCCACATCAAACACCTTAACTCCGTCATCTACCGTCCAAAGATGAATGGTGTTGTTGAAGCAGCTAATAACAACATCAAGAAGATCATGTAAAAGATGTCCGCAAATCACAAAGGATGGCCTGACCTCTTTCCTCTAACTCTATTAGCCTATAGAACTTCAATGCGTACTTCCACTGGGGTAACCCCCTACTCATTGACCTATGGATGGAAGTAGTACTCCCCATAGAGGTGGAAATGGAATCTCTCAGAGTGTTGATTGTCGCTCAGCTGGATGAAGACCAATGGTTACAAGACAGATATCACCAATTTTCTCTAATAGACGAAAGGCGAAGTGATGCTATCTTCCATGGTCAGTTATTCCAACAAAGGATCGCCAGATCCTACAATAGAAAAGTCCAGCTCTGGCAGTTTAAACAACATGACTTTGTTTTGAAGAAGATTCGTTTATTGTCTAGGAGGTATTAACAAGAGGTGCTCTCAGATTACAGGAAATTGATTGCGATGAATTTCCACAGCTCATCAACTCAGACACTGTGAAACGGTACTATGTTTGAAGTTATCATCAAGTAAACATCCTGGTTTTGGATCACCAGATCACCAATCATTTTAGGTTTTTTAACCCTTACTACACACAACCCTTTCTTCATACCCATTTGCCCCATCAAGAAAACACACTATTCAGACCACTTCAGATCATCAGATCTTTCATACCTCATACAATTTTGGTTATCCCACCAGGGATTGAACCCTTCCCCTGCATTTTGTCCTGAACATAGGATCAAACTTTTTCACACCCGCAGTTTGTCCTAAACATGGGATCAAACATTTCCCCCTGCAGTTTGTCCTTAACACGGGATCAAACTTTTCCAGCTGCAAATTGTCCTGAACATGGGGCGAACTACGTCGACTTGATCTCCCCGATACCTGGGAGTATGTAGGCAACCATTTTATATGGCCCAGTCGCAATAAAAAAAATAAAAACAACAAAAACATTTCTACGCCCTTCTCTACAAAAACAAAAATAACAAAGACACTCCTACACTTTTCTACACCCTTACACCATTCAGCGTTGAACCTCTTACACCAGGTTCGAACTATGCAGACCTGATTTCCTCTTCAATAGGAGTACGTAGGCAGCCATTTATGGTATAGTCTAACCCCCTACCAAAACATAAATACTTGTCAACGGTACTAGGATCAAACTTCAATCCATCACATTTCATCGGCTTCAGGCCAAAGGGATAGAACTACCTGGCCTCCCCATAAATGGGAGAGTTGGCGATAATCTAAGCAATGGTTGATTCCTCGAAGAGCAACACCAATCCATAAGAGATGGAACTAACTAGGCTCCTCTTGAATAGGAGTACTGGCGACCATCTGTGGTGCAGAGAATCTCAGAGAGGAAACATCATATTCCTCTCCATATCTACATATAGAGACCAGTCCCAAGACACCTAAGAGGGTAGGGATACATATAGATCAATGATCCATTCTTAAAGATCCTGCGACATCTCAATGTCCATCCATCAAGGATGAGTTCAGAATACATCAAGATCACAAGCCTTGAAGAAGCAGACAAAAGATCAAGAAAGTTCTATGCACAACTAAAAGGGAAGTGAATTAAAATATATTTCCCTACTATATATAATGTTGTTTGATATATACAATATGTGTTGTACATGACAAAATGGCTAAGCTAGTCTGTGAAGGAAAATAGAAGTCTATCTATAATCCCGTGGATATACGAACTATCAACTCCAACATGGCATCTCTCTCCGAAAAAGGAGGCAACGCTGCAAGCTCATGCCCAAGGGTATCTACACGAGCTAATAGATCCGCAGCCAACTGCATGGTGGCATGATGCTCAACAATATATGCACTAATATCTGTAAACATGCCAGTAGTTAGGGATCTCACTGAAGTACTATCTGTAACGACCACATCCCGGGCAGATAGGGCAGCATCCCGCTCAATAATCAATGCATCTCTGGCTGATCTGGCCTCATCCCGTTCCTCAATAGCGGTGTCTCTATGAGCTACAACCTCATCTCTCTCCAATAGAGCGATGTCTCTCCATCAAGAGATGTCAACATCAAGGCCCTAGCCTGATCTCTCTCAAAGGTCATCAGATGAAGACTCTGCTCTAAATATTGTGCTGAATGCTGAATCATAGTAACACTCATACTGGGAGAATCTATAAGAGCTGCTGGCAACCCATTGAATGGCTCCTCCTCCGTGGGAATATCAATGTCCTCTATTGGCTCCCCGTCATCAGAATCAATCCCCGACGATGTGGATACTACCGCAGCTGATGTAGTCTTTGTCTCCATCCATGCGGAATACTCTGCAGAACAGCCCAGAAGGCTAACAAAAAATGTGGCTAGCTCACGCTGATCCCAACAGACATACACCCAGGATCTATCCTCTGCTGACAAGTGATGAGAAGCCAAGCGCTGACTCAATGCCCCCTCAAAAGGATGGAAGTCCTGGAACTGGTTAAACTGACACATCACGGCCAGTGGGTGGTAAATAGTAATGCCCCTCAAACCAATTAGAGGGACATAATCCATGTCAGGAGCATGAGAGATGAAGCTGTAGGGTGAACTAATCCCTGTACACGGCAATATATCAAATGAATCTCCAATCCCTGCCAGGAAAATGGACCAAGATGCAGGATCTGTACACTCCACAGGCTGAAAGGAGTATGACATGGCTATCTCATGGGTAAAACAATACTTATGCCATCTAAAAGTGCCAATCGGTCTCAGGTGTGACATGAACCACATGTACAACATGACTGAACTACCTATGAATACCATTATAGGGTAAGAACTGCAATATGTAGCCGATCTCAATGTCTCTGCTACAATCATCGGCACAATAGTATGACCCTCCCTGAGAGCTCTCACTGCCATAATGACGCCAATGTCCAACTCATCCATGTACCGTGGCATGTATACATATGACAAAACATACAGTAGCAGTACGTCTACTCTGGCCAAATGCCAATGATCCTCCGGTATGGTAAAATCCCCGGAGTGCTGTGTATAACTATCCTCTGAGCCAAATCTGTCCATAAAAAAATGTTGGGATACCACGTGGCCGGATGTGATCTCATCCTTCACAACTCTACGCCTTAACCCGATGAGGGTCATAAACTATCGACTCATATTGCCAATAGCCATATGCGCGCAAGGTCTATCCAATGGCAGCGCCGTCAACCATGCATACTCCTCTAAGGTAGGAGTCAACTCATGGATACCAAACTGGAAAGCCTGTCTCTTCGGTATCCAATGCTTCAGCATACCCTCTACAAAGCTTGCGGGAACCTAAAACATTAGGAGAGTCATAGTATGCTGCAATGACTGATCTACAGTCACCCTGTCTGAAGGTGAGATACTAGCATACCATAATCTCAAACGGGATGCCACCAATACTGGTGGGGTATGATCACTACAGCCAACTGTCGAGAAAGAAATCTGTGTGGGCCGTGTCATAAGACCTTCCAGGGGTCAATGCTGAAAATCTCTGGACATACATACATATGCATAACATAATACATGCATGATAAACAATAGATGGAAATATGTTGTCGGGAATAACTGTAAATGCATTCCTAAGTACATCATCATCTAATACATCTCTGTACAGCTAAAAATACAGGGAAGTAGGGCACAAATGCCCAACTACTAACAGAGGCTTATCAAAAGATATAGCGAGAATGGGGCATAGCCACCCATTATCTAACAGAGGCTTATCAAAAGATATAACGAGAATACACATCAGAAGAAGACAATGGTGTCAATGTCTACATCATCAATCCTGTCCACCTGATGTAACTCCTCCTAAGTCACTGGATCTCCATCAACGGGAAAACCATATGGGTTATCTAAGGGGCCAGCTTCTGAGCTGGAAGGATCAAATGTATCTACCTCTGCCAGATCTCTGCATAAGTGCCGAATAAAGAAATGTGCCTGGTCCAACTGCCGGGTCAAACTGTCAATCTGTGTCAAGTGAGTCGGATCTCTGACACAGGCTATCCAATCCATCACCATCACGGATCTAGGAACCATATCCCCCATAAACTATATAGCGCAGGTCTGGGCTTCGATGGTACGAGGGGACCACCAATGCTGGAATGTAGCCTGGGTATGTGGACCCTCTGATAGTGTGAAACTGTCAACACCCATCAAGGGGATATCAATGATGGTGATCGTGAAAACAAAGCCAATAATGCTGGCGGGGAGGCAAGATCGGTATACGAATCTCTCCTGTGGTGCTCTTAATAGCACGCTCTCCTAAATAAAGCTCCCATCCTCCATCTGTAAATATAGGAATCCTATGGGTGGAAATCACGTACTCAACACCAGTCGGGTATCCATCCTCAAAACCAATGGCCAAGTGCTCCCCAGAATAGGGAATCCAAGTAATGGCATCAACTGATCTGACAGACGAGGCTGTCTGACAGAACAAGGTCGAGGCACTTTAGAAGCCCTCCTCCGTACACCTGAAGTGGTCCTGTGAGAACTACTCAGCTGATCTTGATCCATATATCTGGACAACAAGTCTCCAAATCACCTCAGAAAGGGTGTGGTAAATTCAAACCTAGAGCTTTTTCAAATGTAATTTTATGACTATATGCATGCATGCATTACTTTAACATACGCCTATAGTAGAGTTAAAAATGCATGACTGTCCACATACACATAGGCATGACTAGGTGGCAATTCAGTAGCACACCTACCCACAGTTATAAACATCCTACATGCATTAATACATAACAGTAAAAATCTGTAAAGGTAGCCTAATTACCAGGATTATTTTGCTTTCTCACCTTCGCTCATTTGTCCTCAAATAGGATAAAAAATAGCAGAAAAAAAGGTGTCAATTTGACTATTTCAAAAGTCAAAATTTTTCACATCATTATGTTCAGCATGGTTTAATACTAACATTTGCTATGTTGAATATTTTTTATCACATCATATGAGCATGCATATTCACTACTATGTGTTTAGACGCATTTCATATCATAAGTCATTTTCCAATGGATAAAAACTGGTAAAGAAGATATGCATGCGTTACCAAGAGAGTGTAAAACACTTGTACGGAAATGACTTGTGAAAGTAACCTGCAGGTTTAAAGTACCCATGATTGGTCCCAGGTGTACCTGTGGCTCCCTTGGGTGGGGCCCACCCCTCTAGCTCGATCCAGTTCAAGTTGTAAAGGAGTTTTCACAAGTTGAAAAGGCCAAATTAGGAATAAAAATGCTACACGATTGAGCAGAATAACCTGAAATCCTTGTTTTCACGGGTCAAGTTGTGGCTTTACATATCACTCTTTGCAATTCACTCAAACACAAGGTATATTATACCAATGATCTCAGCTATTGCAATCTACATTCGGCAATACCTCACGAAGGTCTGATGCCATCAATTCATGGTCATAGCCCTAAAACCTTTTCCCCAGCGGGTTTTCATACAATCCACCTGTTGATGCACACATCAACGAAGTTCAAGCAGCCTTGACATTATCCCTAGCAGGGATCTCATCCATTTATGCATATGTCAATGAAGGTCAGGCAACCCTGACAACACCGATTGTTGGCAGTAACTCCAACAGAGCAGCGGAAAGACCTGGAGGTACAAACCAGGGAAGAACATCCTCATCGGGGAGGACCGGTGATGGAATATGTTGTACACATCCTCAACAGACAAAGGTCTATCCCCACAGAGTCTCTTATACATGAGAGATGCATCTTCAGCGTGAAGTGTGTATCAAGGATTAAGGACTTTGGTGATAACCCCAAAGTCAACATCCTTGAAGCTCTTGAGAGTATTGGATTGCACGTCCAAGACAAATCATCAGGGTTGTCAGTAATAACTATCAATCGCAGTAGAAGTCAAGGGGAGCCAACAATCATCCCACCATGTTGGAGAACAATCAAACAAACCACATACATTTGCATCATATTGTTGTACATTGCATAATGATCATCTTGTTGCATTTCAAGTGTCTAGTATTCTTTATCCTATCCATGCCATTGCATTGCATGAATATGATAAAGAGGGGCATCTATAAACACTCGAAATTTTTTGTATACCTGTTACTAACATTGCAGGAGGGCAGAATCGTCTTTTAGAGATAACACTGGAGGACAGCTCAGCTCAATCCCAGAAATAACACCTGAGTTTCAGTTTCAACCTCGGAGATAACCCCAAGGAATGTAGTTCCAATACCGAAAATACACCGAAGAAGGCCGTTTCATCTCGGAGATAACCTCGAGATACTCAATCTCATCGCAGAAATAACACTGGGAAAGACAGTGTCAACCTCAGAGATAACCCTAAGGAATACAATTGCAGTTCCGGAGATAACCCTGGAGATGCTCGTTTGAACCTATGCAGTCAGCTTCAACCTCAGAAACCACACCGAGGCACTCAGCTCCAGTTTTAGAGATAACCCCGGGAGGTCATGCACACCTTAGAGATAACCCTGAGGACATCCGAAGACTTGCAATGACCCAATCTCGAGATAACCTTGAGCAACGAGCGCTGACAAGACAAATAGGAGATAACCCCGGTGAGGGGAAAAATCATCATTTTTCCACCTTGATTCCACATTGCGCCGTCTGAACAACAGTTCAACATATATTCTACACAGCAGTATCCCACAAGAGCCAAATAGCTACAATCCCGAGTGACTACTACACAGGACAGCACACTAGATTGAATTTAAAGCTTGAAGACCAAGGGCATGGTCCCATCTTCTTGACTTCTTACAACCTCTAATCCCATGTCATTTGTGTAGCTCTCAACAATACCACTCTGTAAAAGGTCTTATACACCTCAATCGGAGTTTAGGATTGAAGTTCTGCAAGTTCGAGCGGACAACACATTTCATGCATGCATGTACTTCAAGACAGCGGGACCCGAGGAGCTCGGGGCACCTGTGCCGCCCAGAGTACATTCTGCAGGCTGCCAGAAGTGTACTATGGCTCCCCTTCTATAAATAGAGGGATTGGGGTGGCAATTTTGTAAGAGAAAATGGCGAGGAAGCCCTGTCCAATTTGCTCTGTACACACCCTAAACTGAGTGCTTTCTCATTTTAAACACTTGTGAGCTTATATTCAATATATTTTTTTCTATGGAGCCGAAAGTGTTTATCCATTTAAAGCTATAGAAGTCTTCTTTCGCAGTCCACTGTAAGCCTTCTTACACCTTTTAAAGCCTTTCTCTTCTACTTTGCACACACCGTTCTTCACATTGAGAGTCGTGTTGTGTGTGTATGCCGGACTTGATTCGTGGCTTTTATTTCCTTTTTATATATATATATATATATATATATATATATATATATATATATATATATATATATATATATATATATATATATATTTACTGCAGTGCCTAGAGTTTACTTAAGTGGTGGTTGATTGTCTTTTCTCGCTTTATTTACATTTCGATCCCCATGGAGGTGCTTCGTGGTGGTTGATCATGTCTCTATATATATATTTACCGCTTTTATATATTTACATTTTCGATCCCCCATGGAGGTGCTTCGTGGTGGTTGATCATGTTTGTATATATATATATATATATATATATATATTTATAGCAATTATATATATAAATGCTTACTGCTTTCATAAATATTACAGCATCATGTGAGCCTAGGAATCATGTGATCACAGATTCAGTCTACTGAATCTAGATTTGGTTCCCGTGATGAACATTTTCAGCTTTAAGCAGCTTGTAAATTATTCACGATGCTTAAATTTACTTAGATGACTTTAATGCCCACAAGGCTATTTTGTTATATAGTAAAGTAATAAATGAATAAAAATATCATTGTTTATTAAGATATATGATGTGTTATTTAAAAGTGATTAAGATAATCTCAAATGTTTCAATACGTGAATGAAAGATGATCTAATAATGCAAGTTTTAAATAGTAAGATGCCGCCTAGAAGAAGATAGCATCGTCAGCAGACTCCCGAGGAATATGCATACAATAGTGAAGCTGACGCTAACCTAGTGCCACAGTTGGTGAATTTACTGGTGGGAGCACTGGCAAATCAACTGAATTCCTAGCTGTATATTCAAATCTCGATGTTTCAACTAAATTTGTTTACAACAGGTTTGGAGAGGACGATTGTCGTAGATGGAAGAAGAAATGTACCGACATACAATCAAGAGCATAGGGGAAAGAAGAGTGAAGATGATAAGGTGGGTGATAGTCATACCTGCAATGCTCAGAAAAGAATGTGAAACAATAGTATTACCACTAAAAATTATAAAGGGAATGAGAAGAAGAAAGTGGTGGCGTGTAGTAACTACGAAAAGAGACGTGTGGGTGTTTGTTTGAGGGGAAAAGGGTGTGCTTTAATTGCGGCTTGAAGGGCCACATTGCACTAAAATGTCCAAGCCCGAGGAAGGGAGCCTACTTAATGTGTGGATCGAAGGAGCACTTGGCTCGAGGTTACCCAAAGACAGTAACTAAAAAGGAAAGCGAAAGCAAGGGAGACAACAACATTGGCAAGCTAGCTATTATAGAGTTGGAACCGCCAAATCGATCAACCGAACCTACATTTGACGTAACGATGGACGCAATGCAAGGTACTATTCTGATCAATGATTTAAATGATTACGTGTTATTTGATTTGGGTATTATTTGTTAATTTATGTCTGATGAATTTGCTTAGAAATTAGATTCGCTTCGGGAAGAGTTAGATTATTCCATAAATATAGAAAGTGTCAATAATGATTCCTTTTAAGTTGATGCGTAGAATTTTTGTATGGGTAATAAAGGCCACGTGATGTCAATGGATTTATTTCCAATTTGATTTAGGAAACTCTGAGGTTATTGAACCAGGTGGCGATAAGTGATTGCCAAAGAAAATGCCTAAACCTTATGACTCCGAAGAAGTCAAAGGTAGTATTTTATTTTTTTAGTTGCAGGTTGCTTGTACGGTAGAGTTATCTATCGATTTTATAAGTTAAGAAGTTGTTAAAAAAATGGTGTGTGAGATACACAAAGTTCAAGATAGCCACTTCGTTAGCTAACTTAACGAGAAAATCAGTGGAATTTATATGGGTAGGAAATTATGAAGCAAATTTTCCAAAATTGAAGAAGAAGTTAAGTATGACACTTGTGTTATCTTTACCAGATAATATAGGAAATTTTGCATTGTTTAGTGACGTTTCACATAAAGGACTAGGTTGTGTGCTTATGTAAAACGGAAAATTCATTGCGTATGCCTTGCGATAATTGAAATATTATGAGAAGGGCTATCCAACTCATGATCTAGAGTTAGCGGTAGTAGTGGTTGCCTTGAGGATTTGGAGGTATTATTTTTGGGAAGTAGTGTGAGATATAAATAGACCATAAGTGTCTAAAGTATATCCTCACACAGAGATATTTAATCATGCGTCTGAAGTGATAGTTGAAGTTGATCAAGGATTGGGACTGCAAAATCCCCAACGAATGTGGTTGTCGACGTCTTAAGCAGAAAGGTAGGAGTTATTTTAGTTAACTGAGCAAGATGAGTTCTTAAAAAAATGGTTAAGTTATGGTAGGAGGTAAAATATTCGAAAGAGTCAGAGGAGAAGCTGTTCAGGTGGAAAACCGTATAACTTTGTCTGATAGAGTAAGGAAAGAGTAACTTCAAGAAGAAGGTGTCAAATTCAAGATCAATTCTGAAAGGTGGTTGAATGTTGAAGAAAGAAATTAGGTTTCGCCAGTATCAAAAATTGAAGATGAAGTTTTACATAAAAAATTATATGTTGAATCAACTAGAGAGCACGAAAATATATTACACCTTCAACAATACTTTTGGTGGAAAGATATGGCGATAGATTTCATGGTATGTCAAAGTTAGCATATTTCCTATCGGTCAGTGGCCAAAGTTATTTGTCAAAGAAATTGTTTCAAGACTCGGTGTTCTGACATAAATCGTGTTCGACCGAGATCTATGATTGACATCGAATTTCCAGAAAAGTTATTAGAAAGCATGGGGATGGAGTTGTGAATGAGAGCGTTGTACCATTTGCAAATTGATGGCCAAAATGAAAAGACAAGCCAGACATTGGAAGACATTTACTTTTAAATTAGTTCGTCAACAACAACATCTATCACGCAAAACATGGGTATGTTATCGTAAAAAGCGTTGTATAGATGAACAAGATCGATAGCTGCTCAAGACAGGCAGAAGAAATATGATGATCAACATCGATAAAATTGCAAATTTGACGTGGGAAATTTCATTTTCCTAAAAGTTTCTCCATGGAAGGGGAAAATCCAATTTGGTAAGGCAAAGGAAAGTTAAAGCTGAGGTTCTTAGTTTTTAAATGTACTACAAAAAGAGGGAATAGAAAGTTATGAGGTTGCCTTACCTCTACGGTTAGAAAGCATTCATAATGTTTTTTTTTATTTCAGTGTTACAGTCGTACAAGCTCGAATACAAGCATATGATCGAGTATGAACCGTTACAGATTTATTAAGATTTATCCTACTAGGAAATTTCTTTTCAGATAGTTGACAAAAAAGAACAATTTCTCAGGAATAAAGTGATACCTTTTGTTAAGGTAATGTGGAGGGACCACAATACTGAGAAAGCTATATGGGAACTCAAAAATAAGATGATAAAAAGGTATCCTGAGTTATTTATTTAATCTATGTCTTCGATTCTGGAGACAGAATCCTTGTAAGGAGGAAATAATCACTACAGGAAAAATTGTTATCTGCAACCAAAGCTTTCAGCGACCGCCCTATTTGGTCACTGATAGTAGTAATAATGATCAAGCATTATCGCGACGGCCAAGTCTTTGGTTCTAGTCGCTAGATTATATCAGCGACTGCATGCGGTCACTCTGTGGTCGCTGGTAAAAAAATTCCCCACCTAAAAATTGGTATGAAACCTTGGCGCGGATGTTTTTATGACGATCTCTATCGGTGACCACCAGCAATGTTGATATGTCCACGTCATTAAAATTAGTGACCGCATGCAGTCACTGATGGCGGTCGCTGATTCTCTCAAACATATTCAGACTCAGGCGTTCGCTCAATCAGTAGAAGAAAAAAAAAAGTGGGAGACAACAGAGGGAGAAGAGGGAGAAGAGAGAAGGGAGAAGGGAGAAGGCGTTTGTTCGTATATTTTTTCTTCTCCAAATCAGGGACCAATTTTAGAGGTTAGTAATATCACTTTTCAACTTCTTCTTCTTTTTATGGTTGTTTTTTATGTTTAGGCTTAATTTAAATCAAATAATGCATATAATTTTAGTAAGAAATTGTTTGTTGTTTGTTGTTTGTTATGTAGGCTATGAATTTTTTCATCATTAGTTTTCTTCAATTGTTTGTTATTTGTATTATTAGTGTGATTTTTGTGAATTTGTGAGGGGATTGGTGCACAGACCACTGGTTGCCAACAACTTCAATTTTTACACTTGTATAGGGAATATTGATACATTTAAATCTCGGTACTAATTTAAAACCAAGGTGTTGATCAGTGGTGAAGTATATAAATATTTTGGTACTGGTTTCAGTCCTGCTGTAGCACATTAAGTTGTCCAAGTCTCGTACTGATAACTATGGTGTACATAGTTAGAAATGTGTTCATTAATTAGGAGCTTTATCGTGCTTCTCATTTTCTTTTCGCTTTCCTATCTCAATTTTTTTGAGTTGCTATTTAAACGTTGATAAATTTGGAATCGTTTCTCAAAATATGGTCTTTTGAGGCAAGCACTCGAAAGATGCCCTCTTCGATCATGGGGGTTTTGGTTTTTTAACAAGTCTTGGACTAGTTTTGTCTTAGTATTTTAGTTTAGTTTTTTTGGTTCGAAAACTTGATCTCTCCTTGAATATGCTATTATTAACCTCCTTTCTGTAAATTAATTTATTTGATATCACAAATCATATTGTGCAATCATAGGTGTGACTTGCCCATTACGCTTATTAGAGCTTCCGTTGTGACATTTATTACTAAATCACTAGTTTATGTTGTGCAAAGCTTAGTAGTTGTTGTTAGTGATTGATGATTTATGAGTATATAAAAAAGCTTTTTTCTTTTCTTTTTTGATTGTATTTCTCATGGATTATGCACTACTAGTAGTGGCTTACTAAGATTATGTACATCACTTTTGGTATCCACTTGAAAACAAACAATTATGATACTTCTGCATATCTAAAAGAATTCTTTATACTTTGTTTAAATTTAAAGCAAGAATGAGCATTTGATTGCCCAGCAAGTAATAACAACAATAGATATTAGCTAAAAGGATTAAATATTTTCTTTGAATGACACTTCTACAACAAATCAACAGTTGTGAAGTAAGCTGAACCAATAATAACAACATATCAATTCTATATCAAAATTTGAAACTACGTACTGAATATAACTGGAGATTAGTTGACAGACTATGAATATTATTTTCTATTTTCAAAAAGGTTAAATAGAACTTCATTAGTAAACCGTCATAACTTACAGGCACGGGGGGTGATCAACTCGTTATGCCCTGTATTGATCAATACTACATGCAAGAACGATATTATCGTTCATCTTATCCACCTTAGGTGCACAAAAGTTTTCCCAAGCAGGATGTTAATACTTAGTCGGGAATCCGAACCAAAACAATCTAGTTAGATACAATAAAATTCTATCATGTTCAACGATATTTCTAAATCTATGTCTAGCTGGGTCAAATAGCTTAGACAACTTTTAATTAATGTATACATACCAAAAATTAATAGGTATGTATCAATATTTGATTAAATACAATGATTATCCAAGTGAGGACACTTGTATAACCATATTTAGAAATTAACGAACAGAATAAATATCTGAATTATACAATAATACTATGTTGATAAACAATGATCGGATAATTTAGGAACTTGTATGAATACGAATGTTTGGATACATAATCGATAATAATAGAGTTAATAATTTGGCACAATGATAATATAATTCTAAAACTTTCTTACTCATGTCTATTGCATAAAGTAAATGCAAAGGTAGGATACTTGCATGAGCTGCTGCTTACAACTTAGTTTTATCTTTTATATCAAGACCTATCATTAATAAGATCATTCTATCGATTAGAAATACATACTATAATACATAGTACTGCTTATTGTAGTTAACACATAACCTAATCACATTGTCACACATGTTTAACAGTCATGGAATCACAAACAATTGCTAATACTGTCAAACTATCTAAGTTCAGATCAATTTCTAAAATATTTCGGTGTACCGACTGCTTTATCGGGTAATTATCGAGTCTAAAACTCTATTCTGTACTTTAATGACTGTAAATATCAGCCATATTATTTTTAAATGACTTATAACAATTTTTAAATAATTATTATAATTTATCATAATTTTTCAAATCTGGTATCATTATTAAATGATTTAAATATTAAATAATTCTATTATCATTAATATTTAATTAATATTAAATTATTAATGAAACCATTGCCAAAATATTAAAGTTATTTATAATAACTCAAAAATATTTTATTACCCTTAAATGATTTTTTAAAACATTTAAAATCATTTTAAATAATTACCATTAATATTTAAATATTAATGTATTATTCAACAAAATATTAAAAGTCATTTATTATTACTTAAAATATTTTTTAAATCATTTATATCCTTTTAAATGATTTTTAATTCAATAAAATCATTTTTAAACTATTTATTTAATATAATTATTAAATAACTCTAATATCATTTAATATTAAATTATTAATGAAATTTACCTTTAAATATTAAAAGTTATATTTTATAACTTAAAATATTTTAAACTATTTATTTTCATTTAAAATGATTTCTATAATATTAAAATCATTTTAATTAATTTATTTAATATAATTATTAAATAAATCTAATATCATTGATATTAAATAATTTATGAAATTTGTCTTAAAATATTAAAAGTTATATTTTTAACTTAAAATATTATTAAATACATTTTATCATTTAAAATGATTTTTAATATAATAAAATTATTTCTAATTAATTTATTTTTAATATAATAAATCGTGTTCGACCGAGATCTATGATTGACATCGAATTTCCAGAAAAGTTATTAGAAAGCATGGGGATGGAGTTGTGAATGAGAAGCGTTGTACCATTTTGCAAAACCGATGGCCAAAATGAAAAGACAAGCTTTACGTTGGAAGACATTTACTTTTAAATTAGTTAAATCAACAACAACATCTATCACGCAAAAACATGGGTATGTTATCGTAAAAAGCGTTGTATAGATGAACAAGATCGATAGCTGCTCAAGACAGGCAGAAGAAATATGATGATCAACATCGATAAAATTGCAAATTTGACATGGGAAATTTCATTTTCCTAAAAGTTTCTCCATGGAAGGGGAAAATCCAATTTGGTAAGGCAAAGGAAAGTTAAAGCTGAGGTTCTTAGTTTTTAAATGTACTACAAAAAGAGGGAATAGAAAGTTATGAGGTTGCCTTACCTCTACGGTTAGAAAGCATTCATAATGTTTTTTTTTATTTCAGTGTTACAGTCGTACAAGCTCGAATACAAGCATATGATCGAGTATGAACCGTTACAGATTTATTAAGATTTATCCTACTAGGAAATTTCTTTTCAGATAGTTGACAAAAAAGAACAATTTCTCAGGAATAAAGTGATACCTTTTGTTAAGGTAATGTGGAGGGACCACAATACTGAGAAAGCTATATGGGAACTCAAAAATAAGATGATAAAAAGGTATCCTGAGTTATTTATTTAATCTATGTCTTCGATTCTGGAGACAGAATCCTTGTAAGGAGGAAATAATCACTACAGGAAAAATTGTTATCTGCAACCAAAGCTTTCAGTGACCGCCCTATTCGGTCACTGATAGTAGTAATAATGACTGCTATCTGCGACCGGTACTGGTTCTAGTCGCTAGATTATATCAGCGACTGCATGCGGTCACTCTGTGGTCGCTGGTAAAAAAATTCCCCACCTAAAAATTGGTGTGAAACCTTGGCGCGGATGTTTTTTATGACCAATCTCTATCAGCGACCACCAGGCAGTCGCTGATATGTCCACGTCATTAAAATTAGTGACCGCATGCGGTCACTGATGGCGGTCGCTGATTCTCTCAAACATATTCAGACTCAGGTGTTCGCTCAATCAGTAGAAGAAAAAAAAAAGAGGGAGACAACAGAGGGAGAAGAGAGAAGGGAGAAGGGAGAAGGGAGAAGGCGTTTGTTCGTATATTTTTTCTTCTCCAAATCAGGGACCAATTTTAGAGGTTAGTAATATCACTTTTCAACTTCGTCTTCTTCTTTTTATGGTTGTTTTTTATGTTTAGGCTTAATTTAAATCAAATAATGCATATAATTTTAGTAAGAAATTGTTTGTTGTTTGTTGTTTGTTATGTAGGCTATGAATTTTTTCATCATTAGTTTTCTTCAATTGTTTGTTATTTGTATTATTAGTGTGATTTTTGTGAATTTGTGAGGGGATTGGTGCACAGACCACTGGTTGCCAACAACTTCAATTTTTACACTTGTATAGGGAATATTGATACATTTAAATCTCGGTACTAATTTAAAACCAAGGTGTTGATCAGTGGTGAAGTATATAAATATTTTGGTGCTTGGTTTGATCCTAACATGTATACATTAAGTTGTCCAAGTCTCGTCATCGATAACTATGGTGTACATAGTTAGAAATGTGTTCATTAATTTAGAGCTTTATCGTGCTTCTCATTTTCTTTTCGCTTTCCTATCTCAATTTTTTTGAGTTGCTATTTAAACGTTGATAAATTTGGAATCGTTTCTCAAAATATGGTCTTTTGAGGCAAGCACTCGAAAGATGGTCTTTTATTTTTAAATGATTTTTGAAAAATAATAAAATTACAAAGTCTGTCGCTATAGCCTTTAGCGACAGAAAGTGTAGTCTAATGTGTTCTTGAGAAACCCAGAACATTCAAAGTAAGTTTCGAGTGGGTAGGTTTGACCAAGTCTAATTCAGTGTGTATTGTGTTTCTGGGCATGTTGTTGGTCAGATCGTATACTGCTAGTGCAAGACTACATGATCCAACAACAAACATGGTCATAACATGCATCAAATGAAAGATCTAAAGGCCTAAAGTGGCTGTCAGAGCTGTTCTTCAAGTTTCTGGGCTGCCAGAAAATTAAGTCATGGCCGGTCAACGCTTTTGTTGACCTTATATCGTGAAATATGTTTATGGTAAATGTGTTCTAGACGTCGGGCTGTGTAGAGAAACAAACATAGAACATGTCTTGAACCATAGTCAAGTCTAAACATCATTAATCAGAAAGATCTAAGCCATTAAAGGTTTTTGAGTTGTTCTTCATTTGTGGGGTTACCCGAAATGAAGAACAGATTAAATCTAATTTTATATTTGAGCTTCAAAACTTGTGACCCAGGTGATGATTTTGTGATCTAAGGATTCTAGGTTGTAGACAACATGTAAGACTATAGATCCATTACATAAAACAAATAAAACAACAACACAACAAAAAGATATAAGTCGATCAACCCTTGTCAGAAATAAGGTTCAAACGTTTTCTGGGTTACCCAGAAAACAGTCCTCGTGATCTTTTTGTCTATTTTGACCGGCCACTGTGTTCAACATACTTGATGTTTAGGAGATTTTAAGGCATAAGCATGTAATATAAATACCAAGCTACAACTTAGATACAACAACAAAAATCCAAACAACAAAACACTGTCAAATCCGAGTCCATGAAAATCTTGTCAGAGCCTTCTGGGCACGATCTGGGTTTTCCAGATTTGGAAAGTCATGCTCGGTCAACTAGGTTTGACCAGCCATAACTTTTAACCTGTTCATGATCTGGGCTAGATTCCAATTTCAGATCAAAGATCTCCTAGCATACAACAACTAAAAACTTTCAAAACACAAAAATAATTCAAAGTCACTGAGATTTGAGGTCTGACATTCATTGTCAGACAACAAAAATAAAATTTTCTAGATTTTTAAAAACATCAAATCTGAGCCTCTAGATGTTATGGATCTAACATCTAGCAACCCAGATCATCAATATATACTACATACAACATGTTTTAACACTTAAACACAACTTTTATCATAACAATCAAGATCAGATTATACATTAGGTTTTTACTTTTCTATGAACAAGTTCTTGATTCCAAGCTTATGATCTGTTAGAGGAGATGGTGGGGCTTGTTTCTAAGACTGATATAGCCATATATTTCAGAGGTTTTAGAGAGAGAGAGAGAGTCTTGGATGAGGGTTGTGAACAAATGAGCATGAATGTAACTTTTTCTCTCTCTTGATCTATATGTAAAACTCATGTGCAATGTATTTGGATGATTACATGGCAGAGAGCTGGAGTTTCTTTAGCTCCTAGCTAGACTAGGGTGGTGACTTGCCAAGAAATGGTAAGATTTGCTAGCAATAATTAAAGAATGGGACAAAAAGAGTACAGTGGTCATTTTGCTAGTAATTTTAATGGTATTCTTGTCCATGGTACTTGAATCTAGGGTTTAATAACTATATTTTAAACCTTAAGGTTTCCCAAATAATTTCTAGGGTTTGAAAAATTAAGTTTAAAGTTTAATAAAATTTTAATTAGAACACAATAATTTAAATTAGGATTTTAATAGAAAATTAGTGTTTTAAATAATTAGGGTTTCTTGATTTTATTAGGTTTCCCCAAATTAACATTACAATTTACTAACATAATAAATAAATTTCTAACTTAGCCATTAGGGTTCCTAATTAGAAAATTAGGGTTTCTAATTTAATAATTAGAGTTTATAAGTAATAATTAGGGTTTCTCTAATTATCATTAAATTCCAAAATACTTAACCTTAATAATAATAACACCGTTACATAACAATCTTGAACTAATAATTGAGTTTCAAAATAGGGTTTAACAATTGATATAAGGGTTTTGATATACACTATAATTGACCAACTATTAACAATACACACATACAGTATATATTTATAACACTGAAAAATAATATCATATTTAATATAATATTATTATTCTAATTCATTACTCAAAATCCAAAATTAGGGTTTGGATTCCATATCGATTTATCTTTCATATATAACATTATTAATTAAGTTAAAAATAATTAACTTAATAATCTAAACTAAAATTCATATGACAAAATAGTAATTATAATAATCCCAATAATCATTTCATATATTATTTAAATAATATAAAAATTATATTTTCATAGAAAATAAATAATAAAGACATTTCTACTATAAAATTAATTATTATAAGAATATACTTTATAATGATCAATAATTCTAAAATAAAATTACTTGAAATTATTCATGTAAAATAAATTTTCATTTGTCACAAATATACATACACTTTACTTGGCACATATGTAAGACCTCAACTTTTATGAATAAAGATGATTTTTCTATAAATATCATTTTTGAATATTATGGAATGAATTTGATATAATGTTATAGTTGTGGGTAATATTTATAAATTTTGCAACGTACGTAAGTTGTTATATAATATTCGACTGGTCGGGGAATATTCATTTTAACAGGGAATATTCGTACAACAGCACAATCAATGGTGGACCCCACAATGGAATTATTGTCGGATTGAGAAAACGACAAAATAATTTTATAAAAATAACGACGGAAGGTTTATCGTTAAAACTATTGAACTACTCGGTAGTAAAAGTACAGTAATACGCGTGGTTTCATAGTTGCACACGGTATTGATTATTGATGCTTACGTGAGAAGTCACTCAGTTTTATTCAATTATTACTACAGTAATTGTTGCATAGTATCTCACGTTATTTGATTCAATTATTGTCGATATTTTATATATTATTAAATCAATAATTGAGATAACAAAATTATTAATATTATTATTTGCAATATTAACAATGTGTAGAAGTTCTATCAAGAAGAGGTTTGGTCACCTAATTGGACGCCAATAGGGAGAAACCTTTATTGGAAAGCCCCCTCTTTCCTGGGAACGACCTGATCGATTAATATTATGAATTATAATAAAGGTTATAAGTTTTATTTTATTATTATTATAAATGTAATAAAACAGAAAACTTTTTATATAAAATAGAATACTTTTATAAAGTTATTTGTCTTATTAGACTATAAATAGAATATATAATATTCTATTATGCATATATATTTGCATATTGTGCGCATAGTATTTGCGTAGTAAAATCTTTTTATATAAAAAAGAATACTTTTATAAAGTTATTTATTTTATTAGACTATAAATAGAATATATAATATTCTATTATGCATAGTATTTGTATAGTATGCGCATAGTAAAATCTTTTTATATAAAAGCAGAATACTTTTATAAAGTTATTTGTTTTATTAGATTTTAAATAAAATATATAAATATAAATATATATATATATATATATATTATAAATAGAATATATTATATTTTATTGCATAGTATCCTTTCCATTCTCTCCTATAAATAGGATGCTTAGTTAGAATTGAAAATCACACCAAAAATTCAAATAATTCTTCTTCTATAATCTTGAGCGTATTTCTTTAGAGTTTTAAGAAGCTTTGAGCGTAGAAAGCAGTATAAGTTTTCTTCAAGAAAATCCTCGCCCTACCAGTCGGAGTACTCTTCTTTTTAAGGTAAGTGGTATTATTTCTTTTGTTTTCATGAAGAGAACTTTTGTTATTCCATTCTTTATTATTACATTGGAATAACTTTTGTATATCTGGACTACCTATACTTGGTGAAATTCTTTTGTTATTCCATTATTTATTATTACATTTGGAACATCATATACGTATGAGATTTCATGCACTGACTCCAGATTTCTTTATTATACGTTAGAACATCCTATCTATGCGGTTTACGCATGACTTGGTTCCATTCTTTATTGTTACTGTTGGAACATCATGCATCATCTTGATTGCGCATGACACAGTTTCATTCTTTATTATTACATTGGAATAACATGTTTGTGCTGATCTATCGCATGCATGGTGATTTCTTACATTATTACATTCTTTATTATTACATTGGAATAACTTTGTCTATGTGGATTATCACATACATGGTGAATGATCCTTTGTATTTATTTCCTTATTAAATTGTGGAAATGATGCATCTAAGTGGATTCTGCATGGCGAATGAAAATCCATTTGCAGTTTCATATATTCTCTTATACTAAGTTGGTTAAAGCTTTGACTTCTATACTCCATGAAATTAGTGGAATATCCTTGATATTTGCGCTTCATCCAGTATCTTTTCATGGAAATATTCTTCTGAGCATTCTTGATTACTCCACAAAGAAGTATCAATGTTGACAATTTGGACGTTATTGGTTCCTGGATAAATTAATTCTTGAACTTGTTTTTATTGAATTCTTATATCATTGTCATCATCCTCATGTTTATAATATGTTGAAAGTCATACGTGGCTGTGGTGCATAGATAGACTTGGTATGATTATGACCATGAGATTAATGTCGGTATAATCATGCTTAGTAATGTTACAAATGATGTGGTAAAAGTCCTCATTGGCCCGTAGTGCATTGATGGACAGTTATTGGCATGATCATAACCATTGATGAATACACGAATATCCTTGGCCCGTAGTGCATGGATAATTTGTGGTTGTGATACTAACGAATATCATTGGCCGTAGTGAAGGGATGTTGTGGATTAGTTATTAAGCTGAGTCTCACCGATAAAAATGATGAAAAACCTTTTAAAACATAGAAGATAGTAGATTTTATTCTCTACTTGACTCTTATAATAGTCTTAGTCATAATATTTCTTACTGGGCTAGTTGAGCTCACCCTTTTTCTTTCATTGTTCTCTTCAAAAAATGAGAACGTAGTAGGGACTAGTCGGGGAACGGAGTGACTGTCCAGATGATAGCATTAGTAGTCCTCACTATTCTATGAAATAGTGTGTTAATAAATGTATTGAGGACTTGTTTTGAGTTTGAAAACTGTCTAGAAGACAATATTTGTATTAAAACTCACAGCTCATGTTGTATATTTAAGATTGTATTTGTATTATGTACCATGTATTTGGCGACTAAGAATAGGTGATGTATACCTATTTTGGGGGCATCACAGTTGGTATCAAAGCTTAGGGATATGATCCCTGGCTGAGATGTGAGATAAGAACTAGGAGGGGAGAGACGGGGAATTCTTTCGTTAGTGTGACCTACTTATGTTTATTTGATATTTAATTGGTCGATCAGAGTATGGGAATAATATGTGATATGTTAATAAACCCTTGTTTTGTGGCAGTATTTGAAAATGACATATGAGAATGTTGACAATATCAATGGAGCACAGGAGACCGTTGAGTCTCCACAGATCAATAATCAGGATAATGTGCATCAGGAAGGCGACAATCCTCATGTAAACAACAACACTGACCAAATGATGAACGATGGAATGTTCAAAGGCTTTATGCAATTTATGCAAAATCAGGCAAGAGCGACTCCTGTCCAAAATACAGGTGGAAACACTGACAACTCTCGGACGGTCCGCATAAGCGATTTAAGAAGCTGGGACCCGGAGTGTTTTGGAAGCCAAAACCACTCAAGGCGGAGACATGGATAAAGTAGATCACGCAAGATATTTGATGTCTTAGGATGCTCCAAGGAGCAAAGGTTCCCTTTGCCACCTTCATATTCTTGACGGTGAATCTTGGTGGGAATCTATAAAGCGTACTCAACCTGCCGCATTGAAGATGACTTAGGAGAAGTTCCAAGAATTGCTCATCGACAAGTACTTTCCCGAAAGTATTCATCACATGAAAGAGGTAGAATTCATCAAGCTGAAGCAAAACAACATGACCGTATCGCAGTACGAAGCCAAGTTTGCCAAGTTGTCCCGGTTTGCGTCCCATTTGGTTGATAATGAGGAGAGAATGATGTGAATGTTTCTAAGAGGTTTGAAACTTAGAGAATCGTTAATATCTTATCTCTCATAAACTATGTTTGTATTCAGATGTTGTTAATAGGGCTCAGTTATTGGAGCGTGATAATGAGTCAACCCAACCAAAAGAGAGCAGCCGACAAAATGATAATACAAGTGAGAGTAGTCATCGAAGCGGTGACAACAAGCATGGAGGGAATCAACATGCCTGAAATGGTAACCACGTTAGTGGAAATCAGGGCCAAAACAATAAGAATGGACATTTCAAGAAGAGGAGATTCAACAATGATGGAAAGGCGTCGCACACGATGCAGACGTTGTTAAGGAAGGAGAACGACCACCTATCATATGCTTCAAATGTGGAGGGGAGGGACACATCAGTCCAAACTACGCGATGCCGTCCAAAGTATGTTATAGTTGTGGAAGAGAAGGTCACCTAGCCCAATTTTGTCATTCATAGAAGACAAGTTAAACTAGGATGGAGGCACAAAAGTAGTCCTAGAAAAGTCAAAGCCGATAGTGCAAGGGAGAGCATTTGTTGTGACCTCCCAGAAAGCAAGGAACCCAAACGAGGTCATAACGGGTAATCTTATCATAAACTCTAGCGAAGCCTATACCTTATTTGATACCAGTTCTACCCGTTCTTTTATTTCTCCTACTTGCACTCAACGTTTAAATTTAACTCCGGTGAAATTAGACTTTGACTTATCTGTTGAAACTCCGTTGGGAGAAACCTTCATTACATCCACTGTTTATAAGTCTTGTTTAGTTCAAATCTGTAACTGCACGTTACCTGTCGATCTTATTTCTTTGAAAATACTTGCATTTGATGTGATTCTAGGGATTGATTGGTTAACTACTCATCATGCAAAAATTGATTGTTTTCATAAGATTGTTAGTTTTCATATTTTTAACCAACCTATTATGCGAATTCAAGCAACCAAACCATTAAAATCAATCATTGTCATCTCAACCCATAAAGCTATTCGTTTATTAAAAAACGGATGTCAAGCTTTCTTAGCTCATGTCACGGATCTAAATAAAAATACGTCAATTTTGAATGATATTTCTATTGTTAATAAATTTCACGGCGTATTCACTGAAAAACTTCTGGCCTACCCCGAGCATGAAATTGAATTTTGTATCGACCTTGAACCGTTACAAAACCCATTTCCAAAGCCCATGTCGAATGGCTCTATTGAACTTCAAGAGTTAGAGACCCAATTGCGAGGAATTGATAGACATTGGCTTTATTAAGTCTATTACTTCTCCTTGGGGTGCTCTGTTCTATTACCGTGAAGAAGAAAAAGATGGGAGTATACGACTTTGTATTGATTATCGGGGAGTAAAATCATGTCACCATCAAAAATAGGTACACATTGCCACGTATTGATGACTGTTTGACCCGATTGCTGAGGAGCCAAATTCTTTTCAAAGATTGATCTTCGCTCTGGATATCACCAATTGAAGATTAGAGGCCGATGACATTCCAAAGGCGGCTTTCAAAAACTGATGCGGGCATTATGAATTCCTGGTCATGTCTTTTGGATTGACTAATTCTCCTGCTGCCTTCATGGACATAATGAATTGAGTGTTCAAGGAATATTTGGATCACTTTGTGGTCGTCTTTATTGATGACATCCTCATATATTCCAAAAGCCCTGAAGATCATGAACAACACTTGAGGCTGATACTCCTTAAGCTTCGTGAAAATAAGCTTTATGCCAAGTTGAAGAAATACGAGTTCTGGCTTGAGGAAGTAGCATTCCTTGGGCACGTAGTATCAAGTCATGGAATATCTATTGACCCAACAAAGATTGAAGCTATTCAAAGCTGGGAGCAACCTAAATCAGTGACCTAAGTACGTAGTTTTCTCGGCTTAGCTGGTTATTATTGGAGATTCGTAGAAGGGTTTTCTCGAATCGCTACTCCATTAACTTCGGTGACTCGGAAAGATACAAAGTTACATTGGAGGCGAAGAATATGAGAAGAGTTTTAAGAACTCGAGGGAGATTCATTTCAACACCTATTCGACAATACCATCGCTCGGAGGATTTGTCATCTATAGTGATGCTTGGGCAAAGGTTGGGATGTGTTCTCATGCAACATGGGAAAGTCATAGCCTATGCCTCACGACAACTCAAAGAATATGAGAGGAATTATCCCACTCATGATCTAGAGTTGGCAGCAGTCGTTTTTGCACAAAAGATTTGGAGGCATTACTTGTATGGGGAGTGTAGACACTCAAAATTTTCTGCACTCCTATTACTGACATTGCAGGAGAGTAGATTTGTCTTTTGGAGATAACCCTAAAAGATAGCTCACAACCAATCCGAATACTACGGAAGTTGACATCAAACCGGGATATAAGCGGAACTTGGCTCCATTAGGATACTCTAGGAAGCTCGGTTCAAACCGGAACACACACCGGGAATGTCATTTCCAATCTCGAAGATAATCCCGAGATATGCAGATCAAAAAACCGACAACAACACCTGGGATAATAGTCCTATCTCGGCGATAACACCACGACGTTCAATTCCAGTCCCAGAGACCACACTGGGAGTAGTAACCCCATCCTTGGTGATAGCCCCAAGAGATGCCATCATGATTCGGCGATAACTCGAAATGCTTGTTTCAAACACATCTTTATCGACTTCAAACAACATACATCATCTGTCGAAGCACACATACCTCGGAGCGAGGAGCATACCACGAGATGTGATGAGGCACACAAACAAGCAGTCCAATCTCAGATGTAACCCTAAGAAATGTCTACTTTTCGCTTAAACCGGTGATAACCCCGGTGAGGAGTCACAACGTCATCTGACCACGTCAACAAGATGATATTGTAGCATACCAACAAGTGGTCCAATCTCAGCTGTAACCCTGAGCAACATCTACTTTTAACTCAACCCGGTGATAACCCCGGCAAGGAGTCACACATCATCTTGTTCATCCGACAAATGGCACGTCGTCTCAACGCTTCATACATACATACATACAACAATGTCCCACAAGAGCCGAAGATTGACAATCACGAATGACTATTGCGTATGGCAGAACTTTGGATAGACTTTGAAGCTTGAAGACCATGGGCACAGACCCCTCTTCCTGACTTCGTACAACCTATAATCTATGTCATTACGCAACTCTCGACACAAGCGGTCCGAAGAAGTATAGATATACGTCTTTTGGATGCTCGGATTGAAGTTCTGCAAGTTCGATTGGACATTGCGGTGTCTACATTGCATGTGTTCACGAGACAACGGGACATGAAGCCCGGGCCCTACGACCAATGACGAGTTCAAGCTGCGGCTACATGAGATTGACTGTGGCCATCCGTCTATAAATATAGAGGGGGGGTCAGCCATTTGAAGAGACAGAGAGAAGGAAAAAGGCGAGGAAGCCCTGTCGTTTAGCTCTGCATATACATCTTTTGAGTGTTTCCTCTTTTTTAAACACTAGTTAGCTCACATATAGCTACTTTTTATCCAGTGGGAGCTGAGTGTTTATCCATTTAAAGTCAAAGAAGTTTACTTTGGTAGTCCACTGTAAGCCTTCTTACATTTCATAAAGCCTTTTTCTCCTATTATCACACCTTTGTTGTACCGTTGAGAAGTCGTGTGAGTGTGTTTTGCCAGGACTTACATGCATGGTTTTCATTTAAATACGAATATATATACTAATATATATATATATATATATATATATATATATATATATATATTTCGTTTATATGGACTAACATTATCGAGTTATGTCTTGATTGAGCCTGAACTTGATGCGGAGGCGTTTATTTGCTTTTATATATATATATATTCTTATATATATAAAGCTGTTGTCGAACTACATCGATGAGCTGGATTTATATATAAAGCGTTTAATTGCTTTTATATATATATATATATATATATATATATATATATATATATATATATATATATATATGATTGATGACGGACATATCAGATGAGCACAGATTCATATCCAAAGTCGTTTTCTTTGCTTTTATATATATATATTACGTATATATATATATATATATATATATATATATATATATTTACATTCTGTCGAGCTGGAGTTTCCTCCGTGGCTATTCTGACTTTATTTACATTACGTCACCTTTGGAGTTTCACTTAACGTGGCGGTTGATCGCTTCTGACTTTATTTACATTTTATCCCTTTGGAGTTCACTTATTAGCGGTGATAATCATTCATATATATATATTCTGACTTTTATATATATATATATATATATATATAATCGCTTCTTTGCTTTCCATACAAATTGCAGTATCTTGTGAGCCTAGGAATCATGTGATCACAGGTTCAGTTTACTGAATCTAGATTCGGTTCCCATGATGCACATTTTCTGGCTATAAGCAGCTTGTACATTATTTTATAGTTTCTGAGTTTCCTTGGATGGCTATCATGCCCATGAGGAGTTCGGCACTGCTGTATATTGTTTTCTCGAGGATGCCTCGCATCTCAAAAATAAAAGCAAACAAGCTAGATTTTTAATAATAAAAATGGAAGTATAAAAAGGTCTCAATTCCTATTGAGCATAAGGTTTGAAAAACCTCTTTTACAAAACTTCATTGCTAAATCTTGGTTAAAACTAAATTTTCATATAAAATTCAAACCTTGTGTATATAGGTGTGAACGAGGCCTCACACTACTTTCATATAATTGCACATTGATCCACACACACACACACACACACATTCATATAACAGTTTCTTTGAAGAGTGGCGGTCACCGTGGTAACACAGATGTCGGGGGGTGCCTAACACCTTCCCTCCGTATAATCAAGCTCCCGAACCCTTAATGAATCTCAGTTTCACAGACCCGTCTAGCAGTGTCAAAACCTTTGGGTCGATATGCAAACCTTTTTGATTCGTTAGTGTGACCGACTAAATACACCAATGGCGATTCTTAAAGTCAATCGTCGACATTATACATGTCGGACCTTCTTCACTTGTTTTTTAAAACAAATCTCACATTAACATGAGAACACCAAAAGACAAGTAACGAAAAGGGACACTCAAAAAATCCCGACGTCGACAGGTGGCGACTCTGTTGGGGACTCCAGTAAGAGGGCTTAAGCAGCTATTTCAAGCTTTTCAAAATTGTTATATGCTTGTGTATGATTGTTGCATTTACATTTCTAATAAATGTGTACGAATGCATCTTACTTATTGCACTGCTAAATATCTATACATGATATTAATTGCTTGCACATGTCATCATTTTGCATAAATGGTGAGACACGTTGTATGTGAATGTATGTTGTGTGGTCCCTCCACCAGGAGGCTATCCTGTCGGTGTTTGATTACTGGACCCGTGGGAAGAATAATTCCCCGGGGCTCAGGAAAGGCACCACTCAGATCCGCTCCAAGTTGAAAAACCGGATTAACTTCCCGTTGAGTAGATTGCGATGATCTGGGAACCTTCATGCCGAAAAGCCGCGAGAGTAACCTTAGGATAGGTCAACCTCTGATAAACCAAACGCGGAGGAAAGTCTCTTCATGCTCTCCATTTTCAATTACTTGTAAAAACATTTACTTTAATATTATTCCATGTTCATCTATATGTAATGGAAAAAATGAAGAATACCTGTGCATAACATGTTATCAATTAACTAAACCGGTTTTGTAGGACAAAATTCCTAAAACGGATATGTTATGATAACATTTACATTACCACTACTAAACTATGTAAATCTTTTGTAGGGAAGCAATTGGGCCGGTTACCCGCTCTAAATCCAAAAACGCTTCAAGCCTACAGCCAATCATGTCTTCTTACGAGCAGGTCTAATCACATTTTAGAGAAGAATTTGACGGATTAAGTAAACAAATCCTGAGACTTGGCTATCTCTTTGAAAAGAGTTACACCAGCCTACTCAGAGTGCGAAGATACCCACACATACTGAGTCCTACTGCTTGCTGGGGGAGTTCAAGGTCTGGAAAAGACAATTCTAGAACGTCAGTTGGATACAACCAACAAAGACCCTGAAGGCACCCATCTCAAAGGAGATCCAGACACCGGTGATATCAGGAAGAAAGTACTCCAAATGGAGGAGACCATTCGCACTCTCAAGGGGATTGGAACATATGGTAGTGTTTCATATACAAAACTTTGTATATTTCCTGGTGTTCATTATCCAAAGAAATTCAAGACCCCTGATTTTGAGAAATATGATGGATTAGGGGATCCTTACACACATTTGAAGGTGTTCATTGGAGAACTTGGATCTTATGCTGAGGATGAAAAGCTCGAGAATCATTTATTTTTAAAAAATCGATGGAGAGGCTTCGTTCATGGTATACCAGATTAGACAACTCTAAGATCCATAGCTAGGAAAGTGGCTCATGCCTTCCTCACTCAATCTGATTTTCAATCTGAGATGGCTCTGGCCGGTATCAAATTACCAAAGAAAGCTTGATCTAATGAGTCATTCGGAGAGTATGCTCAAAGGTGGAGGTGCCTTCTTTGCTCAAGTTATTCCTTCCATGACAGAGTCGAGAGATGGTCATGACCTTCATAGATGTCTGAGAAGCCCCTTTCTATGAAAGAGTTCTATTTGGTATTGGCAAACCATTCTCTACGAAATGATCAAACATGGCGAGATAGGTGAAATGGGATTGAAGTCCGATAAAATTCAAGACCTAGCCACCCTTAAAACATTCTTTGAGAACATCGATCCGGATCTTATGGAAACAACCCCGAATCCATAAAGAAAGAGGAGGATGTTTCCTTGATCTACAAGAGACGAGAAAAGGCAATCCAAGCAAGCTGTCATGCAGGAGGAAACTACTCCTCTTTTCCAGCACAATCTTTAAACCCTCCATTGCCCAACAGTGGAGAAGTAAAACGACCTCGAACGTTCACACCTTTAGGGGATTCGCTCGAGAACATTCTTGCTCTTCTGACTACTCAGAAGAAAATTACACATCTTCTTTCGCCAGCCAACCCTAATGGTAGGGGTTTCAATGCTAATCAAAAATGTGTTTAAAATGTTGGGGCACCCGGACATGATACTCAAGATTGTTGGGCCTTGAAACACAAGATTCAAGATCTGATAGACAATGGTGAGATTGTGGTCACCAAGCCAGATCAGAGAGTGCTAAAGCACGTCAGGATTTTGTCAATCAGAGAGAATTCACCTATCAGGGCCAATCTCTGGAGGAGATACTTCAAATACTGATAAACGAAGGAAGAATTACATTCTTTCTCCCTCCAATCAATTCCCGCTCAGGGCAGTTCAATCCTGATTAAATGTGTCAATATCATTCACATTCTCGTGGTTACAGCACAGAATAATGTTGGGCACTACGCCATCTCATTCAGAATCTTATTGATAGTGGTGTCCTGCAAGTAGCAGATGATTACACTGTGAAACTTAAGGGTGGAAATGCATACCCTACTCAATGGAAGGGATCAATAGCAGTTATATCCAAAGTGGATGATGAGATTGTCAAAGTATTTCCCATACAACCAATTCAACTCAAAGGAGCTGACAATCCTTTGAAAGTGGCTGCACCAGAGCCAGTTCCTTTTCCTTGCCGAATACAACATCCTGTTGTCAGCTTACATAGAGTGCCATGGAATTATGGAGAAGCTGAAGGATCTACATCTCATACTACTGCTGCAGTGTCGAAAGAGAATCCACTGTACCTTCCTCAACGGGTTATCAAGCCTACTAGCGAAGCAAAGGGAAGTTGTCCATGGAGAAGATTGAACAATTCCTCCATAATATGGGCCACAATGAAGCCAAAGTGGTTCTAAGCTTGCGAGAAGCTCCACACCAGATTTCTATACTGGATTTGGTTTTCTCTTCCGAAGATCATCGGAAGGTCTTGCTAAAGGTTTTGGAAGAAGCCTACTTGCTGAAATCAGTGGATGTGGAAAAATTTCAACATTTGGTTGATCACATTTTCAACAACAATGTGATATCCTTCACTGATGACGACATACTTCCCGAAGGGACCGGTCATTGCAAACCACTGCACATCGTAGTGTTGTCTTCTGGGTATATGCTAGCAGGAGTTTTGATAGATGGAGGCTCATCTCTAAATATCTATCCTTATGCCACCTTGGTGAAGAAGAATATCAATACCAATCGAATCAAAAGTAGCCATACGATCATCAGAGCTTTTGATGGATCTCGGCGAAATTCCATTGGAAAGATTGAGCTGCCAATTGAGATTGGTCCACATACATTCAGTGTATCCTTCCACGTCCTCAAGATAGATTCAGGATACAATCTGCTATTGGGGAGACCATGGATACACATGGATGGAGCTTTTCCCTCCACCTTACATCAACAGCTCAAATACATCATCAACAACAGTCTAGTCACTGTCAATGCTGAGCCAGAAGGTCCTAAACCAAAAACTCTACCAATTATCAGCTTCAATCCAGAGGTTGAACTGGCCAGTTTCCATACTCTGGAAATGAGTAACACGTAATACCATTCTATTGGAGTGCCACTTCCCGTACCCAAGATTTCTGACGAGGTTATATCAGCCACTCAAGAAATGATGTCATTGGGTTACCAACCTGGACAAGGGCTTGGTAAGGATCAACAGGGTATTAAGCACCCTATCTTAATGTCCAGTCAAATTGGGACAGCCGGGCTAGGCTATTCTGCTAGTTCCAAGCATAGGAATCCTCACAAGCAAAAGTAGATTCCTCAGGCTTCCGCCGCACGGTGATCGTCTATTCCTTTACCACATGAGTTGATACAATCTCCAGTAAAGGTTCCAGCTCAGACTGTGGCTATGCTGTTTCAGAAATCAGTGCCAATCAAAGCTAAAGAGGTGTTGACTCCTGATCCCGAGGTGGAAGAAAAGGAGCAGAAATGCAAACATGACCTTGCCTTGATGATGGCAGACATTCGCATCATTGTTCATGATGAACATACAAACAGATACACCCCAGATGATGATTGCCCAGATGTCATGGTCATCATTCGGGAGAAGGAGGACACTGACAATCCTTCTATCACTACAGTCCTTCAGGACTTTGCCTTTGACAATTGGAGCAGCACTCCATGCATTGGTCGACGAGGGTAAAATGGGCAGAAAATCCCTCTGCCCTGTAGATAACTTTAATTGCTTCCTTTACAGCATTAGCAGTTATTTTATCACGTACATGCTAACACTTTTGTATGATCGAACAGTTGCATATATTATGTGAAAGCATATTTTGTTTCAGGACTCTTAATTTAGATGTGCATGTACTTGCTGATGAAGTGCCTTCTCTCCACAAGGGCTGTAACTTTGATGCAAAGTTGGACTCAGACTTGATGGACATTCAAGTGGACACTAAGACACCTCAAGAGATTAAGGAATGGGTCACCGACAAACCCAAACCCAATCTTGATCAAACCACTCCTTTTAATCTTGGAACCTTAGACAACCCTAAGCTAATCCAGATTGGCTCAGACCTTACCACAAATCAACGGAATGACATGGTTGAACTGTTAACCCAATTCCAGGATGTGTTTGCATGGTCTCATGAAGACATGGTGGGTTTGCCCACTAAAATTGTTCTTCATCGCCTTCCGATTAAAGAAGGATTCAAGCCAGTTAGGCAAAAGATCAGGTGATTAAAACCTGAGTGGAGTTTAAAGGTTAAAGAAGAAATTGTGAAACAATTTCAAGCTGGCATCATCATGGTGTCTACATATCCGGAGTGGATATCCAACATTTTTCCCGTACCTAAACCAGGGGGAAAGGTGCGAGTCTGCATGGATTATCAGGATTTGAACAAAGCTTGCTTGAAAGATAGCTTTCCCGTGCCTTTTATCCACATCCGTATTGATAATACTGCTCAGTATGGCATGTACCATCAAATTATGGTCGTTGAGGAAGATCGTGAGAAAACTGCTTTCATCACGCCTTGGGGAACCTTTTGCTACAGACGGTTGTCATTCGGCCTCATCAATGTCGGGGCAACCTACCAGCGAGCTATGATGGCTCTTTTCCATAATTTAATGCACAAGGAGATAGAGATCTATGTGGATGACATCATTGTCAAATCCCAGAGGGAGGATGACCATGTAGACCATCTCAGAAAACTATTCAACAGGTTACGTAAGTACAACTTGAAGTTGAATCCCGCCAAGTGCGCCTTTGGTGTCAAGTCAGGCAAGTTGCTAGGTTTCCTAGTCAGCCAAAAAGGGATTGAGCTGGATCCTGCTAAAATCCAGGCCATCAAGGAAATGCCCATTCCTGAGATAGAAAAGGAAATACGGGGATTTTTGGGAAGGATCAACTTCATTAGCTGATTTATTTCTCAACTCACAGCAACCTGTGAGCCAATCTTCAAATTGTTAAGGAAGAACTCCTCCATGAAATGGAATGATGAGTGTCAAAAAGCCTTCCTCACAATCAAGGAGCAGCTAATTAACGCTCCTATTTTGGTACCTCCTAGGGATGATGATCCCCTATTCATGTACCTATCCATAAATGACAATGCTATGGGTTGTATGCTGGGGCAGAAAGACAATAGAGGCCAAGAACGAGCTATCTATTACCTCAGCAAAAGATTCAGCACCAGTGAACACACGTATACTCTGATCGAGAAAAATTGTTGTGCTTTAGCGTAGGCTTCCATGAGATTACAGCATTATCTCCATGGTCACACAACCCATCTCATATCCCGCATGGATCCTCTGAAGTATGTGTTCAGCAAACCCATACTGAATTGTCGACTGTCCAGATGGCAGTTGATCCTCCAGCAATTTGACATCGTCTACGTGACATAAAAGTCTGTCAGAGGTCAAGGAATTGCAGATCAACTGGCCGCCACACCTGCAGGGGACTACAAACCCTTAGAAACATACTTTCCTGACGATGGAGTAATGGCAATTTAGCTAACACATCAGTACGATACATGTCGATTGTGGAATATATATTTTGATGGAGCTGTCAATTAAGAAGGCTCCAGAGCTAGAGCAGTTTTAATATCTTATACGGGGGAGCAGTATCCCGTCGTCATCAAATTACAGTTTGTCAACACCAACAACACAGCTGAGTATGAAGGCTGTATCATGGGACACAAACTTGTCCGTTCAATGGGTATCAGGCGGTTAACTGTCTTTGGGGATTCCGAATTGGTAATCAAGCAATCCACGGGAATCTATCAAACCAAAGAATTATATTTACTGCCTTACCATCGGCAAGTTCTACAGATGGCTTTGGAGTTCGAAGAAATATCCTTTCTACACATTCCTCATAATAGGAATGACTTTGCAGACGCATTAGCAACGTTGGCCTCCTTGGTTTACATACCTAACAAGAAAAACATGCCAAGCATCATAATTGCTATGCAAAAGGCCCCAGTCTATGGGAATTACATTGGAGAAGTATCGGATAAGTTGCCCCCCATCCACAACCCTTTGTATCAGCATATCAAGGAGTATCTACGAGATGGATCTACATCCACTGAGGCGAGCCTAACCGAGAAGAGGTGAATTCATCGGCTTGCTATAAAATTTTACCTTAGCGGAGATGCACTCTATAAATGAGATGCAGGATTAGGTCTCCTCAGATGTCTAGACAAAGATCAAGCTCAGCGACTCATGGATGAGATCCATGGTGGAGTATGCGGCCCCCACATGAGTGGACCCCTACTTGTCAAGAAAATTCTCAGAACGGGACATTATTGGCTTACACTCAAAGCTGACTGTGATGATCACGTCAAGAGGTGCTATCAATGTCAAATCCATGGGAATGCTATCCACGCCCCTCCAAGGGAACTCCACAATATGAGTTCACCATGGCCCTTTTCAATGTGGGGAATGGATGTAATCGGGCCCATCGATCCCAAAGCCAGTAATGGACATCGATTCATATTCACCATGATCGACTACTTCACCAAATGGGTAGAAGCAGATTCCTTCCCCAGGGTTACTAAAGAAGTCATCATTACATTCATTAGAAAAAATGTTGTTTGTCGAAATGGACAACCAGAGGTCATTGTGTCAGACAACGCTAAGAACCTCAATAACAAAATGATGGAAGAATTATGCAGAAAATTCGACATCAAACATCTCAACTCTGTCATCTACCGACCAAAGATGAATGGTGCTGTTGAAGCGGCTAATAAAAACATCAAGAAGATCATGCAAAAAATGTCTGCCAATCACAAAGGATGGCCTGACCTCTTGCCCCTGACTTTATTAGCCTACAGAACTTCAATGCGATCTTCCACTAGGACAACCCCCTACTCACTAGTTTATGGGATGGAAGCAATGCTCCCCATAGAAGTGGAAATGGAATCCCTCAGAGTATTGATGGATGCTTAGTTGGATGAAGACCAGTGGTATAAGACAGTTATCACCAATTGTCTCTGATAGATGAAAGGCGAACCGTGGAAATCTTCCATGGTCAGTTATATCAGTAAAGGATCGCACGATCCTACAACAAAAAAGTCCGACTACGGCAATTCAAACAACATGACTTGGTTTTGAAGAAGATTATTGACAACCAAGATCAATCGAAGGGAAAGTTCGCTCCTAACTGGGAAGGTCCATTTGTTGTCAAGGAGGTCTTGACAGGGGGTGCTCTCAGATTACAGGAAATGGATGGCGATGAATTTCCACAGCTTATTAACTCGGACACCGTAAAGCGGTACTATATCTGAAGTTACCATCAAACAAACATCCTGGTTTTGATCATCAAATCACCAGTCATTCCGGTTTTGAACCCTTGCTTTGCATTCTTTTGCCCCTCAGGGAAACATACATTTCAAGCTAGCAGCCTAGTTCCGCTTCATTTCAAAACTTTTCATACACCTCAGTTTCTCCTGAAGACGAGACTAAACTTTTCATACACCTTCGTTTTTCCTGAAGACGAGACTAAACTTCTCACACACCTCAGTTTCTCCCAAAGACGAGACTAAACTTTTCATACACCTCAGTTTCTCCTGAAGACGAGAATAAACTTTTCATACACCTGCAGTTTATCCTGAAGACGGGATTAAACTTTTCTACACTTGCAGTTTGTCCTGAAGACGAGATCAGACTTTTTCTACACTTGCAGTTTATCCCCATTATGGGATTAAACTTTCTTCTCCCCGCAGTATAGCCTGCACATGGGATTTGCGCTTCTCTTTAGCTGCGATTCGTCTTGAGGGGCGAACTACGTCGACCTGATCTCCTTGATACTCGGGGGTACATAGGCAACCATATTCTATATGGCCCGGTCGTAATAAAGAAAAACAACAAAAACATTTCTACCCTTTCTTCACAAAAACAACAAAACAACAAAAAATCTTCTACACCTTTCTGCCTTTCACATTCAGCGTTGAACCTCCTACATTAGGTCCAAACTACGCAGACTTGATCTCCTCTTTAATAGGAGTACGTAGACAGCCATTCATGGTACAGTCTAACCCCTACCAGAACAACATACTTGTCACACGGTACTAGGATCAACCTTCAAATTACCCCACTTCATCAGTTTCAGATCAAAGGGATGGAATTATCCAACCTTTTCTCACAAATAGAAGATTCAGTGACCATCTAAGCTGCGATCGTGCCTCAAAGAGCAATACCAACCCATAAGAGATGGAATTAACTAGGCTTCTCACAAATAGAAGTAACTAGCGACCATTTGTGGAGCGGTAAATCTCAGAGAGGAATCATCCTCTCCACTTTTCCATACAGATACCAGTCCCAAGACACCAAAGGATGGTAGGGATTTTCAGAAATCAATGATCCGTTTTGAGAGACCTTGCGATGTCTCAATGTCCATCTGTCAAGGATAGGTTTAGAATGCATCAAGATCAAAGGCCCTGGAGAAATAGGCAAATATCAAGCAAGTATCAAGGCATAACTAAAAGGGAAGTGAATCAAAATATATTTCCCTGCCATACATAATATTGTTTGATATATACATATGTGTTGTACATGATAAAAATGGCTAAGCTAGTCAGTGCAGGAAAATACAAAGCTATCTACAGATCTGTGTGTATGCGAACTATCAGATCTAACATAGCATCCCTCTCTGAAGACGGAGGTAATGCTGCAAGCTCCTGCCCAAGGGTATCTACACGAGCTAGCAGATCAGAGGCTAACTACATGATGGCATAATGCTCATCAATGTAGGTATTCATGTTGGTAAGACTGACCGTCATCTGGGATCTCACTGAAGTACTATTTGCAATGGCCACATCCCTAGCATATAAGGAGGCATCCCGCTCCACTATCAATGCATCCCTAGCTGATCTAGCCTCATCCCTCTCCAATAGAGCGGTATCTCTCTCATCAAGAGCTGTCAACATCGTGGCCCTAGCCTGATCTCTGTCATAGGTCATCAGATGTAAGCTCTAGTCCAAATGTTGTGCCGAATACTGGGTAACAGTGGCACTCAGGGTGGGAGAATCTAGCACAAATGCTGGCAGCCCAGCAGTCAAGTCATCTGTGGGAATGACAGCCTCCTCTATAGGCTCCTCATCGTCATAATCAGTCTCCTGCACTGTGGATACTGCCACAGCCAATGCAGTCTCTGTCTTCATCCATGCGGAATACTCAGCAGAACGACCTGGATGACTGACAGAAAACTCAGCCGACTCTCGTTGATCCCAACAGGCATATAACCTGGATCTGTCCTCTGCTGACAAACGATGCGACGCGAAGCGCTAATTCGCTGCCCCCTCATACGGATGGAAATCCTGAAACTGGTCAAACTGACTCATCACTGCCAGTGGGGGGTAGGTAATCATACCCCTCAAACAAGCCAGAGGAAGATAATCCATGCCCGGAGCATGAGTAATGAAGTTGTAGGGTGAGCTAAGCCCTGAACACGGCAATATATCAAAAGGATCTCCGATCTCTGCCAAGAAAGCTGACCAAGATGCAGCATCTGTACACCCCGGAGGCTGAAAGGAGTACGACATGGCTATCTCATGAGTGAAACAAAATCCATGATGTCTGAATGTACCAATCGGTCTCAAGTGTGACATGAACCACACATACAGCATGACCGAGCTACCTGTGAACACTTCTGCCGGATAAGTGCAGCAGTATGTTGCCGACCTAAAGGTCTCTGTGATATCTAGCTCATTCATGTACCGCGGCATGTAGACGTATGACAATACGCATATAAGCAGTACATCTACTCTGGTTGAACGCGCAATGATCCTCCTGTGTGGTGAAATCCCCGGAATGCCATGCATAGCTGTCATCAGAGCCAAACCTGTAACGGAACGAATTATTAAGTTGTGATTCTGAGGACAGAATCCTTTTAAGAGGGGAAAGATGTGACAACCGAGATTTTGTAATTTAATTTAATTATTTATTGGATTAAATAAATATTTTTTCGATGAATTAATTATTAGATTAAATGATTAATTGATGAAGTGGTGGTAGATTAATTTAATTATATATGTTATATTTATTAAATTAATGTGGAGAATTTTTATTATTCGACGTATGTGATTATGTGAGCTTATTGTATTAAAAGAAATATTTAATAAGCCTGATAGTATTTTAATTAATTTAATTTTAATTAGAGATTTAATAATTTGACATTATTAATCAAAGAGAATTTGAATTATGTGACTATGTGTATTAATGAGAAATTATTATATTTTATTTAAAGTAAATTAAATAAGATATTAGATTTATTTTATATGGATGTGACATTACTTAAACTATATAATAAAGTTTTATTAAATTAAATGATTTTTAAAACCTATTCTAACTAGCCAAACAAGGCCTTAGAGGGAGTTGAGGACAGTTACCCATGACTGGGTAACTGACCACAACTCGTCAGACGTCTACTTTATTACGCTTTCCCCTTCCTTTTCTTCATTAATTTTCCTAAGTCTAGAAAGTGTCAGAGAGAGTTTTGAGAGAAAGATACAAAGAGAGAGTTGAGAATTTGAGTTTTGTGGAGGAGAATTCACTTCCTAGTAAGTTATATTCTACGCTTTGGGTAATTCTCTCCAACCCAAATTCCTATTTTACATCTTTTAAAGTTTTCATGAATATGGCTTTCATTTATTCTGTAATTCTCTGTAAATTGGGAAAGGGTGTTGTTATAGGGATATGTGTAATGATTCGAGTAGTATATCATGTTTTAATATATATTATATGGGTTTGCATATCTTCAGTTTCATGAAATTATACAGTAAAAGATTTCAGAGTATGTTATATGGCCATATGGCCTTATACGTGATTTTTATATGTTAAATATAATTTATTTTGCAAAACTCACACATTGATATGATTATACATATTAAAATGAACAAAATGAAACTTGAATGGTTGGATTTGGCTTTATAACGAATCCGTAGCATTAAAATCCATGTTTTTGTTCAAGAACATCAAGAACAGTCCAATTTGCATGCTTTAATTCTATGATTATGTGTTTTAATGGGTGAAAATCACTCCATAGATGTTAAGTATTCATTATTTATGAATTCTAGCATGTGGGTATGTCTAAATTCGTGTAAAATAAGTTGATTGAAATTTTTAGTGCGTGTTACGCAATTTTCGCGAATTCGAATAAATCTGAATCGGAGTCTCATGTGCATGGCTACCAACTTCCGATTCATTTCTCTACCATGATGCCAAGTGTCGGTAGCAGATTGCCACGGCCTTGTAAGACTCAAGAGTTAAGACAAAAGTGGAAATGCATAAATACCACTTAGCAAAATGTCCAGAAAATGTTTTTTTTAAGTGTTCAAGTATAGGAATGTGTTGGTAACTTAGTCTAATGAATATAAAGACTTGTTAGACCTATAATGAGATGTTAAAATAAATTCTTAACATGTCCATAACACAATTACGTGTGAACCCGAATGATCAAATGCATAGTTACCTTATTGTTTGTGAAGTCTTAATTTTTGACAATAAGTGTAGTAATTGACTAAGTATAGTCATGAACTCGAGTTAGACAAAGAATAAACTTGTGATGTTTAGTACGTTATTATTGACTGGTATTGTGAACGTAATTGATATGTAGGATTTAATTCAAAGAATGAGTTTGTTTAAGTGTAATCTACGCACGAGGCAAGTTTCTAAACCTTATCTTGTTACATTGAGTAAGTTTTCTAACTCTACATTTACGTTGAGCAAGTTTCTTACCCTAAACTTTCGTTGAGCAAGTTTCCTAACTTTACCTGTTATTGTTATATAAATTGATTAATTCCTCTTTCGATATTGAGTAAGTTCTCATTATTATTGATCAAGCCTGTCTTGGATATTAAAGTTTATTAATCTTCAAGCATGATGTTGTTATACAATAATTATTCTATTGTATACCTTTTGAAATGTTATTCAAGTTAAATATTCATTTACTATTAAACATTATTAGACTAGCGAACCCTTATTGATTCGACTAGTCCATAGTTGATGAGCGTTCTAAATTTCAGAATCCCTTGATGAATTATCCAAACCAAACTTCCTTTGGTGCAGACTTGAATGTCAAACTGAGATGAACAACCCTGTATAGGGGATTATTTACTTTTTAGCGTTAAGATATTGTGTACGTGATGGTACTAAAGTATTTGATCCCCTAAGTCACGAGAGGAAGAGTCCATAGTCTTATGGTATTAAAGGTTTCAAGTAAAAACACTTGACAACCTAGGACATAGTTCAAGGTCTTATGACCCTCAGAATTTCTTTTGATTCTTGTTATCCATTCTTGATTCAAAAGTTGGGCTTTATATCATAAGTTATTATTTCTCTCACATGTTATTATTCATTGTTATATTGTTATACTTGTGAGCAATCGTTCTCACTCTTGCGTAATAATAACATTGCAGTTAAGAACGAAAGAGCAAACGAACCTTTCACTAGTAAGGGCAAGGGAAAGCTTAGCAAGTAATGAAGACTGATTATGTGATTATGTAATGATAGTTAGACCTGATGTTACTTAAGACTTATTTGTTTATGTTTTTCGCACAGATGTTTTAAGGTTAGAGTAACCTGGGATTTATTTTTATTCAGTTGATGTAACCCCATAAGGGGAGAGATTTATTATTTATTTATTCTATTCCATGGTTTGCATTTTATTTATGGGTAGATAGATAGATGATGTTTGTACAGTGAACACCAAATCCTGTGGAAATGGAAGTACCAGATTTGGGGGTGTCACAAAACTGTCAATCAGAAAATTTGGGATATCACATGACCGGATGTAATCTCATCTCGCACTTTTCTCACGCCTCAATCTCGTTAGAGTCATGAACTGCTCTACTCAAGTCTCGTCACCATGTGCACGCAAGGTCTACATCCAAATGGCGAGATCGTCAATCGTGCATACTCCTCCAAAGTAGGAGTCAACTCATGGGTCCCGAAGCAGAATACCTATCTATCTGATACCCAGTGCTCTAGCATGCCCTCTACAAATCCTGGAGGAACCTGAAACATCAGTAGGGTCATAGTATGTTGCAACAAATCATCTACGATCACCATGTCGGATGCTGATATACTATCATACCATTATCGCATACCAGCTACCACCGCAAATGGTGGGGTATGATCAATACGGCTAACTGTCGAAGAAGACATTTGTATGGGCCGTGTCATAAGACCATCCAAGGGTCAATGCTAAGTATCTCTGGACATACATACATATGCATAACAATAACATGCATGATACAATAGATGGCAATATGATATAGGGAATGGAAAACTGTGCATACATTCTTAAGTATATCATCATCTAATACATCTCTGTCCAGCTAAAATACAGGGAAATGGGGCGAAGCTACCCAGTAGCTAATAGAGGCCTATCAAAAGATATAGCGAGAATGGGTCGAAGCTACCCAGCAGCTAAAAGAGGCCTATCAAAGGAGATAACGAGAAATACATCAGAAAAAGTCAATAGTGTCAATGTCCACATCATCGATGCTATCCACCTGATGTAACTCCTCCTGAGTCACTGGATCTCTATCTATAGGGATGTTAGGCCTATACAAAGGAGGATATGCGCCAGCGAAACCAAATGGATCATCCGAGGGACCAGCTCCAGAGCTGGAAGGATCAAAAGTATCTGCCTCTGCAGGATCTCTGCCCAAATGCCGAATGAAAAGGTGTGACCGGTCCAGCTGCCGTGTTAATCTCTCAATCTGTGTCACATGAGTCGAATCTCTGACACAGGCTAGCCAATCCATCATCATCATGAATCCTGGAACCATATCCCCCATAAACTGTGTGGCACGGGTCTGAGCTCTAATCGTGCGAGGGATCCACCAATGCTGGAACATCTCCTGAGAACAGGGACCCTCTAACAATGTAAAACCGTCAATCCCCAACAATGGGATGTCAACGACGAGTGACTGCAAAACAGGCCAATAACGCCTGGCAGGAGGTAAGATCGGCATACGAATCTCTCCTGTAGTGCTCCTAATATCACGTTATCCCAAATAGAGCTCCCATCCTCCATCTATAAAGAGAGGAATCCTACGGGTGGATATGATGTACTCTACTCTAGTCGGGTACCCATCCTCAAAGCCAACTCCCAAATGCTCTCTAGAGTAGGGAATCCATGTGATGACATCAGCTGTCAATAGCTCCAGCTGCAGGCGACAATGAGTGAAACCCTCAGCAACAGGGACCTCCGCCAGTATGGAATGATGCCATCTCCGTCCTCGTGGATAGGTGTCTAAACCTAACACGCTCACAGGACGCAAACAAGGAGCCTCTCATAGGCCCAAAACTACCAACACAAAGGCAAACATCTGCTGTCAGTCAACACTCTTAACCTATATATGGGAAAAGACAAGAGAAATACTCACCCGGTAGAACGGTAAAAACCTAACCATGCCTCCATTAAGCCCTGCGATCGCACGCGCATTCCCCGAGGAAGTAGACAAAGGTGTAGGAACCCCAATCATACTCTCCTATACGGTCCCACGGTCGAGTGGCCGATCAAAAGCGAAAGACACCGTAGAAGAGTTATCTCGCTATAAAGCGCCCCCTAATGATCATCGGGAACAATCGTAGAAGAATGCGATCCTCGACTCTCACATCATCGGTATGGGCTCACTAAAAGCCCGCTTTCATAGCATCTACACTCAAAGGACACGTCTAACAGTCCCGCCCTTGCCAAGTGCCTCGCCGGAACTCCCAACAAGGATCTCGACCTTGATGAGGGGTGATATCCGCCGTACAAGGCACCGGCTCCCCTCCAAACTCCATACCTGTGATAAACTGCCAATCCATCGGCGTCATCATCACCTCACAATCCAACAAATGAAATGACTGAGTCTGGTGGAACCACCGCTCAGACAGTGCCCTGAAGTAACCACAGGGACAGTGACGGGGCAGAATGGAGAAGAATTTCTCGAATCCCCAACCATGGATGACCGCTTTATAGTCATCATGCAAGGCCTGATACATAGAGTGGATGCTAAACCAGTTCCCTCGAGGCTGTGTGAAGCCGGGAACCTACATCAAATGAAGATCAAACATCAGACTCCTTGACTCCTCATCAATAGGAAATAAGGAAGATTAAAAATCTAACTTCATACCTCGTTTGCGTGCAGGTATACTGAAGGATGCCTACTCATGTCACCCTGAAGATCTGGGCTCGCCACTTCAATACCTAGCAATTCCCTATGGGGAACACGTATAGCAGGAGCAGGAACCTCGAACGGTACATCCTCCTCCTCGTCCTCGACATTTGGCACCTCAACCCGAATAGGACGAACCACCGCCTCTGCCAAACAACGAGGTTGTCTCACAGAACGGCGCTGAGGCTCTTCAAAAGCCCTCCTCCATACACTAGAAGTGGTCCTGCGGGAGCTGCTCGGTTGATCTGGATCCATAATATCTGGACAGCAAGTCTCCAAATCACCTCAGAAAGGGTGTGGTAATTTCGTACCTGGAGTCTTTTTCAAAATTCATTCTATGATTACATGCATGCATGCATTATTTTAACATACATCTACTATAGAGTTAAAAATGCATAATTATCCAATGCCTACATTTTGGAAAAATTTTGCCATAGCCCCTTTGTCAATGGGACTATCCACATGCACATAGGCATGACTAGGTGGCCATTCGGTAGCACACCTGTACACAGTCATATACATCCTGTATGCATTCGTCACATCACAGTGAAAATCCATAAGTGTAATCTAATTACCAGGATTAGTTGTTATCCTACTTTTACTCATTTGTCCTCAGATAGGATAAGAAATGACAGTAAAAGGTGCCAATTTGACTGCTTCAAAAGTTAAATTTTTTCACATCATTATGTTTAGCATAAGTTAATACTAATATTTGCTATGTTGAATATTTTTTATCAAGTCATATCAGCATGCATATTCACTACTATGTGTCTAAATGCATTTCATGCAATAAGTCATCTTCCAATGGACAGAAACTGGAAAATAATACATGCATGTGTTACCAAGACAGTGAAGAACGCTTGTACGGTGACAGAATATGCAGAAAGTTGCCCGAACTCAGCAGATCTGCAGAGAAGCTCTCAGATTTCCTTCATGCAGTATGACTTGAAAATGACTTATAAAGCAACCAAATGCTATACATAACGCGGTGGCCACAAGTCAACCTGCGGCACCTGCAGGTGCACCTGCTGCCCCCTACATGGGTCCCACACCTCTGGCTCAATCTAGTTAGAGTTACAAAAGAGGTCTCACAAGCTAAAAAGGCCAAATCAGGAATAAAAGCTACTGGTGATTGGTGAATCTGGAATCCACGAAATCACGGTTTCTTTTGTCATTATAGTTAAACTCTCGTCGTTTCAATGGTATTCGCCCGAATGCAGGGTATACTATACCAATGAGCTCAGCTTTCACAAACCTTGCTCGGCAATACCCCACAAAGGTCTGATGCCGTCATTTGCAGGGATAAAATCCTAAACCTCCCCGGCGGGGGTTACAACGCAGAAGTTATCAAGCATCTACGTGTCCCTGGCGGGGGTCACAATGCACATATTCCAAGCATCTACGTATCCCTGGCGGGGGTTACCACGCAATGCCACCATTGATACGCACATCAATGAAGGTCAAGCTGCCTTGACGTTATATCAACCAATGGCGAGTAAACCCATTGAAGCAGCCTTCTTCATCAAGGTCGACACTACGCAATGCAACCATTGATACACACATCAATGAAGGTCAAGCAGCCTTACACTGCGCCCAAGAGGGATTCATCCGGTGATACACACATAAGCGAAGATCAGGAAACCCTGATAATAGCCAACTGTTGGCAGTAACTCCAACAGTGTGAGGGAACATGTTATACACATCCTCAAACAGGCATAGTTTTATCCCCACAGATCTCTTCCATACAAGTGGTACCTCTATGGAGTATAAGCCAGTGTCTAGGATTCAAGACTTTGGTGGTAGTCCCAACGTTAACATCCTTGGAGACTTGGATTTCATGTCCAAGCCATCACTGATTGTCATCCCAACAGGATTACATGGCAATCATGCATCATACATTTGAATCATGTTGCTGCATATAGCATCATGTTTATCTTGCTTACATTTCAAGTGTCTAGGATTCTTTATCCTATCCATGCCTTGCATTGCATGAATATGATAAAGAGGGGCATCTGTAGACACTCAAAATTTTCTGCACTCCTATTACTGACATTGCAGGAGAGTAGATTTGTCTTTAGGAGATAACCCTAAAAGATAACTCACAACCAATCCAGAGATCTCTAGGAAGTTCAAAGATCAAACCGGGATACAAACAGGGAACGCGACTCCATCACGGATACTCTTAGGAAGCTCGCCCAAATCCGTAACACACAATGGGAATGTCATTTCAAATCTCGGAGATAACCCTGAGATATGCAGATCAAAAGACGGGTAACAACACCAGAGAGAATAGTCCTGTCTCGGCGATAACACCGCAACGTTCAATTCCTGTCCCAGAGACCACACTGGGAGTAGTAACCCCATCCTTGGTGATAGCCGCAAGAGATGCCATCGTAGTTCTGGCGATAACTCCGGAAATGCTTGTTTCAAACACATGCGATCAGCTACAAACCACATACATCCTATCAAAGCACACATACCTCAGATAGGAGCATACACAGATGACAGTGAGGCACACAAACAAGCAGTCCAATTTCAGATGTAACCCTGAGCAACGTCTGCTTTCCGCTTAAACCGGCGATAACCCCGATTAGGAGTCACAACAAGATGATATCGTAGCATACCAAGAAGTGGTCCAATCTCAGCTATAACCCTGAGCAACATCTACTTTCAACTCAACCCAGCGATAACCCTGGCAAGGAGTCACACATCAACTTGTTCGTCCGACAAATGGCACGTCGTCTCAACGCTTCATACATACATACATACAACAATGTCCCACAAGAGCCGAAGATTGACAATCCCGAGTGACTATTGCGTATGGCAGTACTTTGGATAGACTTTGAAGCTTGAAGACCATGGGCATAGACCCCTCTTCCTGACTTCGTACAACCTCTAATCTATGTCATTACGCAACTCTCAACACAAACGGTCCGAAGAAGTATGGATATACTTCGTTTGGATGCTCGGATTGAAGTTTTGCAAGTTTGATTGGACATTACAGTGCACGTACTACGAGACGACGGGACCCGCGAAGCCCGGGCCCACCATGACCGTACCATGCAGAGTTCAAGCTGCGGACTCAGTCAGGTGACTGCGGTCATCCGTCTATAAATATAGAGGAGGGGGTCAGCCATTTGAAGAGAGAGAGAGAAGGAAAAAGGCGAGGAAGCCCTGTCCGTTTAGCTCTGCATATACATCTTTTGAGTGTTTCCTCTTTTTTAAACACTAGTTAGCTCACATATAGCTACTTTTTATCCAGCGGGAGCTGATTGTTTATCCATTTAAAGTCAAAGAAGTATACTTTGGTAGTCCACTGTAAGCCTTCTTACATTTCATAAAGCCTCTTTCTCCTATTATCACTTTATTGTACACGCTTGAGTGTCAAAGTGTGAGTGTGTTTGCCGGACTTACATGCGAATATATATATATATATATATATATATATATATATATATATATATATATATATATATATATATATATATATATATATATAAATCGTAGTCGACTGCCCCACGATGAGCCAGATTTTATATCCGGAGCATTTAATTGCTTATATATATATATATATATATATATACTTATATATATAATTTACGCTGGACATATCCGATGAGCACGGATTCATATCCCAAGTCGTTTATTGCTTTATATATATATATATATATATATATATATATATTTACATTCTGTTGCAGTTCGGAGTTTCCTTCGTGGCTATTTGACTTTATTTACATTACGTCTTGCTCAGGGTTCACTTCAGTGGCGAGTTGATCACTTTTACTGACTTTTATTTACATTTTGTCACTTTTGGAGTTCACTTCATGTACATTGATAATGTTCATATATATATATATATATATATATATATATATATATATATATATATAACTGCTTACTGCTTTCCATACAAATTGCAGTATCTTGTGAGCCTAGGAATCATGTGATCACAGGTTCAGTTTACTGAATCTAGATTCGGTTTCCATGATGGACATTTTCTGGCTATAAGCAGCTTGTACATTATTTTACAGTGTCTAAGTTTCCTTGGATGGCTATCATGCCCATGAGGAGTTCGTCACTGCTATATATTGTTTTCTCGAGGATGCCTCGCATCTCAAAAATAAAAGCAAACAAGCTGGATTTTTAATAATAAAAATGGAAGTATGAAAAGGTCTCAATTCCTATTGAGCATAAGATTTGAAAAACCTCTTTTACAAAACTTCATTGCTAAATCTTGGTTAAAAATGAATTTTCATATAAAATTCAAACCTTGTGTATATAGGTGTGAACGAGGCCTCGCACTACTTTCATATAATTGCACATTGATCCACACACACACACATTCATATAACAGTTTCTTTGAAGAGTGGCGGTCACCGTGGTAACACAGATGTCAGGGGGTGCCTAACACCTTCCCTCCGCATAATCAGGCCCCCGAACCCTTAATGAATCTCGGTTTCACAGACATTCGCCTAAAGATTGTCAAAACACCGGGTCAATGTGCAAACCTTTTCGGTTGCGTTGGTGCAACCATCTAAATACACCAACTGGCGACTCTTAAAGTCAATCGTCGATATTATACATGTCGGACCTTTTTCACTTGTTTTTTCAAACAAATCTCACATTAACATGAGAACACCAAAAGACAAGTAACAAAAAGGGACACTCAAAAAATCTCGACGTCGACAGGGAGAAAGTGGAGATCTTTACGGATCATAAAAGCCTCAAATATTTTTTCACTCAAAAGGAACTCAACATACGACAATGATGTTGGCTTGAACTATTGAAATATTATGATCATACCATCCAATATCATCCTAGAAAAGCGAACGTGGTAGCTGACGCATTGAGTAGAAGATCATATGTGGGTACGAGTGCGATATTGTCAACGCAAAGGCCCATTTTGTGTGACTTGCAAAGGATGGAGATAGAGTTAAAGACTCTAGGGACCCATGTGATGATGGCGAATATACGTGTAGAACCGACTTTAATTGATAAAGTTAAAGCTGCTCAAGCTACAGATCTGGAGCTGATGCATTTAAGGAAGAAAATGCAAGAAGGTGTTATGCCAAAAGCAAGAATTGATGAAGAAGGAATACTTTGAGTCAACTCCAGACTTTGTGTTCCTAACGACCCTGATTTAAAGTATAAAATCATGATGGAGGCGCACAACACACCATTTGCAATCCATCCTGGGAGTACCAAAATGTATCGTGATCTTCGTCATACATTTTGGTGGGAGCAATATGAAAGAGAGTGATAGCGTTGTTTATCTCAAGGTGTCTAACTTGTCAAGCGAAGTCAAGGCGTGAGCATCAAGTACCAAAAGGTCCATTGCAACCACTTGAAATTATGGGGAATGGAAGTGGGAGCACATTACCATAGATTTCGTTACTGGTCTTCCCAAGGTTTCTCAAGGCATAAATGCAATTTGGGTCATTGTTGATAGATTAACCAAATCTGCTCATTTCTTACCAATACGAGAAACTTATACATTTGAACATCTTGCTCATATGTACATAAACGAGATTGTAAGACTGCATGGTATGCCAGTATCAATAGTTTCTGATCGAGACCCAAGATTCACTTCACGATTTTGGGTTAGTTTGCAAAAATCTATGGGCACGGATTTACGATTTAGTTCGGCATATCATCCTCAGACGGACGGATAAACAGAGAGGACTATTCAAACTCTGGAAGATTTATTAAGACTCTGTGTTCTTGACTTCAAGGGAAGTTTGGATAAGTTCTTACCATTGGTGGAGTTTTCCTACAACAACAGTTATCAAGCAAGTATTGGCATGGCTCCATTTGAGGCGTTGAATGGAAGAAAGTGTCGTTATACAGTATGTTGGGATGAGGTACGTGAAGGAATGTTGTTGGGACCAGAGTTGGTATGTATGACTACGTAAAAGATTCAAACGATCCGACAACGTATAAAAACCTCACAAGATCGACAAAAGAGTTATGCTGATCTTTATCGAAAGGACATGGAATTCGATATTGGAGATCATGTTTGTTACGTGTTGCTCCATGGAAAGGAGTTACGAGATTTGGAAAGAGAAGAGAGCTCAATCCTCGATTCATTAGCCCATTTTTAATCCTCGATTGAGTAGAAACTGTGGCCTATAGACTCGCTTTACCGCTAAGTATGTCTCGTGTTCATAACGTTTGTCACATATCCATGTTACGTAAATATGTGGAAGACCCGAACCACATTATTGAGTTAGAACCGGATGAAATAGCGGATTATTTAACGTATGAAGAGGTTCTTGTTAAAATCTTGGATAAGAAGGAGCATATTCTACGCTCCAAGATTATACCTCAAGTCAAAGTTTTGTGGAGGAACCATGATGTTGAGGAAATGACCTGGGAGTTAGAATCTAAAATGAAATTAAGGTATCTTTACCTTTTCGACATACCAGGTACGTACCCTAATTTCGAGGTTAAAATTTTATAAATATGGGAGGCTGTAAGACCCCAACTTTTATGAATAAAGATGATTTTTCTATAAATATCATTTTTGAATATTATGGAATGAATTTGATATAATATTATAGTTGTGGGAAATATTTATAAATTTTGCAAAGTAAGCAAGTTGTTATATAATATTCGATTGGTTCTGGGGAATATTCATTTTAACGAGGAATATTAAATGCACAACTACTACAATCATTGGTGGACCCCTACAATGGAATTATTATTTGATTGAGAAAACGACAAAATAATTTTATGAAAATAACGGCGGAAGTTTTATCGTTAAAACTGTTGAACTACTCGGTAGTAAATGTACAATGAATACGGCCGTGGTTGCATAGTAGCACACCAGTATTGATTATTGATGCTTACGTGAGAAGTCACCGGTTTTGTTCAATTATTGCTATAGTAATTGTTGTGATAAGTATCTCACGTTATTTGATTCAATTATTGTCGATATTTTATATATTATTAAATCAATAATTGAGATAACAAAGTTATTAATATTATTATTTGCAATATTAACGATGTCTAGAAGTTCTGTCAATGAGAGGTTTGGTCACCTAATTGCGCGCCAATAGGGAGAAATCCTTATTGGAAAGCCCCCTCTTTCCTGGGAACTTAAAACTTCTTCAATTATAATTCGCATAGAGATATAGTGACTTAGTTGATTAAGGTGTTTAACTTATTTCTATCTTAATTGTGGATTTAAGTTAATACGCTATTAGTACATCGAGATGTGGCTAGTTTGACATTCGTGTTCTTGATTAATAATCTGGGATAGTGAATTGAACTAGAATAAAGGTGTAAAAATCAAAGTGAAGCTTAGGGTGAAATCATAAGCCTAATTCTCCAATAATTGTTTGAAATTTTAGTTTTTAATATTTGTGATTGTTTTGTGATCATATATTTATTAATAATTAGTTTTTATAATTTTAATCATTGTTTTGGATAGTTTAATAAAATTAAGATTAATAGGAAATTGATAATTGTGAGGTTAAAATTCTTACTAAATTTTCTTTGTGGGAACGATACTCTACTTACTATTATATTGCTTGTTGACCACGTATACTTGCGTGTTATACGTAATTAAATATTACCCAACAAGTTTTTGATGCCGTTGTCGGGGAACATTTTAGTATAGATTTTAATATTTTACGATATCAGTTTAATTAGTCCAGTTTTACTTAAACATTTTTATTTTTGTTTTGTTCCTCTTATTTCAGGACTTTGAAGTGGTTTATGCAAATGCGGTCCAAAAAATCCAGACTTGCTTCCTTTTGAGGACGACATTGAGAAACGGTTTCAAAGGTTAAGTAAGTGGATCAAGGAAACAAGGGAAGACTTTGAAAATTTTGAAAAAGAAGAAGCAATGGTTGCCGAAGTTCAGAAAGCGTTGAGGAATTTTGCTACACCCAAGGTGACTGAGCTGCAGTCAAGTATCACCAGGCCTGCTATAGTTGTAAACACATTTGAAATCAAGCAGGGACGATTCAAATGATTCAAAATTCCAGTTCGATTTGGGGTTTAGCAAATGATGATCCAAATGAACATTTAGTCAGCTTTCTGGAGATTTATGACACTTTAAGGTATAATGGGGTGTCAGATGAAGCGGTAAGACTTCTCTTATTCCCATTCACTCTACGGGACAAGGCGAAGAATTGGTTACATTCTCTACCATCGGGATCAATAACTACTTGGAAAGACCTCGCTTCAGAAATTTCTTGCAAAATTCTTTCCACCAAAGAAAAAAACTAAAAAATGAGGAATGAAATAACGATGTTTGAATAAGAACACTGGGACTCACTATATGAGGCATGGGAAAGATACAAGGAATTGCTTAGAAAGTGCCCGCATCATGGATTGCCTAAGTTGTTGCAGATGAACACATTTTACAACGGATTGAACGAAAATCTCAGAACCAGTATTGATGCAGCTTCGGGTGGAGTGTTTATGGCTGAAAGTTATGAGGAGGCTTACGAATTGATAGAGACTATGGCAGCTAACAACTACCAGTGGCCCACGGCAAGAATGACACAGGCAAAAGCAGCTGGAGTGTTAGAAGTAGATGGAGTGACAACAATACATGCACAGATTCCAGCACTCTCTAAGAAGTTGAATGCCATGTCAGGAGTACAGACACAATAGGTTGCAGTTATTTTTGAAGTCAGGCGGTGAGCATCCTATAGAAGCAATGTGCAATCAACCCAAAGATCGGTACAATTTGTGGGTAGCCACTAATAGAATTCTGCAAAATACATACCAGAATGCGTACAATCAGGGGAATAGGAATCATCCTAACTTTTCATGGAGTAATAATCAGCATCAGCAAGCTCCATGACCATCATTTCCCCAAGGATTTTAGAATCATCAAAAACCAGCTCAACATCAAGAGAGGAAATCAGATTTAGAGGAATTGTTGACAAAGTACATAACAAGCAATGAGGTGGCTATGAAAAATCAAACAATGGCAATGAAATCGCAAGAGATAGCCATCAAGAATCTAGAGATCGATGGGACAAATAGCCTTACACTACAAAAAAATGGGCCTTTAGAACGATTTTCTCGGAAACAAGTTTATAAGTCGTTGCTAAAAGTATATGTTTAGCAACGAAATTTGTCCTTTGTGACTCCCCCAAAATAGGTCCACACGACCCATTCTAAGTCGTCAGATATCACATTATAAAAATCAAATACAAACTTCATTTATACAACTGTTGAACTGTCGTATAGAATACGACCATAGTTAACTATGAGTTTTAATACAAATATTATCTTATAGACAATATCCACTCTCAGAATAAGTCCTCATTACATTTATTATCACACTATTTAACAGAATAGTGAGGACTACTAATATTATCATCTGGTTCATCACTCCGTTCCCCGACTCGTCCCAGCTATATTCTCATTTCCTGAAGAGAACAGTGAAAGAAATGGTGAGCTCAACTAGCCTGGTAAGAAATATTATGACTAAGATAATGCAGAATAAATTATCATTAGTCTTCAACAATGTTAAACTGATAAAATATAATAGACATCAAGTTTAACTGCAACGGATCAAGCAATCCATTAAAAGAGTCAAGTAGAGAATAAAATCTACTATCTTTTATGATTTAAAGGTTTTTCCTCACTTTTATCATTTGAGACTTAGCTTAATAAATAATTCACATCATCGAATCACCCCTGCACTACGGCCAAGGATATTCGTTAATATCACATCCATGAATTATCCATGCACTACGGCCAAGGATATTCATTATTATCACATCTATGAATTAATATTTCATTGCTGAGACTCAGCTCAATAATTAATCCACATCATCAAATCATCCCTGCACTGCAAGCCAAGGATATTCTTTAGTATCACGACCACGAATTATCCATGCACTACGGGCCAAAGATAATCGTGTTTTCATCAACGGTCCTGATCATGCTATAAAACAATTCATCTTTGCACCCTTGGCCGAAGAGAATTCATAGCCATAATCATACCAAAAACTGTCCATCAATACACAACGGCCAATGAGGACTTTTTTCACATCATTTGTAACATTACGGTCATGATTATACCGAATAATCCGTGGTCATAATCATACCAAGTCCATCTATGCACTAACAGCCACAGATGACTTTTAACATAATATAAACATGAGAATATTGATAATGTCCTAATAATTCAATAATCCACATAGACAAGTTATTTCAACAGAATAATAAATAATGAAACCAAGTCAGGCGTAATACGCACCGACAGGATATTCCAACAGAATAATAAATAATGAAATAACAACAGAAATCACCATGCATGCGGTACTTCGCATAGACAAGTTATTCCAACAGAATACTAAATAATGTAATCAGTCGGGCAAAATTCACAATCGGCGGGATGTTCTAATAAAATAATAAAGAGCGTAACCGTGTACGGCATAAAAGCGCATGTATCGGGATATTCCAATGTAATAATAAAGACGGAATCGTGTCAAGCGGATATTCCAAACAGTAATAATAAAGAATGGAATAAAAAGTAATGGAATCAGGTCCGGCGTAAACGTACAGACAGGATATTCCGACAGAATGATAAAGAATGAAATAATAGAAGAATTTCACCATGTATGCAGTACTTTGCATAGAGAGGTTATTCCAACATAATAATAAAGAATTGAATAATAGAAGAATTTCACCACGTATCGGGTAGTCGCGATATCTGAGTTATTCTTTCTACCATAAAAAATGATATCCTCTTACCACAATAATGACCTCCCTTACTTTAGCATGTGACTTGATTCTACTTTCTGTGAAATTGATAATGTTTGCATTCGTTATCAAATGGAGAGTGCATCCACAACAATTTCAGCATCCTTTAGATATCCAGTGAACAAAACCAATGCTGTAAACTACCATGTTTCTTAGCAGAGCATGATAGCAGAGGCGAGGGATAACCTACCGAAACCCCATAGATTCTGAAACGCCTTCCATGTATATACAGACCACGCTTGGCCACACGTCCCACTAAAAATATAAATTAACTGAGCCACCACTATGAACCACCAGGACAATTTGAGGACCAGTGCTCCTCCGGCCAGCCCCACTCCAACTTGAACATAAACAGCCAGCTGAAGACAGTATGCAAAACCAATGCACGTTCGGCTATCCAAGCCATGGCCATAATCTTGCTCTGAGCATTACGCATGAACAAGGAATGGTAAACTCTGTCAGAAACTATCCGGACTTTGATTTGGTTCTCTGGATCCTAGAAATTGATCATTGGCAAAGACCTTGTCTAAGGAATTGAGATAATCAACGGCTCTTTCTCTGTTCACCAAGAAGGTGTGCTCGTCCATCTCAATGTTTGGTGAACCCTTTCCCCACCAAAGGTCATCCTCGGTAGAATCATCCCTGACGACGCGCTTATCCTTGGGAGATCGGCCAGTTTTGGCCCCGGAGAGAGTGGCCAGCGCTCCACTGGACGTAATGAAGGAGCCTTTCTCATACTTAATCGCCTGCTCGTATAGCTCGGTGGGAGATAGATTGTAAAGGACGTGGGTAAATTTGAGAGAGCTGTGGCTGACACCGATGGTAGGGGGAGTGACAGTGAAATGGTGGTGATGAGAGGAGATCACCTTTGGGGTCTCTGAATTTCTTTTGGTTGGGTCTCCCTTTACCAACTTCGGTCCGGTTTCCCTCGTCAGCGATGCCAATGAGTTACTGATGGACTGGAGCTGATGTTTCTGGCGTTCTTCTTCAGAACGAAAAGAAAAAACACCTTTAATTCCGTTCAAGGGATTAGTAGTGAAGCTCGTCTATGGTTTGAGCCTTCACCGATGCCGAACTATCGTCGTGGCATATTCCGTTCTGCCTTGTCTGGATCTTCGCCAGTCCATTCCTTCCGCCTCCGGCCATGCTTACATTTCCATTCCCTTTAGCTGCCATTTCGATGTACCAGCTAGCGAAACTTGCGAGAGCTTAAAACCGAAATGAGGATGGAACTAGTCTAGAACAGTAATTTAATAGAAAAAGGAAATGAAAATAAAAGTGACGACCAACAAACAACAGTACGTATGGTGCAGGAGCACGAAATGAAGGTTGAGAAAAAAAAATAGCAACATCCAGAGTGACTACCAGCCGTGCATATGGAGCCAGGAACTTATATGTAAACCCATCGTGACCTTGCACTCATAGCGAAGAGAAGAAATATACTCCACTGTTCTCCCTTTCAGGAAAGGAGAGAGCGAGAACAGCAAGAGTCCCCCCACCCCAAATCATCCATATGGGTCTCCTTTTATTCTGCTTTTTATTTCTTTTTCTTCCACATGCATTTCTCTTTTACTTTCTTATTCCACCCGTGTTTTCCTTTTCATCCTATTTTCCTTTTCTTCCTTTCTTTCTACCTTTTTGGAATTATCATCCACATGCTACTTTGGTAACAGTTGATTGAAGGAGGTTACAAAGATTTGTACGTAAATTATATTCCCATGTGGTTTGATATTTTAATATAAATTTTATGAACATACCTTAAAGCAAAAAGCAATACAATATCATACCTGGGTTAAAATTCATGCCCCTATATGCGTGGATCATGTGTCCGGGCTCAATTTGAATACAACCATTGCTAAATAATAGGAACGGGGTTAAATGTTATTATGGAAATGAAACATAGAGAATGAGACATCTAAGAAAATTATTGTGATATAAAATTCATCACATCAATCTCCCTGTATTATTTTGTAGTCCTTGAATAAATTCATTTCCCATCTCATTAACATATTACCAACATAGCCTCTTCTGAGTAGTAATTTCTTACGTAAGCTTCAATAATTAATACCGCCAAAGGCTACTTACGCAACTAATGCGTATTACATTATATTTTTTTATCACCGAATTATTTTACGACAACTTGTTTAAAAAATAAAAATAAATTCAAATATCCATTTTATCCTTTTCAAGAATTTAACCATTTCTTGAATAAAATAATTATAAGAAAATTGAATACTTTTATTTCATAAAATTCGGTCTCACATTCTTCATTGTGATTGTATGGGGCTTTCACTTTTTGCAATAAAATTCATAAGTCGTTGCAAAATTTCATTGCTAATTCATTGGTGGGAAAAAATTTCGTTGCAAAATTTTTGACCACTTGATTTCCCGTCATCGTGGACAACGAAAAATTTTTTGTTGCTAAAAATGAGGCTTTAGCAACGATTGTTCAGACAACGACTTTATAAATCGTTGCTAAAAGTGTATGTTTAGCAACGAAATTTGTCATTCGTTGTAGATTGTATCAGGCTTTCACTTTTTGCAACGAAATTCATAAGTCATTGCAAAATTTGGAAACAAAATTCGTTAGAAATTCGTTGCAAAATTTTTAACCACTTGATTTCTCCTCATTGTGGGCAACAAAAGCTTTTTTGTTGCTATATTTCGTTGCTTAATATGGACCACATTCATTGACAATAATTTTTATTTTAGATTTGATATTTTATACAACTTTTGCAACAACTATTAAAATGTTGCCTTAAATTAAGATAATTCCAATAAGCATGTTTTTGTAAGACCATATTCGGCATTCAGAGAATTGTCAAAAAATATTCGTATTTAGTATTGAAAAATTATGTCCAAATGCGAAACATATTCGTTTCTATTTTTTATTCGAATAAACAAATTATTCAAATATCCGAATTCGAATGTCATTCACCTAATAAACAATTTATTAGATTTATTTATAAAAAGTAAAAATAAAAAAATATTGACCAATTACTAACAAATCACAACCATTTAAAGTTATAAAAATATATATCATAAATGAGAGATATATCAAATACATCATCGTTCATAATTCATCATAAAAATCAATTAAAATTTACTAATATAAATTGTACATATAAGCTGTATAAATTGTACTTATAAGTTGTTCCATATTATTTAATTTATTTTTCGCTAAATTTAATGTATATAAAAGAAAAGAGATACATATACTTAGGGGGTTAAATGTAAAGTCGACCACTGAACTTTTTAATATATGGGTATCAAGCCTTTCTTCTTAGGTCAACGAAATCGAGCCCTTTGAACTTTAAACCCATAAAGTTACATACATGTGCATCGACTTCATTGACGTGGGACATATGACGCCCACATGGCTCACGTGGCAGGTCTGACGTGGTATTTAATATTATAAATTGACATGTGTTTGCTGCTAAAGTGATAGGTCTTTTGAATTTTTTCCAAAAATATTGCTTCTACATAGATTCGAACCTGTGACTTGTTGTTTAGAACTTTGGTCATATGACCGCTGGAGCAACGCAAGTTATCTATTAATATTTTGCAAGGATTAATATTTATATCAAAACATGAGATTTCTCCCATATATTCCTCTCTTCTCCTTCACTACATACCATAATAATAATAATAATAATAATAATAATAATAATAATAATAATAATTTTGAGAATTCCAATGCTTTTAATTAGTTATGCAGTAAGTTAGGCTAGACCATGTTATGGAAAAGGGTATGTAAAATTACAAAATAGCTAATTGCAAGATCGCAAATATTTTGCACATATGTGGCACCATTTTGCATTTATTGATCCTTGTAATATCGTCAAGAACCGCATTTATTAATCATGTAAATTACTTGGATTTAATAATTGAATTTATTTATTTATTTATTTATTAATTATGTAAATTGACACACACCATTATTGTTATTTTTTATATTATTATTATTATTATTATTATTATTATTATTATTATTATTATTATTATTATTATTGTTGTTGTTGTTGTTGTTGTTATTGTTGTTGTTGTTGTTGTTGTTGTTGTTGTTGTTGTTATTATTATTATTATTATTATTATTGTTGTTGTTATTATTGTTGTTGTTATTATTGTTGTTATTATTATTATTATTATTATTATTATTATTATTATTATTATTATTATTATTATTATTATTATTATTATTATTGTTATTATTGTTATTATTATTGCTATTAGTACTATTATTTTTATTATTATTATTATTAGTGTTATTATATTATTATTATTATTTGTATTATTATTATTATTATTATTAGTAGTAGTAGTAGTAGTAGTAGTAGTATAGTATTATTATTACTACTACTATTATTATTATTATTATTATTATTATTGTTATTAATACTATTATTTTTATTATTATTATTATTATTAGTACTATTATTATTATTATTATTATTATTAAATATCACGTCAGACATGCCACGTGTGCCACGTCAGAGGTGTAAACAAGGTTGTGCAGCACGTCGGAGGTGTAAATAGTGCTATGTCGATGAATGGTGAAGAGTGTCGAACTCCAGACCTCTCCAAACTAAAAACCTTATATTATATCAAAAATTATTGGACCAACTACCTATCCTGCTAGAATTTATGTAACACTAATATTTAAACCACCTAACATCGTTTCTATGTAGGTGAAGATGAGATAATACACTTTTTGGTCACTGTACTAAGAATTGTAATAATAATAATAATTGTAATAATTATAATAATAATAATAATTGTAATAATAATAATTATTATAATTTGTAAATAATTAAAATAATAATAATAATTAAAATAATAATTATACAGAGGAAGTGTCGGTGTAGTTTTGTCTTATTTTCTACTCCCTTTGATACTAAAACTGCCCTACCGATAAAAAAAGGGTGAAATGGATTCCTTTTAAAAAAAAATATGTTTGGGGATTAAAAATATTATATGCAATAATATTCAATAAATGTATAAAACGTTGTAGTCCACATTAAACTAAATATATTTTGACAAATATTATATTATTTTAATAATGATTTATTTTAATATATTATTGCAAATATAATTAAATAATTAATATTTTTATTACACAAACTCTCAAAAATATTAATTCTTGAAGGAGACCAAATAAGACTGATGTGGAAAATAATTATGAGGCCATAAATGGGGCGAGATGTATAATTAAACTTCTTTCTTTTTTTGGGTACATACTTTTAATTCATTACAACGGAGGAGGAGGGGAGATTTTTGCTATGTAAAGGCCAGATAATATCATCCAAACGGGAGTTTTTTTGCCTCGGTAACTCGAGAGTTTTTTTTTTATTATTCTATTGATATTTTTCTATTATTATTATTCTATATAATTAGAATTTTAATTTTAATTATTATTTTAATTATTATTATTATTATTTTAATTATCTTAAATTTATTATTATTATTACAATAATAATTATTACAATTATTATTATTATTACAATTCCTGCAGTAATCAAAAAGTGTATTATCTCATCTTTACATGCATAAAAACGATGCTAGGTAGTTTAAATATTAGTGTTACATAAATTCTAACATGATAGATAGCTGGTCCAGTGACTTTTGATGGAATATAAGGTTTCTAGTTTGGAGAGGTCTGGAGTTCGACACCTGTGAGCAACATTTTCTTTAAGAAAATTTTTACCAAGCATTTCTACCCTCCACGTCAGCAAAACTAACAGGTCACGTCGGCAAAAATAATAATTACCAATATGCACGGAGAATCAAGTTGCGAGACCATTTGTCAAGGCTAAAAATCGTAAGGCAAAAAGGAAGAGGACGGTGTTTAATTAAAGAATCATTTTCGGATGAGCAGATGTTTGATATCAATACGGAATTTCCATGGTACGCGGACTTCGCCAATTATCTAGTGAGCAACATCCTTCCCCCTGATCTTACTCGTTAACAGAAGAAGAAATTCCTACATGACGTCAAGTGGTACATGTGGGATGAGCTATATCTATTCAAACAGTGTGCCGACAAAATGATTAAAAGGTATGTGCCCTATAGCGAGGTGAACAATATTTTACATGAGTGTCATTCGTCTGTATATAGGGGGACATTACAGTAGTGAGCGGACAGCGGCAAAAGTGCTTCAAGCCAGGTTTTATTGGCCTAGATTGTTTAAGGATGCCCACCAGTTTGTTTAAAGTTGTGATAGATGTCAAAGGGTGGGCAACATATAGAAAAGGAATGAGATGCCACTACAAACAATTTTGGAAGTTGAAATTTTTGACGTTTGGGGCATTGATTTTATGGGGCCATTTCCATCATCATTCGGTAATCAGTACATATTGCTTGCAGTTGACTACGTATCAAAATGGGTCAAAGCCACAACACTCCCAACTAACGATGCCAAAATAGTCCTCAAATTAGTGCAAAAGAATATCTTTACAAGATTTGGCACGCCAAGAGCTATCATAAGTGACGAAGGTAGTCACTTCTACAACAGATCATTCACAGCTCTCTTGGCGAATTATGGGGTCAATCACTCACGTTATTTGATTCAATTATTGTCGATATTTTATATATTATTAAATTAATAATTGAGATAACAAAGTTATTAATATTATTATTTGCAATATTAACGATGTCTAGAAGTTCTGTCAATGAGAGGTTTGGTCACCTAATTGCGCGCCAATAGGGAGAAATCCTTATTGGAAAGCCCCCTCTTTCCTGGGAACTTAAAACTTCTTCAATTATAATTCGCATAGAGATATAGTGACTTAGTTGATTAAGGTGTTTAACTTATTTCTATCTTAATTGTGGATTTAAGTTAATACGCTATTAGTACATCGAGATGTGGCTAGTTCGACATTCGTGTTCTTGATTAATAATCCGGGATAGTGAATTGAACTAGAATAAAGGTGTAAAAATCAAAGTGAAGCTTGGGTGAAATCATAAGCCTAATTCTCCAATAATTGTTTGAAATTTTAGTTTTTAATATTTGTGATTGTTTTGTGATCATATATTTATTAATAATTAGTTTTTATAATTTTAATCATTGTTTTGGATAGTTTAATAAAATTAAGATTAATAGGAAATTGATAATTGTGAGGTTAAAATTTTACTAAATTTTCTTTTGGGGAACGATACTCTACTTACTATTATATTGCTTGTTGACCACGATATACTTGCGTGTTATACGTAATTAAATTTTACCCAAAGTTTTTTGATGCCGTTGTTGGGAACATTTTAGTATAGATTTTAATATTTTACGATATCGGTTTAATTAGTCCGCTTTTACTTAAACATTTTTATTTTTGTTTTGTTCCTCTTATTTCAGGACTTTGAAGTGGTTTATGCAAATGCGGTCCAAAAAATCCAGACTTGCTTCCTTTTGAGGACGACATTGAGAAACGGTTTCAAAGGTTAAGTAAGTGGATCAAGGAAACAAGGGAAGACTTTGAAAATTTTGAAAAAGAAGAAGCAATGGTTGCCGAAGTTCAGAAAGCGTTGAGGAATTTTGCTACACCCAAGGTGACTGAGCTGCAGTCAAGTATCACCAGGCCTGCTATAGTTGTAAACACATTTGAAATCAAGCCTGGGACGATTCAAATGATTCAAAATTCGGTTCAGTTTGGGGGTTTAGCAAATGATGATCCAAATGAACATTTAGTCAGCTTTCTGGAGATTTATGACACTTTAAGGTATAATGGGGTGTCAGATGACGCGGTAAGACTTCTCTTATTCCCATTCACTCTACGAGACAAGGCGAAGAGTTGGTTACATTCTCTACCATCGGGATCAATAACTACTTGGAAAGACCTCGCTCAGAAATTTCTTGCAAAATTCTTTCCACCAGCAAAAACTACAAAAAATGAGGAATAAAATAACGATGTTTGAATAGCAACACGGGGACTCACTATATGAGGCATGGGAAAGATACAAGGAATTGCTTAGAAAGTGCCCGCATCATGGATTGCCTAAGTTGTTGCAGATGAACACATTTTACAACGGATTGAACGAAAATCTCAGAACCAGTATTGATGCAGCTTCGGGTGGAGTGTTTATGGCTGAAAGTTATGAGGAGGCTTACGAATTGATAGAGACTATGGCAGCTAACAACTACCAGTGGCCCACGGCAAGAATGACACAGGCAAAAGCAGCTGGAGTGTTAGAAGTAGATGGAGTGACAACAATACATACACTGATTCCAAAGACTCTAAGAAGTTGAATGCCATGTCAGGAGTACAGACACAATAGGTTGCAGTTATTTTTGAGTTGTGCGCGGGTGAGCATCCTATAGAGCAATGTGCAATCAACCCAAAGATCAAGACAATTTGTGGGTAGCTACAATAGAATTTCGCAAAATACATACCGAGAATCGCGACAATCGGGGAATAGAATCATCCTAACTTTTCATGGAGTAATAATCAAGATCAAGAAGCTCCATGACCATCATTTCCCCAAGGATTTTAGAATCATCAAAAACCAGCTCAACATCAAGAGAGGAAATCAGATTTAGAGGAATTGTTGACAAAGTACATAACAAGCAATGAGGTGGCTATGAAAAATCAAACAATGGCAATGAAATCGCAAGAGATAGCCATCAAGAATCTAGAGATCGAGATGGGACAAATAGCCTTACACTACAAAAAATGGGCCTTTAGCAACGATTTTTAGGAAACAAGTTTATAAGTCGTTGTTAAAAGTATATGTTTAGCAACGAAATTTGTCCTTTGTGACTCCCCAAAATAGGTCCACACGACCCATTCTAAGTCGTCGATATCACATTATAAAAATCAAATACAAACTTCATTTTATCTAATCATTGAGCTGTCAGATAGAATACGACCACGATTAACTATGAGTTTTAATACAAATATTATCTTATAGACAATATCCACTCTCAGAATAAGTCCTCATTACATTTATTATCACACTATTTAACAGAATAGTGAGGACTACTAATATTATCATCTGGTTCATCACTCCGTTCCCCGACTCGTCCCAGCTATATTCTCATTTCCTGAAGAGAACAGTGAAAGAAATGGTGAGCTCAACTAGCCTGGTAAGAAATATTATGACTAAGATAATGCAGAATAAATTATCATTAGTCTTCAACAATGTTAAACTGATAAAATATAATAGACATCAAGTTTAACTGCAACGGATCAAGCAATCCATTAAAAGAGTCAAGTAGAGAATAAAATCTACTATCTTTTATGATTTAAAAGGTTTTTCCTCACTTTTATCGCTGAGACTTAGCTTAATAAATAATTCACATCATCGAATCACCCCTGCACTACGGCCAAGGATATTCGTTAATATCACATCCATGAATTATCCATGCACTACGGCCAAGGATATTCATTATTATCACATCTATGAATTAATATTTCATTGCTGAGACTCAGCTCAATAATTAATCCACATCATCAAATCATCCCCTTGCCTTTGCAAGCCAAGGATATTCTTTAAGTATCACGACCATTTAATTATCCATGCACCACGCGCCAAAGATAATCGTGTTTTCATCAATCAGTCCTGATCATGCTATAAAACAATTCATCTTTGCACTTGGTCAAGAGAATTCATAGCCATAATCATACCAAAATCGCCCATCAATACACAACGCCAATGAGGACTTTTTCACATCATTTGTAACATTACGGTCATGATTATACCGAATAATCCGTGGTCATAATCATACCAAGTCCATCTACGCACTACACCACATGATGACTTTTAACATAATATAAGCATGAGAATATTGATAATGTCCTAATAATTCAATAATCCACATAGACAAGTTATTTCAACAGAATAATAAATAATGAAACCAAGTCAGGCGTAATACGCACCGACAGGATATTCCAACAGAATAATAAATAATGAAATAACAACAGAAATCACCATGCATGCGGTACTTCGCATAGACAAGTTATTCCAACAGAATACTAAATAACGGAATCAGGTCAGGCGAAATTCACACCGACAGGATGTTCTAATAGAATAATAAAGACAGAACCAGGTCTGGCGTAAAACGCACAGACGGGATATTCCAACAGAATAATAAAGACGGAATCAGGTCTGGCGGATATTCCAACAGAATAATAAAGAATGGAATAAAAAGTAATGGAATCGAAGTCCATACAGAACGTCATGCACCAGGATATTAAACGAATGATAAAGAATGAAATAATAGAAGAATTTCACCATGTATGCAAAGATCTTTGCATAGAGAGGTTATTCCAACATAATAATAAAGAATTGAATAATGAAGAATTTCACCATGTATGTCGGGTCGGCGTATACAAAGTTATTCTTTCTACCATAAAAAAATGATATCCCCTACCACAATAATGACCTCCCTTACTTTAGCATGTGACTTGATTCTACTTTCTGTGAAATTGATAATGTTTGCATTCGTTATCAAATGGAGAGTGCATCCACAACAATTTCAGCATCCTTTAGATATCCAGTGAACAAAACCAATGCTGTAAACTACCATGTTTCTTAGCAGAGCATGATAGCAGAGGCGAGGGATAACCTACCGAAACCCCATAGATTCTGAAACGCCTTCCATGTATATACAGACCACGCTTGGCCACACGTCCCACTAAAAATATAAATTAACTGAGCCACCACTATGAACCACCAGGACAATTTGAGGACCAGTGCTCCTCCGGCCAGCCCCACTCCAACTTGAACATAAACAGCCAGCTGAAGACAGTATGCAAAACCAATGCACGTTCGGCTATCCAAGCCATGGCCATAATCTTGCTCTGAGCATTACGCATGAACAAGGAATGGTAAACTCTGTCAGAAACTATCCGGACTTTGATTTGGTTCTCTGGATCCTAGAAATTGATCATTGGCAAAGACCTTGTCTAAGGAATTGAGATAATCAACGGCTCTTTCTCTGTTCACCAAGAAGGTGTGCTCGTCCATCTCAATGTTTGGTGAACCTTTCCCCACCAAAGGTCATCCTCGGTAGAATCATCCCTGACGACGCGCTTATCCTTGGGAGATCGGCCAGTTTTGGCCCCGGAGAGAGTGGCCAGCGCTCCACTGGACGTAATGAAGGAGCCTTTCTCATACTTAATCGCCTGCTCGTATAGCTCGGTGGGAGATAGATTGTAAAGGACGTGGGTAAATTTGAGAGAGCTGTGGCTGACACCGATGGTAGGGGGAGTGACAGTGAAATGGTGGTGATGAGAGGAGATCACCTTTGGGGTCTCTGAATTTCTTTTGGTTGGGTCTCCCTTTACCAACTTCGGTCCGGTTTCCCTCGTCAGCGATGCCAATGAGTTACTGATGGACTGGAGCTGATGTTTCTGGCGTTCTTCTTCAGAACGAAAGAAAAACACCTTTAATTCCGTTCAAGGGATTAGTAGTGAAGCTCGTCTATGGTTTGAGCCTTCACCGATGCCGAACTATCGTCGTGGCATATTCCGTTCTGCCTTGTCTGGATCTTCGCCAGTCCATTCCTTCCGCCTCCGGCCATGCTTACATTTCCATTCCCTTTAGCTGCCATTTCGATGTACCAGCTAGCGAAACTTGCGAGAGCTTAAAACCGAAATGAGGATGGAACTAGTCTAGAACAGTAATTTAATAGAAAAAGGAAATGAAAATAAAAGTGACGACCAATAAACAACAGTACGTATGGTGCAGGAGCACGAAATGAAGGTTGAGAGAAAAAAAATAGCAACATCCAGAGTGACTACCAGCCGTGCATATGGAGCCAGGAACTTATATGTAAACCCATCGTGACCTTGCACTCATAGCGAAGAGAAGAAATATACTCCACTGTTCTCCCTTTCAGGAAAGGAGAGAGCGAGAACAGCAAGAGTCCCCCACCCCAAATCATCCATATGGGTCTCCTTTTATTCTGCTTTTTATTTCTTTTTCTTCCACATGCATTTGTCTTTTACTTTCTTATTCCACCCGTGTTTTCCTTTTCATCCTATTTTCCTTTTCTTCCTTTCTTTCTACCTTTTTGGAATTATCATCCACATGCTACTTTGGTAACAGTTGATTGAAGGAGGTTACAAAGATTTGTACGTAAATTATATCCCCATGTGGTTTGATATTTTAATATAAATTTTATGAACATACCTTAAAGCAAAAGCAATACAATATCATACCTGGGTTAAAATTCATTTCCCTATATGCGTGGATCATGTGTCCGGGCTCAATTTGAATACAACCATTGCTAAATAATAGGAACGGGGTTAAATGTTATTATGGAAATGAAACATAGAGAATGAGACATCTAAGAAAATTATTGTGATATAAAATTCATCACATCAATCTCCTGTATTATTTTGTAGTCCTTGAATAAATTCATTTCCCATCTCATTAACATATTACCAACATAGCCTCTTCTGAGTAGTAATTTCACGCATGTTTTCAATAATTAATAGTGTCTTACTTGTATGCAACTAATGCCAGATACTATATTTTTATCACCGATTATTTTACGACAACTTGTTTAAAAAATAAAAATAAATTCAAATATCCATTTTATCCTTTCAGTAATTTAACCATTTACTGAATAAAATAATTATAAGAAAATTGAATACTTTTATTTCATAAAATTCGGGGTCTCACATTCTTCGTTACAGATTGTGTCAGGCTTTCACTTTTTGCAATAAAATTCATAAGTCGTTGCAAAATTTCATTGCTAATTCATTGGTGGGAAAAAATTTCGTTGCAAAATTTTTGGCCACTTGATTTCCCGTCATCGTGGGCAACGAAAAATTTTTTGTTGCTAAAAATGAGGCTTTAGCAACGATTGTTCAGACAACGACTTTATAAATCGTTGCTAAAAGTGTATGTTTAGCAACGAAATTTGTCATTCGTTGTAGATTGTATCAGGCTTTCACTTTTTTTGCAACGAAATTCATAAGTCATTGCAAAATTTGGAAACAAAATTAGATTAGAAATTCGTTTGCAAAATTTTTAACCACTTGATTTCTCCTCATTCAGGCAACAAAAGCTTTTTGTTGCTATATTTCGCCGCTTAATATGGACCACATTCATCGACAATAATTTTTATTTTCGTTGCATATTTTATACAACTTTTTGCAACAACTATTAAAATGTTGCCTAAAATTAAGATAATTCAATAAGCATGTTTTTGTAAGACCATATTCGGCATTCAGAGAATTGTCAAAAAATATTCGTATTTAGTATTGAAAAATTATGTCCAAATGCGAAACATATTCGTTTCTATTTTTTATTCGAATAAACAAATTATTCAAATATCCGAATTCGAATGTCATTCACCTAATAAACAATTTATTAGATTTATTTATAAAAAGTAAAAATAAAAAAATATTGACCAATTACTAACAAATCACAACCATTTAAAGTTATAAAAATATATATCATAAATGAGAGATATATCAAATACATCATCATTCATAATTCATCATAAAAATCAATTAAAATTTACTAATATAAATTGTACATATATATGTTGTATAAATTGTACTTATAAGTTGTTCCATATTATTTAATTTATTTTTTCGCTAAATTTAAATGTATATAAAAGAAAAGAGATACATATACTTAGGGGGTTAAATGTAAAATTCGACCCTTTGAACTTTTTTAATATATGGGTATTGAAGCCCTTTCTTGGGTCAACGTAAATCGAAGCCCTTTGAACTTTAAACCCATAAAGCGCATACATGTGCATTGAATTCACCGACATGGGACATATGACGCCCACATGGCAGGTTTGACGTGGTATTTAATATTATAAATTGACATGTGTTTGCTGCTAAAGTGATAGGTCTTTTGAATTTTTTCCAAAAATATTGCTTCTACATAGATTCGAACCTGTGACTTGTTGTTTAGAACTTTGGTCATATGACCGCTGGAGCAACGCAAGTTATCTATTAATATTTTGCAAGGATTAATATTTATATCAAAACATGAGATTTCTCCCATATATTCCTCTCTTCTCCTTCACTACATACCATAATAATAATAATAATAATAATAATAATTTCGAGAATTCCAATGCTTTTAATTAGTTATGCAGTAAGTTAGGCTAGACCATGTTATGGAAAAGGGTATGTAAAATTACAAAATAGCTAATTGCAAGATCGCAAATATTTTGCACATATGTGGGCACTGCATTTATTGATCCTTGTAATATCAGCAAACTGCATTTATTAATCATGTAAATTACTTGGACGTAATAGACTGAATTTATTTATTTATTTATTTATTAATTATGTAAATTGACACACACCATTATTGTTATTTTTTATATTATTATTATTATTATTATTATTGTTGTTGTTGTTGTTGTTGTTATTGTTGTTGTTGTTGTTGTTATTATTATTATTATTATTATTATTATTATTATTATTATTATTATTATTGTTGTTATTATTGTTGTTGTTGTTGTTGTTATTATTATTATTATTATTATTATTATTATTATTATTATTATTATTATTATTATTATTGTTATTGTTATTATTGTTATTATTATTGCTATTAGTACTATTATTTTTATTATTATTATTATTAGTGTTATTATATTATTATTATTATTTGTATTATTATTATTATTATTATTATTATTATTATTATTAGTAGTAGTAGTATTATTATTACTATTATTATTATTATTATTATTATTATTATTGTTATTAATACTATTATTTTTATTATTATTATTATTATTAGTACTATTATTATTATTATTATTATTATTATTATTATTATTAAATATCACGTCAGACATGCCACGTGTGCCACGTCAGAGGTGTAAACAAGGTTGTGCAGCACGTCGGAGGTGTAAATAGTGCTATGTCGATGAATGGTGAAGAGTGTCGAACTCCAGACCTCTCCAAACTAAAAACCTTATATTATATCAAAAATTATTGGACCAACTACCTATCATGCTAGAATTTATGTAACACTAATATTTAAACCACCTAACATCGTTTCTATGTAGGTGAAGATGAGATAATACACTTTTTGGTCACTGTACTAAGAATTGTAATAATAATAATAATTGTAATAATTATAATAATAATAATAATTGTAATAATAATAATTATTATAATTTGTAAATAATTAAAATAATAATAATAATTAAAATAATAATTATACAGAGGAAGTGTCGGTGTAGTTTTGTCTTATTTTCTACTCCCTTTGATACTAAAACTGCCCTACCGATAAAAAAAGGGTGAAATGGATTCCTTTTAAAAAAAAATATGTTTGGGGATTAAAAAATATTATATGCAATAATATTCAATAAATGTATAAAAACGTTGTAGTCCACGGTAAACTAAATATATTTTGACAAATATTATATTATTTTAATAATGATTTATTTTAATATATTATTGCAAATATAATTAAATAATTAATATTTTTATTACACAAACTCTCAAAATATTAATTCTTGAAGGAGACCAAATAAGACCGATGTGGAAAATAATTATGAGGCCATAAATGGGGAAATGAAGTGAGATGTATAGTCGCTTCTTTCTTTCTTTTTTAGGTACATACTTTTAATTCATTACAGCGGAGGAGGAGGAGATTTTTGCTATGTAAAGGCCATATAATATCATCCAAAGCAGGAGTTTTTTGCCTCATTAACTTTCGAGAGTTTTTTTTTTATTATTCTATTGATATTTTTCTATTATTATTATTCTATATAATTAGAATTTTAATTTTAATTATTATTTTAATTATTATTATTATTATTATTTTAATTATCTTAAATTTATTATTATTATTACAATAATAATTATTACAATTATTATTATTATTACAATTCCTGCAGTAATCAAAAAGTGTATTATCTCATCTTTACATGCATAAAAACGATGCTAGGTAGTTTAAATATTAGTGTTACATAAATTCTAACATGATAGATAGCTGGTCCAGTGACTTTTGATGGAATATAAGGTTTCTAGTTTGGAGAGGTCTGGAGTTCGACACCCGTGAGCAACATTTTCTTTAAGAAAATTTTTACCAAGCATTTCTACGCTCCACGTCAGCAAAACTAACGGGTCACGTCAGCAAAAATAACGGCCAATATGCACGGAGAATCAAGTTGCAGACCATTTGTCAAGGCTAAAAAATCAGGGCAAAAAGGAAGAGGACAGGTGTTTAATTAAAGAATCATTTTCGGATGAGCAGATGTTTGATATCAATACGGAATTTCCATGGTACGCGGACTTCGCCAATTATCTAGTGAGCAACATCCTTCCCCCTGATCTTACTCGTTAACAGAAGAAGAAATTCCTACATGACGTCAAGTGGTACATGTGGGATGAGCTATATCTATTCAAACAGTGTGCCGACAAAATGATTAAAAGGTATGTGCCCTATAGCGAGGTGAACAATATTTTACATGAGTGTCATTAAATACGTATATAGGGGACATTACTGATGAGGAGTGGACAATGACAAAAAGTGCTTCAAGCCAGGTTTTATTGGCCTAGATTGTTTAAGGATGCCCACCAGTTTGTTTAAAGTTGTGATAGATGTCAAAGGGTGGGCAACATATAGAAAAGGAATGAGATGCCACTACAAACAATTTTGGAAGTTGAAATTTTTTGACGTTTGGGGCATTGATTTTATAGGGCCATTTCCATCATCATTGAGAATCAAGACATATTGCTTTGCGATTGACTACGTATCAAAATGGGTCAAAGCCACAACACTCCCAACTAACGATGCCAAAATAGTCCTCAAATTAGTGCAAAAGAATATCTTTACAAGATTTGGCACGCCAAGAGCTATCATAAGTGACGAAGGTAGTCACTTCTACAACAGATCATTCACAGCTCTCTTGGCGAATTATGGGGTCAATCACTCACGTTATTTGATTCAATTATTGTCGATATTTTATATATTATTAAATCAATAATTGAGATAACAAAGTTATTAATATTATTATTTGCAATATTAACGATGTCTAGAAGTTACATCAATGAGAGGTTTGGTCACCTAATTGCGGCGCCATGATAGGAGAAATCCTTATCGAAAGCCCCTCTTTCACGGAACTTAAAACTTCTTCAATTATAATTCGCATAGAGATATAGTGACTTAGTTGATTAAGGTGTTTAACTTATTTCTATCTTAATTGTGGATTTAAGTTAATACGCTATTAGTACATCGAGATGTGGCTAGTTCGACATTCGTGTTCTTGATTAATAATGCAGGATAGTGAATTGAACTAGAATAAAGGTGTAAAAATCAAAGTGAAGCTTAGGGTGAAATCATAAGCCTAATTCTCCAATAATTGTTTGAAATTTTAGTTTTTAATATTTGTGATTGTTTTGTGATCATATATTTATTAATAATTAGTTTTATAATTTTAATCATTGTTTTGGATAGTTTAATAAAATTAAGATTAATAGGAAATTGATAATTGTGAGGTTAAAATTCTTACTAAATTTTCTTTGTGGGAACGATACTCTACTTACTATTATATTGCTTGTTGACCACGTATACTTGCGTGTTATCGTAATTAAATTTTACCCAACAAGTTTTTTGATGCCGTTGTCGGGGAACATTTTAGTATAGATTTTAATATTTTACGATATCAGTTTAATTAGTCCAGTTTTACTTAAACATTTTTATTTTTGTTTTGTTCCTCTTATTTCAGGACTTTGAAGTGGTTTATGCAAATGCGGTCCAAAAAATCCAGACTTGCTTCCTTTTGAGGCGACATTGAGAAAGCGGTTTCAAAGGTTAAGTAAGTGGATCAAGGAAACAAGGAAGACTTTGAAAATTTTGAAAAAGAAGAAGCAATGGTCTTCAAGTTCGTAGAAAGCGTTGAGAATTTTGCTACACCCAAGGAGTCGAGTGCGATCCAAGTATCACCGAACTGCTTATAGTTGTAAACACATTTGAAATCAAGCCTGGGACGATTCAAATGATTCAAAATTCGGTTCAGTTTGGGGGTTTAGCAAATGATGATCCAAATGAACATTTAGTCAGCTTTCTGGAGATTTATGACACTTTAAGGTATAATGGGGTGTCGGATGACGCAGAAGACTTCTCTTATTCCCATTCACTCTACGGGACAAGGCGAAGAGTTGGTTACATTCTCTACCATCGGGATCAATAACTACTTGGAAAGACCTCGCTCAGAAATTTCTTGCAAAATTCTTTCCACCAGCAAAAACTACAAAAAATGAGGAATGAAATAACGATGTTTGAATAGCAACACGGGGACTCACTATATGAGGCATGGGAAAGATACAAGGAATTGCTTAGAAAGTGCCCGCATCATGGATTGCCTAAGTTGTTGCAGATGAACACATTTTACAAGCGGATTGAACGAAAATCTCGTAACCAAGATTGATGCGACTTGGTGGAGTGTTTATGGTGAAAAAGTTAGGAGGCTTACGAATTGATAGAGACTATGGCAGCTAACAACTACCAGTGGCCCACGGCAAGAATGACACAGGCAAAAGCAGCTGGAGTGTTAGAAGTAGATGGAGTGACAACAATACATGCACAGATTCCAGCACTCTCTAAGAAGTTGAATGCCATGTCAGGAGTACAGACACAATAGGTTGCAGTTATTTTTGAGTTGTGCGCGGGTGAGCATCCTATAGAGCAATGTGCAATCAACCCAGCATCAGTACAATTTGTGGGTAGCTACAATAGAATTCTGCAAAATACATACCAGAATGCGTACAATCAGGGGAATAGGAATCATCCTAACTTTTCATGGAGTAATAATCAGCATCAGCAAGCTCCATGACCATCATTTCCCCAAGGATTTTAGAATCATCAAAAACCAGCTCAACATCAAGAGAGGAAATCAGATTTAGAGGAATTGTTGACAAAGTACATAACAAGCAATGAGGTGGCTATGAAAAATCAAACAATGGCAATGAAATCGCAAGAGATAGCCATCAAGAATCTAGAGATCAGATGGGACAAATAGCCTTACACTACAAAAAAATGGGCCTTTAGCAACGATTTTTCGGGAAACAAGTTTATAAGTCGTTGCTAAAAGTATATGTTTAGCAACGAAATTTGTCCTTTGTGACTCCCCCAAAATAGGTCCACACGACCCATTCTAAGTCGTCAGATATCACATTATAAAAATCAAATACAAACTTCATTTTATAATCATGTTGAAGCGTCAGTATAGAATACGACCCACGATTAACTATGAGTTTTAATACAAATATTATCTTATAGACAATATCCACTCTCGAGAATAAGTCCTCATTACATTTATTATCACACTATTTAACGAGAATAGTGAGGGACTACTAATATTATCATACGGTTCATCACTCTGTTCCCTCGACTCGTCCCAAATTTATATTCTCATTTCAAGAAGAAACGGTGAAAGAAATGGTGAGCTCAACTAGCACGGTAAGAAATATTATGACTAAGATAATGCGAGAATAAATTATCATTAGTCTTCAACAATGTTAAAGCGATAAAATATAATAGACATCAAGTTTAAGCGCAGCGGATCAAGCAATCCATTAAAAGAGTCAAGTAGAGAATAAAATCTACTATCTTTTATGATTTAAAAGGTTTTTCCTCACTTTTATCATTTGAGACTTAGCTTAATAAATAATTCACATCATCGAATCACCCCTGCTTTTCTGGCCGAGGATATTCGTTAATATCACATCCATGAATTATCCATGCACTACTACCAAGGATATTCATTATTATCACATCTATGAATTAATATTTCATTGTTGAGACTCATTTCGATAATTAATCCACATCATCAAATCATCCCCGCTGACCGCAAGCCAAGGATATTCTTTAAGTATCACGACCACGAATTATCCATGCACTACGGGCCAAAGATAATCGTGTTTTCATCAACGGTCCTGATCATGCTATAAAACAATTCATCTTTGCACCCTTGGCCGAAGAGAATTCATAGCCATAATCATACCAAAAACTGTCCATCAATACACAACGGCCAATGAGGACTTTTTTCACATCATTTGTAACATTACGGTCATGATTATACCGAATAATCCGTGGTCATAATCATACCAAGTCCATCTATGCACTACAGGCCACAGATGACTTTTAACATAATATAAGCATGAGAATATTGATAATGTCCTAATAATTCAATAATCCACATAGACAAGTTATTTCAACAGAATAATAAATAATGAAACCAAGTCAGGCGTAATACGCACCGACAGGATATTCCAACAGAATAATAAATAATGAAATAACAACAGAAATCACCATGCATGCGGTACTTCGCATAGACAAGTTATTCCAACAGAATACTAAATAACGGAATCAGGTCAGGACGAAATTCACACCGACAGGATGTTCTAATAGAATAATAAAGAGCGAGAATCAGTGCGGCGTAAAAGCGCCATTGACGGGATATTCAACAGAATAATAATAAAGGCGGAATCGAGGTCGGCGGATATTCCAAGCGAATAATAAAGAATGGAATAAAAAGTAATGGAATCGAAGTAAAGGCGTAAGCGTCATGCATGCGAGGATATTAAACCGAATGATAAAGAATGAAATAATAGAAGAATTTCACCATGTATGCGAGACTTTGCATAGTAGAGAGGTTATTCCAACATAATAATAAAGAATTGAATAATAGAAGAATTTCACCATGTCGGGTAGTCAGCGTATCGAGTTATTCTTTCTACCATAAAAAATGATATCCTCTTACCACAATAATGGACTCTCCTTACTTTAGCATGTGACTTGATTCTACTTTCTGTGAAATTGATAATGTTTGCATTCGTTATCAAATGGAGAGTGCATCCACAACAATTTCAGCATCCTTTAGATATCCAGTGAACAAAACCAATGCTGTAAACTACCATGTTTCTTAGCAGAGCATGATAGCAGAGGCGAGGGATAACCTACCGAAACCCCATAGATTCTGAAACGCCTTCCATGTATATACAGACCACGCTTGGCCACACGTCCCACTAAAAATATAAATTAACTGAGCCACCACTATGAACCACCAGGACAATTTGAGGACCAGTGCTCCTCCGGCCAGCCCCACTCCAACTTGAACATAAACAGCCAGCTGAAGACAGTATGCAAAACCAATGCACGTTCGGCTATCCAAGCCATGGCCATAATCTTGCTCTGAGCATTACGCATGAACAAGGAATGGTAAACTCTGTCAGAAACTATCCGGACTTTGATTTGGTTCTCTGGATCCTAGAAATTGATCATTGGCAAAGACCTTGTCTAAGGAATTGAGATAATCAACGGCTCTTTCTCTGTTCACCAAGAAGGTGTGCTCGTCCATCTCAATGTTTGGTGAACCCTTTCCCCACCAAAGGTCATCCTCGGTAGAATCATCCCTGACGACGCGCTTATCCTTGGGAGATCGGCCAGTTTTGGCCCCGGAGAGAGTGGCCAGCGCTCCACTGGACGTAATGAAGGAGCCTTTCTCATACTTAATCGCCTGCTCGTATAGCTCGGTGGGAGATAGATTGTAAAGGACGTGGGTAAATTTGAGAGAGCTGTGGCTGACACCGATGGTAGGGGAGTGACAGTGAAATGGTGGTGATGAGAGGAGATCACCTTTGGGGTCTCTGAATTTCTTTTGGTTGGGTCTCCTTTACCAACTTCGGTCCGGTTTCCCTCGTCAGCGATGCCAATGAGTTACTGATGGACTGGAGCTGATGTTTCTGGCGTTCTTCTTCAGAACGAAAAGAAAAAACACCTTTAATTCCGTTCAAGGGATTAGTAGTGAAGCTCGTCTATGGTTTGAGCCTTCACCGATGCCGAACTATCGTCGTGGCATATTCCGTTCTGCCTTGTCTGGATCTTCGCCAGTCCATTCCTTCCGCCTCCGGCCATGCTTACATTTCCATTCCCTTTAGCTGCCATTTCGATGTACCAGCTAGCGAAACTTGCGAGAGCTTAAAACCGAAATGAGGATGGAACTAGTCTAGAACAGTAATTTAATAGAAAAAGGAAATGAAAATAAAAGTGACGACCAACAAACAACAGTACGTATGGTGCAGGAGCACGAAATGAAGGTTGAGAGAAAAAAAATAGCAACATCCAGAGTGACTACCAGCCGTG